>QLOH01000094.1:1232500-1832500 GCA_026901365.1 Sesbania bispinosa | reverse complement strand
CCATTCTTGACGGATTATATAGAATAAATTAAATATAGACCATGTGCTTACCCTAATGTACCCAGCACGATTCCGATCAAAAAATCGAAAAGCCTGTCATAAATAAGAAACCAATGAATTATTTATCGAAAATCAAATCTACACAGATAGTAGATGATCAAACAGAAGCAATATAACCATGTGGTATATATAGTACACAGCAAACAATAAAAACAAGAAAATACCTGCAACAATTCTTTGTCCACAACAACCTCCTTAGCAGCAGGGGTTTCTTTCTTACTTTTATCAACCTTTCCTTCCTTTTCCTCATTCAATTGAACATCAGCCTTGGATTCTTTCACCTCATCTTTAACCTTAATCTCCCCCTTAGAAGTTTCATCTGCTGCTTTTTCATTGCTAGAAATATTTTCAGATTCAATATTTGCATTGACCTCTTGCTCTGCTTTTTTATCATTGGATGAGTCATGTTGGGGACTACCATTTTCCATTTCCTCATCTTCTTCAGGGTCCTCCTCCGGATCTTCTTCCTCTTCTGTTTCATCTTCCATCTTCACATCATCCTCCTTATCACTAGAGTTATCATTTTCAGCAACAGCTTTCTCATTGTCTGTTGGATTTGATGCATCCATATTTGTAGACTCACTCTTCACAGAAGTATCATCTCCCTTTGCTCGTTTGACGGGTGATTTGTTTACATTATCCTTCTCAGGTTCATCTTCCCGCTGCCTCTTTCGCTGAGCCCTTTTGGTCACAAATTTTACGCGCAGCTTCTGAAGAAAGAAATGGTAAACCAACTTGAACTTAGGCTGCATTTGAAGAAAAAATATAAAACTATGACAAAAAAAAAAACAGCCTTAACCAACCTGAAGAAATGTCAAAATCCTACTCCCCATTTGAAATTGAAGCATTTCATTAAATGATTCAGCAAACAAAGAAAGCTGCAAAACCAACAAACCAAAAACAAGGATCGTCCGTTACAAATAAGAAATTGTACCCATGTGTAAATGAAAGAAAAAACAGTTGCCACAAAAATGTAAATAAAACCATGTAAACAGACCTCAAGTGTTGATTCCTCAACATCTTTGTCAGTATAATCCAGCAATGAATCAAGTGACAGAGACAACGATCGTAGCTGTATCACAAATGACATATTAGACTGAAAGTGTAAATAAGATAGGAAAAGTACCGACAAAGTACACTTAATTTTCTATAGTAAGCTTAAGTGACCATACTTTAGAATCTTTAGTCCATTTTGTTTGAAGAATAAATCCAGGATGTCGAGGAGGTTCATCAGACTTTCTCTTCTCTTTCACTTCTTACTAGATTTGCTTTTATGCTCATCTTTTCCATCTCTCTCTTTCGTTGTTTTCTCGTCTTTTGACTTATCCCCATCTTTGAGTTTCCCCCTGACATTGTGAATGTCTTTCTCAGAGGCTTTCTGCTTGTCTATCTTGGCTCCACTTTTTTCACCAGTTCCTTTTTCATCCTTTTTGTCATCCTTGTCAGACTTCACTACAGTTTTATTGGAATCAGCTGCACCATCTTGCTTCTCAGACGTAGGAGCCTTTAATTTTTTTTTAGGAGCAACCTTCTCACTTTTCTTCACCTCTGTTGTCACCTTAGTATCTGCACCAGCAGTTTGCTTGCCAGTGCTTGGGGTACCATCCTGTGCTTGAACTGCCACAACATTCCCTTCTTCCTTTTTGTCAGAGTTTGTTTCAGTTTTATTGGGATCAGCTACATCATCTTGCTTCGCAGAGGTGGGTGTTTTTATCTTCTTCTTAGGCACCACTTTCACAGGTTTCTTAGCCTCAGTCAATGTGGCATCCACAGTCTGCTTGACAGTGCTTGGGGTACCATCCTGTGCTTGAACTGCCACATCATTCTCTTCATTTTTAGGGTCAGAAACAACAGATTTAGATGCCTCACCAACCACTTTCTTTTTAGGTACCCGCTTGATAATTTTCTTCTTTTTTATTGTTTTTACAGCAGCAGCATTCGTAACTGCATTAGCCATTGGATCTGGCTTGTCCTGAGGTTTATCTTCAAGGCTGTTTATTCCCTTATCTTTTCCATCCTCACCGTCAGTTTTCCCAACAGAAACATCCTCTGTAATTAAGTCTTTTCCAGAAGTTTGGACCCCAGTAGGATCCAGAGAAGACTTGCCCTCCTGATCCGGAACATTTGATGCAGCCACTTTCTCTGCAACATCCTTCTCAACTGATTTGTCCACTTGTTTGTTGGCAGTATCATTTGCCTTAACAGCAACTTTCTGTTTCACAACCTTTTTTATAACCTTCCTTTTCACAGACTTCACACTGCTTGTGGTTTGACCAGTGGCATTTCCCCCCGGCTTTTTCTCAGTATCCTTGCCTTCACCAATGTCCGAAGCATCATTTTTAGCAATTTTATTGTTAACCACTCCAGTTTTGTTTTCATTTTCTTCTTTAACAGTATTACTATCTTTCTCCTTTTTCTTCACATCTTCTGATTGTCCAGATGCAGCAGAATCCTTCCTCTTATCTGATTTGTCTAAATTATAATTTAAAAAGAAAATAATCTCAACAATAGAAATAGATAATTGGAGCGAGAAGAAAAAGATATGAAGCCATTCACAGGAAAGTGAAGGGAGTAGTCCACTTACCTTTGGATGCTTCCTTGTTATCTCTTGATTTCTGAAAAATTACCAAATGAAAATATTATTATATGACAATAGAAAAATTATGGCAAATAATATGACTTTTACAATCCAATCCAACAGAAAAATCATGAACATAGCAACCTCAATGAATAAAAACAGACCTCTTTTTTTAAAGAAAGTTGATGTTCTCTTTCAGCCACAGCTTTCTTGTGGGCAAGCCACTGATCACGCCATCCATCCAACGAAGGGAGGCAGTCAGATAAATTGGGAACATAAAGAACAGTAATTTCCTTGTGGCTAAAGAAACCATCTTTGCCAACTCTATCATAATGTATCTGGAAACATAACAGCTTTTAGTAACTAAAATTTTAGGCAAGAAAATAAAAAGAAGCGCAGAGGCATAACAGCTGAGAATACAAAGAAAATATTAACCAATAGAATGTAAAAAGCCCATTTCTCTAGAGATAAAGATGTGAATATAATAAACACAAGCTATAATAATAAATGAAACTCATTTTTCATGCACTTTGAAAGCAGGCATATTATATGACAGTTATAAAAAGGTTACTGGGAGTGGTTTAAAGAAAAAAGGAAGACCAAAAAAAAGGTATCTGAATAAAGTTACCTCAAGAAAACGGTTCCAGTGTTGACAATTCTGCAAATCAAGCTGAATAACATCTTTTGCGTATCTTTAAAACAAAAACAAAAAAAAAACAAAAAAACATTATTCCAGTAGTGGAAACCATAATTTTTCACACCAATAATCATATCATCTTCAGTATAAACCTGAGGGCTGTTCTTATCAAAGAGCTATCATCATTAGATGGATCACCCCCATCAGCAGGTTCCCATGGACCACCAACTGCCATGAAAGAATGGTCCTTCTTAAGGACCGCAAACCTAAGGAAATTGCAAATGTGAGGAATGCGATCATCAAAAATTTTTTCAGATGACAGCTCCTCCAATGCAGTCCTACTAAGCCCACTCATTAAAATTATCTGAAACAAGGAAACAAAAACCATTCATCAGACAGTAGAATCACCAAACACTTTAAATATTAAGATTATATATCAAACAGCAGACCAAATATACAACAGCATTTAACGAAAAATTGGATCCTCTCCATGATAATCAATACTGGATAGTAGCATGGAGCAGCCGAACCCAAAAACACATGCAGGATAGCAGCAGCAAGATAGCAGCTGTACAGATGATTATGAATAAAATTTTATGCTATACAAATAAAATGCTCAAGAATTGCCCAAAACTATAGACATTAATCATTCATATTAAAAATTAAAAAGTAACAGATAAAAATGGGCTCACAAGATAGGACCCATCTATGCATACAAATAAACAGGACACAATACTGCATGGCTCATTTATGTACTCCAAACATTAATAAAATAATATTAGAAGAAGGACCCCCCCGGGAGAGATGAAGCTTGGAACACAGAAGAAGCTATGCAAAATAGAGGCAACAGAGCAGAGACCTGAGAAAAGAGGCTGGGGCTGATGGAAAAAAGAATGGTTTCGCCCGAAAACATTAGGGCTACCAGAAAAGGGATGTGTTAGGTTGCTACTTGCTAGGAGGTAGTCCGAAAACACACCACCAGATCATTCACATCAGAGGAGGATGGGACACAACAAAAGGGGCAAAGTGTTTTCGCTCCCAGATCAAAGTAGAGTCCACAACAGCCACTCTGTCAGAATGTGACACAATGATCTACACATCGCAATGAGCACGTGCAACACAATGCAGGCAAAATGCGGCAACCAATTACGATGATCCATTCAAGTATAACTTGTAAACCTATCTACATTAATGGAAAGACAAACCTTGTATTTTGAAAATATCACACCCAATTAGGTCTTTTGTCGGGATGTAGGGGGCAGGGGAGGGAGTTCTCAATAAACATTTGCTGTGCTTCATGAACTCAGTGGTTAATATTTGAAGATGGTATCAGGATATAAGTTACTTATACCTAGTTACTGAAGAAAGTAGTTGAATTTGGCAAGCAACATGGTGTTTATTATGAGCGGAAATTTGTCTTTTCGTTTGACAGATTTAAGCTTCTTAATAAGCAAGCTTTACAGTAAAAAGAAACTTAGGTAGCAATTTATTTTATACAATGTTGAGTGGTGACAATTCACTGACAGTCCTCCAACTCCTTGGAAGGCAATGTAACAGCTCCAAGACATCTCAATTCAATGATCATGATGTTCCCGTTTACCCTTCCTAACCTTAAAATAGAAAACGCTGTGATGTTTAGATGCTATCAAACAACAATATTGAGTGTGCTTTTCCTACCTCACTCATTTTGCAACAGCTATCCAATTAAGTAAACCATCACAGAACCCTACCTCAGTTTATTACTGATATTCTCTAATACAAAATATAAACCTGAACTCATGCTAGAGAAAATTGAACCCAAAGTTTCACTCTCTACTCATTATGAAGCAAACAAGAGATTCAGAAACATGACTCTCCAATAGAATTTTTAAAACATAAACACAAGTTACAGATTAATAGATATATCTCTAGCTTAATTTAATGTACTTCATCATATGAAATAAAGAGAAAAACATAGATAACAAACTTTGATATAGAACCTACTTTAGCATTCCAAACTGTATTTCCTTGTTCTGAACTTGGAGGTCGTCCCATCAAAAGCTTGCTGGATGAGTCTCTAGGCTCGGTGGCATTTTCTTCAATAAAATCATGCTCAAAACTGCTCAAAATCATGTTTATTTTACTTTTCATTTCTCCAATGCAATAATAAAATGACAGCCATATGGCAGAGAAAACAGAAACAATAAAGAACAAGCTCTCAGCAAGGAAAAATTATTTTTCCTCAAAATTTCATCTAGAGCATTCTGTGATTTGTGTCTGGAAAATAAATTATTTTTTAAAACCAAATATTACATTCACACAGATATTACCATCTCCATTCAAATTAATTTTAAATGACATCCCACCCAAATATTTGCTTTCCTCTCTAAATCATCAACACCCAGCTAATATTACCTAGAGTTCATGATATTCAGACTACATAAAAAGACAAACAAAATTGAAGAATCAAACAGCTAAATTCTTGAACTTTTGGATGCGGTAGAATAATAAATAAAATAAAAAATTTCAGTACATAATACACTCTGAGAAGCATCAGATAATATTTCGGAATCATGTAATTGATATGACAAAGATGAAGAGAGGTACCTGACTGGAGTATGGATGGACATTTTAAGGTTTTCCTTTGGCCACTTCACGACAGCCTAAGCATTGGGACAAAATAATGTCAAATCAATATCAGGCCCTCACCATTAATGAAGTCAATCATAAAGGGTGTTTGGATTAGCTATGTTGTGCTAAACAATACTTTCAATCAAAAGCTTCTTGAAGAGCTTATAAAAAGATTATTATTTCCACAAAAATAATCATTATCAAACATGGGTATGGTATGATATACCTTGGAGAATTCAGGACAGACGAAAAGTCGAGGGTATCGCTTATCTATAGAGAGGTAATCCCTCTCAATATCCACTAAACAGGAAGGGTAAACCTGTTCAATGTAAAATTCAATTAATCTGATTTCAGAAATCATGCAACAATATTTAATATTTAATAGACAAACAACATGAAACAATAAAGCAGGTCTTCTTTTTGAAGAAATTGGTTCACATTTCATTCCGGAAGATGTAGACTGAAATCCCAATGTAGTATCAATAAGAATAGGAAGATTCTTGAGAACCTATATGCTTGTTTTCTTCTAAATTTGAGTAATCTCCTAATCCATTACTGGAAAGACATCCCATAATTAAAATCAAGGATGACAACATAAGGAATGAAAAGGAAGCAAGGAACTACCAGAAAGAAAAACTGCAAAGAGACCATTGGGGTGTGGAGAAAAGGAACAGGAAAGGATGATCAAGAAGCAAAAGAAATCAAGTATTCTGATGATGCACACTAGACAAGGAGACTGTGAAGACAAAAGGAAACAAAGACAGCTAAAATGTCCCATCATCATTGAATCTAATCATGTGACCAAGTGGACATCAAGAGTGAATTACAAGCTAAACTGACTCCATGATTTAAAACAGAAAAACCAACAAAAGGTTTAAGTGCAAAAACTATTAGTTATAACAGGATATACTAAATCTATTGAGCCATTATCCACAGATCTCCAGAGGAAAAACAGCAGCAAAACTAGCTCCTTGATGAGGAATATTCTCATAATGATGGAGCAGCTAAGTTCTTATATCCTTTTACCTTGCAGACATATTCTCTCCGTTTTTCTTTAACAGGTGAGTGGTGCCTTCAGCATAACAGAACATTAAGTTAGTTACAAAAGGCTGCAAGATATACAAGCAGCTAGATATTCAGAACCAGAGCAGGACGCAGAAATAGAAAAATCATTAAGATCCACCTATGTACAGCGCCATGATGTGGGGAATCCCGTCGCGTAGATCTCCCCTCCTTTGTCAAAGAAGACCCACGAGGATCCTTTGAAGTACCACGGGGATCTTTGGAGGATCTCACTGGAGTTCGTTCATGCCTAGTTTCAAGTGCACGTTGCGCTCTCGCTCCCTCTCCTTTTCCCGCCGCTCCAAAATGCGCTCCCTTTCACGTTCCCTTTCCCTTTCCCTTTCCCGTTCTCGTTCTCGCAATCGTTCCCGTTCTTTCTCCTTTTCTCTGTCCCTCTCTCTCTCACGCAAGCGCTCCTGGCGACGTTCTTCTTCCCTTAGTTCAAATTCTCGTAGATAGCTAGCCCGGTCATCCTTGCGATCATTATGCCCACCATGCTGCAGCAGATTTGCTGGGTAATCCAACTCCATAGCATTTCCATGAAGACCTTTTCCACTGGCATAGTCCCTACCAGGAGGCAGGCTCACTCCATAACCAGGATTTGATGAATTCTGGGAATACAAGAGTTCATCCACATTTCTCCTTGGAGCTGCTCCTAATATTGATGGTGCATGTTGTCCACTATATGAAGTGGCACTTAGCATTGATGAAGCACGGGGATCAGAATCCATCCTTCCTCCATAGGACATAAGATCTTGGGTAGGGTGACGACTAGCAGCAGCCCTTGCTGCAAGATAATCAGCTTGTCTGCCAGAAACGTGTTGCTACTTAGTGTAGGGAGAAATATTATTACCATTTAACATAACTAGGCACTGTTGATCAGCTTCTGCCCAGTTTCATCAGAAATTCAAAAGACAACCCAACTGCTTTACAAATAATCACCAGAATGGACAAATGTACTTTATTCTTTAAGCAAAATAATATTACTTTCAAGTGACCAAAAGTTGGTTTGGATAGATATTAAGTAGCATTAGACAAACATATAATGCAAAATCTTCCAGATATAAAATAAAATACCTAGTACCCCCATCAAGTGAGGTAGCTTGCAGAGACTGAGCTTTCAGCAATTGCTCTTGTCGAAGCAAAGCTGCCTGATCAATGCGGTCATATATTTCTGCTTGCTGAACGAAAAAACAATGCACTATGATTAAAATCTACAGGGGAAAAATAAAAGGCAGGAGTGATAATTTTCTTTCATCTGTTTTTCAAAAAAGATATTCAGAGAAACAAAGAAAGCTACCACAATCCTTCTAGGAGTAAGCACACACCTGATGTTGATGAGTAAATCCAACAGCATCAGCAGCATACCGTGCAGTTGGATCACTTGGTAAGTCCCTACCAATGTAACCACTCTGTCGTTCACCATATTGCCTCCTATCTATTCCAGAATAATCAAGAGTTTTGTCACCATATAATTGATCAGATTTGTGACCATATCCATGGCTTGAGGAAGAGACATAGTCTCCAGAAGCAAACTTAGGTGAATCTGAAACACCCAAAGTATAACCTCCACGACCATCTAAAGCTGATGACGCAGCTCCCTTGGTACTCAAGGAAGGAACCTATATAAAGCACAAAAATTAATCCAATTCCCACATAAAACACTGTTAAAGGGATAATAAAATATACAAAATAGTAAGATTCATATGGCGTATCAAGATCAAGATGACAGGTTAAATGAAAAAATTGAAAAAGAAGTTAGAACAGAAACAGAATTAGTGTGAGGTAAAGCAGTGCTCACACTTCTTGATAATCAATATATAACTAATTACCTCTTCCTACATTCAAGACCTTGGACATTGAATGGCAAATTATTAGTGCATTAATCCTATTCATGAATAAGAAGCTGAAGTTTTCCCTGTGTTGGGATTAGTTTTTCCCAGTCATGTTAAAGTTTTCCACAATAACTGGAAACCTAAATCCTTAATCCTTATACGTTGAATCTATGCTTCCCACAGCTAGTGTCTAGTTGTACATTTCTGACCACTTCCCAGTAAAACACGATAAACACAAGGCCAATCCATGAACACGATAAACCAATAACACCATTTTTCTATTCTGGTTAAAATGTTCACCAACAATACAAGACACACTGACCTGCTGCGCACTGCTCAAAGCAGCTGATCCATAAACAGAACTATACTGTCCTCCATACTGCGTGGCAGTGGAAGTATGAGCCCTGTATCCACCAACATCGACTTCCTGAGAACCACTTAATATTGTTGAATGCCTTGAAGCCGCAGAATGTTGACCCACGTCATGCCCTCCAACGGAACTCCCAGAATAATTAGCACTCAGCTGCAGCCACAAAATTCAAATCAAACACATAATAATCTACCGAATTATGAAACTCGATGTTTAGAAATCACACAAAATTCATCTATGAGACACAATAACAGGTCTCTTTTGGGGAGAGGAGGTGCAAATATTGAAAGATGAGAAATTGCAATGTCATTAGAAAGCTCTTGATATCTTCCGATAGAAAGAAAGACTTACGTTCTGGCCATATGTGGATTGACCTGTGTATGATTGGCCGTAAGCGCCGGTCCCTCTGGAAGAATACATGTTGCTCCTTCACATGAAAAAGAGAGCGACCAATCCTGAAACCAAGAACAATTGAAAGATTCATTCAAAGGAACAACGACAACAGCAAAACCGATTGAGTTTTTTCTTTCTTTTATTTTATTTTAGTTTTCGATAATCCACGCACCAGTTGAAGAGAATGAAATCGAGACTCGAGGATTTGTGCGAAGATTTTGGTAGACGAGAAATGGAAGGCGAAGAGTTGGAATTGGACAAAAGGGGGAGGAAACCCTAAATAGAGTAGAGAAGAAGAGAGTGAGTGAAACAGACAGAGGAGATGTCTGCGTTATCTCGATTCCCAAGTCAAGTCACGAAATAACAACCGAAGTTTACGAATAAGAAGGGAACAGAGTTTTCATTTATGCTTTTCGAGGGGTTAATGGGCTCTGGGGCCTCTACCGGATGCACTTAGGCCCAAATACAGAGTCACGGTTTACGAAATATGAACGAGGAAATTTCTCTTTACAATTACATGACTCTATATTCGACCAAAAAATAAAAATTACATGACTCTATTTTTTATTTTATGGTGACAATTTTTTGGGCACCCCAATAGGGGCTTTTATGGATTATGGACAATACGATATTAGCTTTGGCTGTCATTGGTAAACTCTTTTTTTTCTCAAATGTCTGTGAATTGGTTAATGATTTCTATAACAATGGTTTGCCTTCAAATCTCAAGATATCAAGGGTTACTCCTCACTTAAGACATAAAACTATAATCATCACGGTAAAGTAATTTTGATTCCAATTAGATGGCCTAGAGGATGCTAAGAAATTGGCTGCAATTAACTAGTTATTTGGTAAAACTAGCTAAAAAGCTAGTTAAAAGCTAAGGGGTCATTTGGGGTGGTTGCAAGTTTTCAGTTTTTAAAAATTTTTAATCAACTTTTTATAACTCACAATCACCCCGAACGACCCCTAAAAATTAGATGAAATCTGAAAAAGTGGTTGAAAGTTAAAAGTTAATTGAAAGTTGAAAATTTAATTAATTTGATTGAAAGTGTTTAGTAAAACTAGTTGAAAATGGTAAAATGACATATAAAGACATAATTAATTATTAAATAATAATGAGTGGGGTGGTTGGGGATGAAGTTGTAATAATTTTTCAATTAGTAGCTGAAAATAGAGCTATTTTAAAAAGGCTACCTCAAGTAGCTTTTCAAAAAAGCTAGTGGCTACCCAAAAAAAAACCTTACCAAACACAACTAAAATGGTTTCAGCTACTAATTTCAGCCTTTAGCTAGTTAGCTAGCTAAAATGATTTACCAGACACACTCTAAACAAGTGTTCCTCATCCTCCATATACAACTCAAGGTTATCGATCTACACCATAGCTTGTTTTGACATCTTCTTATCCTTTCTAAATAGAATATTCTTAAGTGAGAAATGAGAGTGATGTGGATAATGGAGATGGTCATGTAGAAAAACAATCTTTTCCATGCCTCTTGAGATAAATAGTCACAAGGCATTATTTGAAATCTTAAAGGTCTATTTAGTTGAGCGAAAGTGATTTAAAATCAATTCCACATAATTGATTCAGACGATTCCCAACCGAGAACCAAACAGGCACTTAACTAACGTGGCTTTTGAGAGAATGAAAATTATGCTATGCAATGCATGACTTCTTTCATTGATGAAAAATAAAAGCGTAAATTAATTCATACTCATATATAATACTAAAAAAAGGGACTTTCGCATTTGAAGTGTGTGTTTGGTTTATCCTAAAATGACGTTTTAAAAGAGTAACATTTTCCCAGATCCACGTTTAAAACGTTATTTTTTCCTTTCTGACACTAGACATAAAAATAAACAAATCGCCTCATAAACATTTCGCAATACATGTATTTTATTTTAGGGAAAAATATGTTTTTCGTCCCTGTAGTTTGGGTCAACTTTGGTCTTCGTCCCTATACTTTAATTCCTTGATTTTTTGTCCCTGAACTCTCTAAACCCCATAACTTTGGTCCCTGCCGTTAGTGTCTGCTGTTAAATTGATGACGTGGCAAATGGAAGTTACGCCTCAGCCTGTTTGGTGGACCCATTTTGTGCAGAGTCATTTTTTATTCTTTTTTATTTTCTTTAATAAAAATTTATTTTTCTGCACCGCACTCCTTCACCACCAATCGCTGTCGTGAATGTCGGAACAAGTCATTGTTGACCCGATCGGCACACCCACCGCCGCAGCGGCGGAAAGTGTGGACGACAGCAGAGGGGGAGCAAAGATGGAGTTACTTTTATTTGATTACTGTTATCTTATTTTCCATTTACATCAAGGAAAGATAGAGTTATTTATTACAAGTTACTCCCTCCGATCCTATTTATAAGAACCTTTTAACTACTTCACATGGATTAAGGAAGTTTGTTAATTTAGTTGATTACAATAAATTTGTCATGAATGTGTATCATATTTACAAAACTACCTTTGAATTTATTGAGATCCGTTATCTTTCTCTTTCTATTTAACTACTCAGTTGTGGTCTCTCTACTAATTAATTATTCACCTACCTCCACTAATGGGGTATTTTTGTCAAATAATAATTAATACATGAGATAATATGAAAAAGTTTTTATAAAAAGGGACCAAGGCCCACCTTCAAAAAGGTTCTTATAAATAGGACCGGAGAGAGTATTAAATGAAGTGAATGCTACGGTGCTACCTAAGCAAATTCCGGTACAAAGAGCTACTATAACAAATGAATGAAGGTGAATGATAAGGTAGACATACCTTTGTATCACTAGAATGTCTTTGGCAGTGCCGTTTGAAGGATCTATGTGTCCCATGGCCTTTAAAGTTCTTTTTGTTACTAGATATACACAACGCTGATTGGGATAGCCACATTCCGATTTACTTGCTTGCATAAGAATAAGAAAATGTTAAAAGATAAAAGCAGTTTATGTACATGCATGCTAATGCTTACTCAATAATCAGTGCCAGATTGCTCAACCGTGGCTTCTCTAATTTCACCTCCTTTAACTGCTTATTGGGTCTTGATGATGACGTTGCAGGGAACAACATCGAGCAAGGTTCCAGGGAGGTTGTGTGGAGGGTGGTGCTTCTCAGCCTGGATCCTTTGGGAATTGCAAGAATTTGAACCAACATGTTCACGTCGTTCCCGATTCGCCTATGCTGGAGACCGCTTCCTCTTTCGGGTCGACTTCTCCGCCGCCGTCGCTGGCCAATTTGCCACCGATTCGAGTTCATGTGGAGGACGGTATGGGTGGCGGTGGTGAGGTTAGGGTGCAGCAGGATTAGAAAAATGTTGGGGATTGAGGAACAGTTTGCACAAATGGATGTTATTAAAGAAAATAAAAAAAATGACTCCACACAAATGGGTCCACCAGACAGGCTGAGGTGTAACTTCCATTTGCCACATCATCAACTTAACAGCAGACACTAACGGCAGGGACCAAAGTTATGGGGTTTATAAAGTTCAGGGACAAAATACCAAGGAATTAAAGTATAGGGACAAAGACCAAAGTTGACCAAAACTATAGGAACGAAAAACATATTTTTCCCTTTATTTTATTATGTATCTTGTCATTCGCTCTTTATTATCTGCTAAGAAAAAATATATATTTATATAAATATTTTAAATATATTATCCCAATCATTAACCTAAAAATTTATAAAAATTTATAGTACACTATGTCTCGTAGCTTAGTTAGTTAACCTAAATATTTTCACTTATGAGCTACCGTGGATAGTGTTTATCGATTATTTAGGAAATAATAAAGAATATACTTTTTCATATTTTTTTCCATTTTGAGTTAGTAGAAAAATCGGTCGATTTAGCAACCCATGGACCATGATTAGAAGTGTCAATTTGGGCCGACACTTTTTCGGGCTGAACTAGGCTAGGCCAATTTAGTGGCGGACTGGGACTTTGTTGGCCAAGCCCTGCCCTTTACGTGTTGCAGGGAAAACGAGGCTAGGCAATGAGCCACTTACTTCTAAATAAATTAATAAAGCTTTATTAAAATAAACCATCATATGTAATAAATTTATAATTTTTAAATCATTATAAACTAAAATTAAAACATAGTTGTAATCTATTATTTTATATTATTCTATAATTTTATTAATAGAATAAAATATAATAAGTTATCATGTTGTACTATAAAATAACAAAAAATGACGTAATAATGAAAAAAATTAAGTGTGTCAATTATAACAATCAACAAATATTAGAAATAAAGAGTTCAATATATATGCAATATTAACCTTGAAAATAATACTAATAACACATGTAATGTTAGATTTATTACTTATAATTTTATCAATTATAAAAAAGGAAATAATAAAAGAAAAAAGTTCAAGTCAATGGGCTGGCCCAGTCTATCACGGATCAATTTGCGTTTGGCCACTCAAAATTCAGACCGGGCTGAACTAGACCAAAAGAGATTCGGATTAGAAATTTCATACCATGACCCATATATTAGGCTTGGGAGTTGGGACCATGATCGATTTAAAGAACACGCCTAGAGATGTCAACGAGCGGGGCAGGCGGGTGGATAGTAGTACACTACGCACATCAATACCCACTAAAATTAACGGATATTTATGCGGGTATCAGGGATCCACGAGTATCCAATGTTTAACATTAAAATTTCATATAAACAAATAGAGAAATTTTTATATAATATATTATAATATCATATTATATATAAAAATGGTCATGATATAATATTATTACGTGTTAATATATTAAAAATATCATTATAAAATGATATAAATAAACTATATCTCATTATAAAATAATAAAAAGAATGATAATATTCTTATATATTTAATAGAAAAGTACTTCTTAATGTGTATATGCACGAGACGAGTTTTTTATAAATATGTGTATCATTACAGATATATATGCACATATACATGAATAAGAGTTTTTTTTATCATCCCTAAACACGCCATGCTGGTTGCTCCACGTCTCAACCTATGGCCTATAGGTATTGAATTTAATTCCAAAAACCATTAAATATTAGAGACATTTTGGTACTTGATTTTGAAGACAGTGTTACTACTTACTATTCTAGTTTTTAATCGTTTCAAATAAATGGGATAGATGGCTAATTATTTGTAAATATCAACTGACAACTAACTATCCCTGTTCTATATAGTGGATGAGAAAACTATGATTTTTTAATATTTATTTATAGTCTATCCCATAGTTATATCGGTGGATGTATATTTGAAAAATAATTAAACTCACAAGTTGTTGATTAAAATTATATACGTTAATTTAACAATACCTTGCTCAGTTCTTAAATTTATTTGAAACCTTCCAATAACATTATTTCATATTTCATTTAATTTAAGTTCTTATCGTTCATCTTATATATTTTTTTATAGTAAAATAAATTAATAGAAATACAAAAGTACTCCAAGCCTTGTTAACTAATAGGAATTCGATTAAAACATTAACTAGTAAACCTTCCACCGAGCTTGAATTCAACTAACCCAATTAACCACAAACCACCAAAACAAATAGGTCCAGCAAAGTAAGATTCCTCTTGAAAATCTTTAGAGCCAAAAAAAAAAAAAAAAACAACTTATGAACCTGATGCAACAGCAAAAAAACCAACAGCAATAACCACAAAAGTAATCCCAAGCCAAGGTTAAGAAGAAAATTTGCAGGGGGTCCAACCAAGAAGTTATTCAAAAAAAACCAACAAGCATAACAGTTCTAGTCCGCAAACAGGAGGAATGTAGCAAAAAGCACTCAACTTCCAATCATGAGGCAATTGACATGAGACTAGCAAAAATCAGTAAGTCCACAAACACACCACTTCTAGTCCTGAACAATTTAGACTTAGCACCCATGACATACGCAACAGAGCATTCAAAAAGAAAATGACTTGAGGTTTCCACTTCACATATGCACCACACACATCCTGCAACATCATCATTCAGGACACTCCTCTTGAGTAAATTATTTTTTTATGGGATCCTATGATTCCTATCTAATAAAGCCCTCCAAGTAAAATAAGATACCTTGGAAGGAACATATTTACACCAAATAAATTTTGACAATGGAACAAATGCACAAATTGATTCATGGACAGCCACAAGATAACCTAATTGAACCGTGTAAACACCACTAGGCTCAGCCTTCCAGCACCAAGAATCTTCAATTCCTTCATTTAGCTGGATTGAATTTAAATCCAGCAGTAACAGAGACAGTTGACACACTTCCCACCGAAAAAGAGGCTTTCTCTAACACCAATTCCATTTAACTTCTACCCAGGGACGGATATAGAGGGTGGCAAGCATGGGTCTTGGCCCCCCTCTCTCACTATACTATATACAAAAAAAAAATTATCAATATATATGTGATAATTGAAAAAAAAAAAGTTAAATAAAATGAGTGTAATATATTTAATTTTATAATATAGATTTTATTTAATCTTTATTATTGAAATTTAATCTCTTCAAGCAATTTCTATCAAAAACTTATTTGATACAAATGTTATTATTCATAAATTTTATAACGTGAATGTACTATATGTATAACTTAAATAAAGATATGATGAATTTGACTACTATTTAATATTTATTATTAAAAAAAAATCCGGCTCCCATTCGCATGAATCCTGGATCCGTCCCTGCTTCTCCCTCAATCCTTAGTACCAAATCAGCAACTTTAACCTCTTTATTAACAACAATGGAAAATAATCTACTAAAACGCACACATAAAAAGGAGTTGTACTACACCAACAATCTCTCCAAAAAGATATATTTTGTCCATTTCTTACCCGTCAGACACACAATGTAGAAAGCCAATCACAAGAGATATTAACACCATCCTCAATGGACCACAAATCAACCCACCACTGAGACCCATTTATCCTACCTCCCTCAAAACGGGCAGAATCGCCAACATCTCCTTAAATAGAATATAGCACTCTATTCCACAATCTATCTTTCTCAACTAATAAACGTCATCTCGATTTCCCTAAAAGAGCTATATTAAAATCTCTCAAATCTCCCAACCCCAAACTACCATGTTTTTTCTATTTACGTACATCCTCTCATGAAACCCACACTATTTTCTTACACTTATCATTACCCCCTATAGGAAATTTATAAATAAGGATTGTAGTTGAGAAATAATATCTTTTGGAGTCTTGTAAAAAGAGAGAGAATAGATCAGGATTGAATTAAGAACAGACTTCAAAAGGATAAGTCTTCCACCAAAGGATAATGTCTTCCGCTTCTAGTTAGAGAGCTTTTTATGTATCTTTTGGATTACTGACTGCCAAGTCTTCAATCTTTTGGGGTTAGCTCCAATAGGTAACCCCAGATAAGAGCAGGGAAAATTTCCGACCTTACAATTCAGAAAAATAGTCATAGCCTCCAGCAGATGCACATCTACATTAATTCCCATAAGCTTACTCTTATGAAAATTAACTTTAAGACCAACTACTAATTCAAACAATTGGAACACCGTTTTAATAGCCCAAACATTAGGAATAGAAACATCACCAATCAATATTGTATCATCAGCGTACTGAAGATGTGATACCGAGACATAATCCCTACCAACACAATAGCCATTAAAGACCTGCAGCTGTACAACTTTATTAGTTAAAGAGTTCAGCCCCTCCGCAACAATTAGAAATAAGAAAGGAGCCAAATGATCTCCTTGTCTCAATCCCCTTCCAACTCTGAATTAACTGGTTAGGCTACCATTAACCAAGACTGAAATTCTAGCAGTATTCAAACACTCTAATATCCACCTCCTCCACTTTAAAGGAAAACCCCATTTTCTCCATAACAAATCGTACGCCTTCTCAAAACCCACCTTAAAAAATAGACAGCTCATATTTCCCCTCTTTGCCTCCTCAACAACCTCATTTGCAATCACCATACTGTAAAAAATATACCTGTCCTTTATAAACGCAGATTGACATTCAAAGATTACCTTATCAATCACTAGCCTTAGTCTATTTTTCAATAGTTTTGCCACCACTTTATACATACAACGATCTATAAGAGAAATAGGTTTAAATTTCTCTATTTTTTTTAGGATTATCTGTCTTTGTAACTAACACAATAAAAGAACTATTGGAACCCTTTACTAGTATTTAAAATTTAGGATTAACATTTATTAGTATTTAAAAATTCAAATAGTACGAGATAGAAGATTAATATCAAAGATTGAGGGTGAGAATTTCACTATCGTAAAAATAGAAAATGTTAAAACTCATTAAGAAAAATAAAGTGAGTGAGTGTCACGCTCTACAAGCAGGGATCTGAAATATAAATTAGAGTGTTGATGTACTCAAATTAAACTGGAGTGAAAATTGGTATATATATATATATATATATATATATATTTCTTTCAACCACACTGTATATAACTAATTCATAATTCTATATAACTTTTTCGAGTAAATCCAAATTAGACATACTTACAACTTAGTTTTAATTAATTAATATGGTCCATATATATTATCATTTTTTTTATCTATATATTGGTTTTGAGACTGAGTTAAAAATACTAGCCTGTTTAAAAATTAAGGACGATTGAATTAGGGATAATTAAGTAACATCCATTCAAACCTATCCGATAAACACTCTTAGCATACCCAAGCAAAATAATATAAAAAAGTACAATCATATAACACGTGTTTATAAACATTAAATAATATATAGTATCAATTTGCAATTTATTTCGTAACTTGCCAGTGTAAGATTAAATACGGTAACGGAGCATGTCAAATCAAATATATGATTTATATGAATGAAATTGCATGCATGTTGGCATGTTGCTAATGATTAGTAACTCATTTAATTAAGAAATCCTTCCGAAGCTTGATTTAGAGATTTATCTGGCATTATTTTATTCGAGTCAGTGTAAAAAAAGGTTTTACACGCAGACAAATTGTTAAATCATTCTACATGCATGAATATATTTAAATATAATTTTTTTATAAGCAAAATTCTTGATTGATAGGGAATATATGAGGTATTTTAACCCATACAAAATAGAAATATTTAAATATAAATTTAAATAATGTGAATCTTCAATTTAATTTAATCAGTTTAATTATTTTGAGTATATAAATGGTACAATGTCAATCGAATTCTACATGAATATATATGAATATATGTATTATAAAATAGCGCTATACAAAATTTAACACATATAATCATGATGATGAATAAACATAATTCAACGGTTGGATTACGAAAAAAATATTTGATTTGTAGTTATTAACGGTGTAATACTTAGTGTAACTTATACCGGTGTATATATATGAGATCTATTGTCATTTTGAATTTATAACCCATGCAAATGAAAATTTCAATTTCAATTAAACCCAAGTTATATTTGATCAATATAATTCTCTCATATTGTGAACTCTCCTCTTTCATTTAATTTATTTTTTAAGGATAAAAATATATATATCTATATTTCTTCTTAATATTCATGTTTTTAATTTTGTTATATATATCACTACTTTATTAATTATTTTGTCATGAAAGTAGCTCAAGCTTATAATTAAGCACCGGTTAAACTCAATCACGAAATTGTTTTTAATTTCAATTTCAACTATGATTAGATTCTGCTTTTTGCTTTCATATATAATATATACAGAAATGATATTTCGTTAAGATATATATATATATATATATAGAGAGAGAGAGAGATATCAGAGGTTAGTCAAAGTTTTCAAATGCAACTGAATACAACGAATATCGACTAATATATAGACTTCATTCTCATTAAAAGTTTCTTAGATTTTAAGATAGACTCAATAATTAATGAAACAAAATATGATAAGGCAGATATCATTTTCAATTTTTAGATAAAAAGGAGAAGAAAGAATATTCTATGAATGAACATGAGATGTTTAAGATAAAATCGGAGAGCAACCCTTTTGCATGTTAAGCTGAAAAGGGTCCAATAAACTTGAAGATTCATAGGATATTCTTTCAGGACGAATGCTGTTGGCCAACAGCTGATGATTACTACTATATATGATTTAAAAGATATATATATTCTCTACGCAACTACTGCGCATGATCTTAAAACCATTGAATTATATACTCAATTTATTGTATATGTTATTTATATGAAAACTATTGATCCTAAACGTCTATAAAATAATAGTAACAAAATATATCATTTTATTTTAAAAAATTTATAAATAGATTACTCTCTATTTTTTTATATGTGTGTCGGTGAGTCAGTGTACACAAATATATAAATACAAATTTATCTTATCGGTAAAATAAATATAAGCGTGTTTAAGTAATAACTAGTATATAATTAACCCGCGTAATACGTGGATAAATATATATCTTTATATAATTAAAATTTAATTTATAATAAATTAATATTTAAAAAATTTAAAAATATAAAAAATTGAAGAATTTTTCATTTTTAAATTCTAATAATATATTATAATTTACTGTTAAAATTTAATTTATATTATTATTTGATAATAAGATATGATAAAAAATTAAATTCATAAAGATAAAAATAAAGATTTATATATTAAAAAAGATTGAAATAGAAAAAAATAGGAGAAGATTTTGAATCTTAATAAATTTTAAAATTTAAGATTAATATTTATTAGCATTTAAAAATTCAAATATAAAGAAAGAGAAAATTAGTATTAATGATTGAGAAGGAAAATCTCAGTCTTACAAGTGGGAATGAAATTCATCATATAATGAGGGAAAGAGAGAGAATGTCAAACATCATTAAGAGGAAGAGTGGAGTGAATGAGTGTCTCACTCTCTAGGATGAGATCTCAAAATTATAATATAGAGAGTTGATAATATATACTTTTGGTGACGAAAGATTTTTTAAAGAAGAAAAAAGTATGTTTAAAATAAATTACATAATAAACCAACTTGAACTTAAAAATACCTTTTAAATTTTAGGGGGTGAAATCCTTTAGTTAGTGGAGTTTGAATATTATTCTTTAAATTTGTGTCAAATTTAATTAATATAAAGACATTATCATAAAATGCGAGAAGTTATGTAAAATATTGTTTATGCAATGACATTTGGAAGAAGAAGGTAATTTATTACATTTTCCAAAAAAAAAAGAATTGAGAATCATAAAATAATAAAATGGTTAATTGAAATATAAATTTCTTAGAAATAAGAAGTGGAGAAAATATGTAAAATAACTGAGTGAGAATGGAACTATTACTTTAATAACAAGTTATCGAGAAATTGGCTCCTAATATAATGTTGATCAACATGAAAATATTTGAAGTATTCGCATAATAAGTAACACAAAATAGATTTTTCCATTAGATTCCAAAAACAGAAGGGGAAGGTCATTAGCACAGCCACGTGTTGGGCACGCTCTTATTTTCAAACTACGCTTCGTGATAGTGAGGTAGTCAAACCTACCACAGATTCAGAAGAGGAAAAATGAAAGTGTTTGGATGAAAGATTTTAAAATTTTTAAAATAATGATAGAAAAATTTTTAAATTCTTTTTCAATATGTCTTATTTAAAATTTATCTTATTTAACATAAAAATCCTCCCATTTGTCATTTGAATATTTTATACTATTTTTATAAATGAAATCTATTAATTTTAAATTATTATATTCAAATATATATATATATATATTGTCTATGGTATCGGGATTTATTCATTTACAAAATATAAAGAAAGTAAAAAAAATAAAATAATAAAAATTTGTGTGATAAAAAATTATTTCTAATAATAAAAATAACTCAGAATATAAAAATATAAATATTTGACACATTTAACTTTAATTTTTTAAAATAATTCAAATGATGGATAATCATTTTAGTAACAGTTTATAAATATTTCATATATCATACTTAATATTAATTGAATAAAAAATAAATATTAAATAAACATTTTAAAAAAACCTTATTTAGTTAAATACTTATTTTAGAAAATATAAAATTAACTTAATTTTTAATTTATATGATATATATTTCCATATAAAAATATAATAATACTTGAATTTGAAAGTACATATTAAATTAAAAATAACAAATTCATATTTTGAATTAATGTATTACACCGAAGTAGATAGTTTACTTTGAAAAAATGGAGATAAATATATCTGATAATTTTTTGATTGACCCTTTAAATTTTGGGTCTATTATATGAATCCCACATTTTATTATTATAAAAAAAATTTAAAATAATAAAATATATTAATATTAAATTTATATTATTTATAATAATATTGTGTCTTAGATGTAAATTGAAAATATAGATACTTCGAGTATGTTTGGTTTAACATTAAAACATGATAAATTTACATTTTCAACATTAAAAATAGTTAATAATAAAAAATTTAGACTTATTTAGACACTTTCAATATCAAATGGAACACACACTAATGACATGTTTGGTTTAGCGTTAAAACGTGGTAAACTCACGTTTCCAACGCTAAAAGTAGTTGTGGTGGGAAATGCAAACCTGAGTTTGGTCAATTTCAACGCTAAACCAAACACACACTAAATCCTAAAATTCCCCTAAATATATTTCAATGAGACGTGCTCTCACGTTAGGTGCAGGTGATGACTTGTCCAGCTAATAACCATATAAGAAAATATTAAGATATTTTATTCCTTTTTATAAGTTTAGTGCTTATCCGTTTAGTTCCAAGTCCTAACCTACCCGTTTTAGAAAGGACACGCCGCACACGCGTCACTTTGGTAAGTGCCACTGAATGTTACATTTGCTGACCACAACTTCGTCTCCTCTTCACCAGAAATTTTTGTATTTGGTTCTGTAATAACATGCATTATTTTTATCACTTTATTTACCATTTAGTACGAGAAATTAATTTGTTTAGAAGATAGGCATGAAAAAAGAAAAGAAATACATAATAATATTATATGGATGCAAATTAGGGTGAATCATGGTGTTGAGTTGAGTGATGAAAATCAAATCATTGTTGATTGTTGTTTCTCTTAGATGTAGGGTGTGGTAAACACGTATAAGGCACATGTCCCATCTTTTTGCAAAGTAGTTGCGTCATTGCTGATTTGCTGGGTTTCATTTATACATACATTGCATATACAAATGTTGTTAGGCATTCAGAAAATGAAGGAAGTCTATTCTCTATTGATAAGTACTGTAAAAAGTAAATTATAATAATGAGTTTAATATATATCATTTTTTACTTTAATCTCTTGGATAATGGGGTACAAGAGTTCCTTTTATTTATATTATCTTTACTTGATCAAGTTTTTTTATCTAAAGTAAAATTTTCGTTCTTTATATTTGAATTTTCAATATTGTGTCCTAATTGATCAATTCTTGTTGCAAAAAGAAAATATAGTTTCAATAAACAAATCATTTCTAAGCACATATAATTTGAAGTTGGACCAATGAAACAAATTGCAAAAAAGAACAATTTAAAAGGGAAAAAAGAATCTCATGATTTTTCCACTCCACTAATTTGCTTCTTTGAAGACTATTCAAATCAAATGAACCAAATAAAGATATTTTTTTAATGATCCAAGAATTCAGAAAACTGGCTGCTGACTTCACAATTATGAGAAGCTTTATTCTATATTCACCATATGCCAATAATATTCCTCCACAACATTGAATGCATCCCAATGTGGATAAAGACGTGCTTGTGTTATAGTTCACAAAAAGAAAAAAGAAAAATGGAAAAAGTCAGTTAAGAGATAGGTGATGGAGTTTCTGGGCCCTGATTGGATCATGGCACAAGCTTGGTATGGTGACGCAAATAATAAGGTACATAAAAGTCATCCTAGGAACCAATCAAAACCATGCAACTCCACACAAACGACAAAAAACCTCTAAGATAAAAAGGGCATCCATCTCCTTGCAAACATTTCAAACACCTTGATTTCTCTTTAGCCCTCTCTTTCAATTTCCCTTCCCATAATTAGCAAAACAAGTTTCTCTATAGTTCTCACTTCTTCTCATTCAAACTCTCAATGGAGGGCAAAACAAGCTCTGATCTCCCACCTGGCTTCAGGTTTCATCCAACTGATGAGGAACTAATTGTGTACTACCTTTGTAACCAAGCCACATCACAACCATGCCCTGCATCTATCATCCCAGAAGTGGATATCTATAAATTTGATCCATGGGAATTGCCTGGTATATATATATATGTATTGTATAGTTCATAATGTCCCTATACATGTTCCACCTTATTCTTAAATATTAATTAATTAAATTGTCATGAAATGCAGATAAATCAGACTTTGGAGAAAATGAATGGTATTTCTTTAGTCCAAGAGAGAGGAAATATCCAAATGGGGTGAGGCCTAACAGAGCAACTGTGTCAGGGTATTGGAAGGCTACTGGAACAGACAAAGCAATCTATAGTGGGTCTAAGCATATTGGGGTGAAGAAAGCTTTGGTTTTTTACAAAGGTAGGCCACCAAAGGGCTTAAAGACAGATTGGATTATGCATGAGTATAGATTAATTGGATCAAGAAGACAAGCCAACAAACAAATTGGGTCCATGAGAGTAAGCCTATTTAATTAGTTTCTGAATTTCAACAATTTAATAAAATTAAATTCCTATTTAGTTTTCTATGAACATTGAATGTTTTTGCTGCTTTAATTGACCTTGTGCTTGTGCTTGGATGTGTCATCAGCTGGATGACTGGGTCCTGTGTAGGATCTACAAGAAGAAGAACATAGGGAAATCACTAGAGGAAAAAGAGGAGTACCCAACAGCACAAATCAATGTGACAGCAGCAAATGAGGAGAGTGAACAAGGAATGATGAAATTTCCAAGGACATGTTCCCTTACTAATCTTTTGGAAATGGATTACTTGGGTCCAATATCACATATATTATCTGATGGATCATATAATTCAACCTTTGAATTTCAAATGAACACTGCACATGGTGGAATTGACCCCTTTGTAAAATCACAGCTGAGTGAAATGCCTACTAATTATGCAGCAGATTCAGGGAAGTACCAAGTGAAACAGAATACCACTGTCAACCCAACCATATTTCTGAACCAAGTATATGACCATAGAGGATAATACCAATGCAAAAAAAGCCAAAAAGAAAAAAATGAATTTGGATTATTTAGATATGACGATAAGCGTCATAAATAAAATAATCCTGAAGATTCTTTGTAGAAATATATATATTACATCACCCAATGAATGAATTTTCAGTTCTATGATATCCAATCTGGTAGCTCCCATAGATTAATAGTGATATATACTTTTAATATAAGTCTCATTGATAAAAGAAGATTCATGATGCTTGGATCATGGTTTGGTAGCATTTATGGTTAAGCCAAGGATTTCCTTGGTGAACGTTATATAAATGATAATTTATTTTGACCAAGGATACAATTGGCAAATTGTGTACTGTGAGTCAATAATTGAAGCATAAAGGGGGTTTTCAAATAAGTTGTTAATTTAATGCGTGATTGGTGTGGACCTTATGTTGCTTATCCAAAATGATGACGGCAGTATCAATAAAATTGGTCACTGAACCGTGTGAAAAGCAATTACATGACGTGTTGTGGAGGTTGGTATGCGCATGCGTTATATAGTAGTGGCTGAGGATCACACATTTGAGACTAATAATATAAATTAAGTACAAATCCTTGTATATGCCTCGTCAGGAAAGTGCTAGTTAATATAAAATAAGTAGAGGTTAATCAAATTAATCATTTGAATCAGTCGTATATATTCATAATATTAATTTGGTTGAATGCTAGCAGTCTAGGGATGTTTGGTCTATGACACTAAAACGGGTGATGAGATGAAGCAATTTTTTGGACTTATAAACCAATAAGCACTTCAAGATTAGGACATATGGCTGCTAATGAATAAATAAAATATGAATTATAACCGTTACCCGTTATTGACATTTTAAGAGTCTAGTCTCACATTGTTAATATAACAAACTGATTACTCAACATTCATCTATGACAATGGGATTCTTTATTCACCTTTTTCCAGTCTGCAGAAAATACTAGAACTAGAAGAAACCCATCCTCTGAAGGAATCTTCTTGTTTCAAGGTTCTTGATAAACCAAACAAAGGAACAAGAAAGGGCCCAAACCAAGGCCATTTTTAGGAGCAATGGATTACATTACATTACATGTATTGACTTGCCTAATGGTAATACTATTAACTGTTGTGGCATTAGTGACCCTATCAACCTATGCATACAATATATTGCTTATTTTGCTAATGGGGAACACGTACTT
This sequence comes from Sesbania bispinosa, assembly GCA_026901365.1. NCBI lineage: Eukaryota > Viridiplantae > Streptophyta > Magnoliopsida > Fabales > Fabaceae > Sesbania > Sesbania bispinosa. Next base: position 1,806,713 of record QLOH01000094.1, on the reverse strand, counting down.
CAGACTACCATTAAAAATTATATCAAGGAAACCTACATCATTATTCTCTTCAAGGTCCCCTACTAATTTCAGGCTGCATTTTTTCTTTTTTTTTTTTTTTTTGAGAAAGAAGTAAGAGACATGATGAATATAATGTGATAAAAAAGAGAAATAAAAAGAAAAAAAATGAGATATAGGAAGAGGTGTAAGGATAATATGTATATTAATATCATTGTTTTTAGCATTTTAACCAGAGCTGTGGTTCAGTTATTGCATTTCCGGATGAATCCCCATTTAAACTCATTGTATTCCACTAATCATAATTATTCATCAGTTTCTAGTATTTTCTTTATTTTAAGGTTAAGGGTTTCATAGATCAAAAGATTGAAGCTGGGACTCAAGAAGGTTTAGACATATACTAGTCTACCCTACTGTGCCCTTATCAAATCACATACTATGCTATTTAGTATTTAGTATGAAGAATTTGTTAGGTAAGCTAATAAAAGTGGAATGCATAACCATACTTGGTGGGATCAATGTAAAAGTTTTTTCTTATATATATATATATATATATAAATATATAACTGTACACCCCACTCTTATACTCTTAACCAATCATATTCATTTGTGCATCTTGTCCAAAAAAAGTCATTATACTCTCTAGAATTATGAAAGTCTCAATCTCTTAAATGTTCATTTTTTTTCCTTATGGATCTGCAGTAGGACCAAAATGCCTTGTCAAGGTGTCTGCTTACCATAGACACACAATCTTGAGATACCTTCAAAATGTTGTCAGGTTAATCCTATAGTAAGTTGTCATTTTTAACATGATCTATGATTATATAGATCATACGTTTTCAATCTTTTATGAAGTGATGAACTACTTTGCCAGCTGAAGCCAGTAAGCCTATGCTTTGTGGCCATTAGTATAAACTGAGGGAAGCCAAAATAGGCAAAAGTAATTAGAAAACTCATAGGTCAAAGAGCATCCAGATCTTATCAACAAAGAGCAAGTAACATACAGTGCAGATGCTTCTATCAGAAAACATGAATTAGCATAACCATGGTATGGCTGTCTTATTTACATAGATGTAAGGATATTACAATTATAATTGTACAAAAAACAAATTAAGAACTATCCCGAAAAGCATATATACCAGGGTAATCCATATTTATGATCATTTGTAGCTTTTATTCTTCCTCTGTTCATGGGAGATCCTTTAACATCAAACCATTAAAGATACACAAACCCAAGCAAAATCTATGAAATTAGTTTCTGCCATTCATTGATGTTAGCTTCAATTTTTGCTTGCACTGCTGAATGAAATCCTGGATATGGCTCATAACCAAATAAGGTCTGGAGAGCCTACAGCAAACAAATAGCCTTATAGCCAAGCATACATGAATAAATTCAAGCAATAAACTAATATTAAGGCAAGGCGGAAAACCACGCAAAAGAAGAAAAAAATAAATGAAATTTTGCAAGTAAAATACCTCCAGCAATACAAAGAAAGGAGCCATTACTAAGGCCTGAACGAGGTTATCCAAAAGAGCAGGTGCTCGTTTCTGTGAACATAAAGTCTTAGGTTCATATGAGAAAGGGTAAGTCACAGATTGAGTTATTACAAAAGCAACTCACCTCAAATACTCCATGACCAATGAATTGCCCTGTCCAACATACTACTTGAATTACCAAAACAACCTACACATGAGATTGTTTGAGAATATAGATCAATGAACAAAAAGTAACAAGTGTTATGTTGATATATGCATGGAGCAAGTATTTTTGCCTTGTATTTGACAATATGCATCCTTAGCACTTATTTATCTAGCTAACAAAAACAAGCAACATGGCTATTGAGAGTCAGAGGAAGCAATCCCCAAGCTATGATTTCATGATATTAGCCCAAGAAGATCAGTTTTTTTTGTGGCAGGACTAAGAGGAGGGGGAATAGAACTGCAATAACAGAAAATGGAGGGAAAGTTCAAGCCGGACAATGAGATATTATTACATTGAATCTGAAAGTAATGCTCAGAATAAAATAACTGAAAGTTTCTATCACCATAATTTTCAAGGGATTTGTAAGGGATGCTTTAACCAATAATTCGTCAACTATTCTCAAACTTAACATGTTAAACTCGTGGAAAGCCTCTATGGAAGTCTAGGATTGAATCATACCCCAGCCTTTGTTGGATAAATGAGTTACTTATGGGACATCTGTTATTCTCACTCATTCAGTCTCCCTTCATCTAAATTTTCTCTCTTAACCTTTCTCTTCTCCTTTTCTAGTTTTGTTATTAATCCTGCATTACCTTTCCGAGAAACAATTGATGATTTCTATATACAAGAAATAACACAAATATTTAGGAAGTCACAGAACTTGCAGATAAAATTGTAATTTTGAGGCAACCTACAAGAAAATAGGCTAAATTCATAATAAAGCAATATGCAGCCTATAAAATGGTTGTTGAAATTATAGGGATTTAGGTAGAGGAGGAGGAAGGAGACTGTGAATAATATTCTCTTGTGTAATTTAATATTGTATGTTGTGATACAGAACATATGGTACTAACTCTTATATATACTAACTAGACTCATAATCCTAATTAAATGAGGAAACAAATCATGAAATATAAGGAAATAAGGAAACCAATCCTAAGAGATACTTTAAGATACTCTAAATTACTCTAAGATACAATCTAGATATAGTGAGATATTTTTATATATTCTAATAATTTTAATGTAATATGCAGGAAAAGGTTGCAACATGATCTCTGACTAAATGTACATAGACACCATGCATGATATTGTTTATTACAAAAGAAATTTAAGCATAAAAAAAACTTATGACAGCAATGTAATATCAGATTCTTAATAACTAAAATATTGGTTTTTCTAATTATCACGGGAGGAACGAGGATAACTCTGTTATGGGTTCTTCAGCCTAAACAGAGAAAGGGAACTAACAATGAAAATGGAACCAGAACCTCTCCCAGAATTTTCCTGACATCAGGAATGCAAATGGGGGAAACAAACAAATAACCACCCAACACAGAAAGGAAGAATGAAAGCGAGAAAAGCAACACAGAGCAAAAGCAAGATTGAGAAATGAGCAGAGATCAAAATTATAACAGTAATACAGTGTATAGATTAGAAAAACTATTTTTACATTATAGACACCACCATTATATAAGAAGACCAAATATTTAAGCAATACAATAGCAACTGTAAGGACATTAGGTTCTAAACCCTATATATCTTTGTTGCAACATGTATAGATTGTGGAACTAGAATTTTTCCTCCAGTATGCTTGTTTATAAATTGAAAATCCAAATAAATTAGTGTGCGTCAAGTGCATATCAAGTGAAGAATCAACATTTAATCTACTCAAAGTATTTTCTTTTGGTGTATCTCAAAGTATTTTCTTTTATTGAGGTTAAAAGAAAGAGTAAACTCTAAACTTGTGGAGAGAAGATTTGAAGTCAAAGGGTTTTTGATTAAGAGGACTGTAAAAGTATATGGAAAACAAGTTCAATACAATGCGAATTAGCAATATTTTGGAGGTGAAAATCGGAAATCATTCATACCACAAGTTGTCAGGATTGAAGTATCTTGGATCCATCAAAGTGAAGGGGATGTCATACATGTGATACAAGCTAAGCATATAAAATGGAGATATGCTTCAGACATAATTTGTGATCTTAAAGTGCCTATCAAACTCAAAGCAAAATTCTACAAGATAGCTATATGAAAGATGATGCTCTAGGGTAGTGGAGATGAGAATGTAGATATTGAAGAATGGACATACCAATATACAAGAAAAGATAAGATCAGAAACTAATGTATTTAAGAAAAGTTAGTAGTACCAATGTCACAAATTTGTCTAATATGGTTTGGTCATGGAAGTAGAAGACCAACAAGGTCCCAGTGAAAAAAAGCTAATCAAATGAAGGGTGGCCCAGAAAAAGTAACAGAGGAAGACAAAATGAAAAATTTCAGGAGAAACCATTAAACAAAAAAGCTTTACTCAAAATGATTATTAAAAATTTGGCTTTCAATATAATCCAATGGCATCGACTCACTCATATAGCTGGCTCCACCTAATGTGATAAGGCATGTTTTTGTTGTCATTACATCTAAATTAAGCTTTTGCATATATTCCTCTTTCATTAAGTTCAGATTTCTCAACATGACATGAAGGTCCAGAAAAGGCAGACATAAACGTTGTGCAATTTCCATATTTCCACAAGTTACTTGCTCTGTGGTCAAGTCAAAAAATTAAATAGATACCAAAAAAAAAAAAAAAAATACTTGATGTGAATGAAACCCAACAACACAACCTGGTTGTTTACCTTCCAAGCTAGAGGCAACCCAAGTTGGTTTGCAACAAAACTGCTACCCACCCAACAAATAGCACAAAGCAAAGTAGCCAAGGAACCGGCTTTGAGGTCCAAACTAGCATAGAAAACTGAGTAGATCAAAGCAACCAAGAATCCAACATTCCAAACCAAGATCACATGGTTCCCCCACAGGGAAAACTCAAAATTTGGAAGGTCAAAGAAGGGAGGAATGAAGTAGAGAATGAGAAGGGCTGAGAAAAAAATAGGCCAAACAAACAACATGTGAAATGCTATGTTAATTGGGTTGCTGTGGTAAGCTCCATAGAAAGCGAAATGGTTCTCAAGATCAAACAATCCAATCTTTCCCATCTAGAAGGCCAAGAGGAAAAATTGAATGGTTTTACTTTTCCTGGAGAATATTCTTGAGAAAATAGAAGGGGTTATGTTAGAAATAGGGGAAGAACATGAACAACATCAATACGAAGGTGTTATTTGGTGGGGAACTTTGATGAATACGAGGAGGTAAATGTTGAAAGAAATTAATGAGATTGAATTGAAATACGGAAAGTGAATCTAGGTGTTGTTGTCTTGCAGAGTTGAGTCCTGCCTGCCCCTATTTATAATTAGAAGAGACAGAGTCACAAGGAAGGGATATCTCTAAGCCACTGCAGGTCCACAGGTGTGTCGTGCTGCAGGTGCAGTTCCCTAATTAATGCCTTATTACAATTTTACAAGCTTCAACATTTTTTATTAGGAAAAGGGTGATGGTTGCTAAACAGCCTATGGTTATGGTAAACAACCTTAACAATTTCTATTAACAACAAAAGAGAGATATAGGCCGACCCGGTACGTGAACTCAAACAAACCCTTTTATATTGGTGTCTTTTTAAAAAAAATACTAAATGAAAAAGAGATCTTAAAAATTAAAATTTAATTAACAAGAATTGAATCCTCAACATTAAGGTGAAAAGATCAATTTTTAAATTAATATGCTGGGCTTAACATTAATAATAAATACTTATATTTTTTTTATAAAAGTGTTACTAACAATTAGGGACATAAAATAAGGGCTTGAATAACTTTAGCCTTGGACTGACCTTGGAGAGATATCACATGTACTTACAAAAAGGCTTTGACGTCTATTTGAGAATAATTAAATATTGTAACAGGTAAACTCGTGTAAACTCGTATTTTTTGGTAGAACATATATTACACTAATCCATATAGGCCCACAGGTTAAATGGGTTGGTCCGCGAACCGGTCCATAATATTTTTTGCATTTTATTTATCATAAAGTATATTTTTTTAATATTTTTTAAAAAAAAATTGAAAAAAAAAATTGCTAAGCAAAATAAATTATATTAAAAGGGAGTATAAGGGGTACTCCAACCCATACAAACACAATTTACCAAGAACTTACAAAGAAACAATAAAACCAAAACCAATTACAAACATAGATGACTACTGTTCTGGGGTAAGTTCATGGGTATCTCCGACGTCACCCTGACACTCCGACATATATATATAGGCGAACTCGACCTTGGCACTCCGACGTATGTACCAGGGAATCCGACATCATATCAGCCGATGTCCGAAGGAACCTAATCATGGTATCCTTAAGTTTAGTACAACCGGCGTATGTGCACCACCACACAGCTACGACTATTTATCTCGGCAGTGTTTGATACAACATACCTCGGCATCTCGACTATTTTAGGCGCGTGACACCACGTTCAAATCAGCGCGTTACCTCGGGGACGTGGAATGACGGTTAATTACCGTAACAGATTTTCCCGCCTAATTCTCTCTATATATACCTCGGATTTTACATCCTCAGGTACACATTCATTCATACTATTGTTACTCTGCTAAATCGATATCTTATGTTGAGCGTCAGAGTCCCTGCAGGTACACCCTGCCCCGCCGTGGAATCATCGTCGAAACCGCCGCTGGAGTTTTCTCATTGCATGTGACCGTCAACAGAAGTTCGCCGAAGATCATTGGCACCGTCTGTGGGAACACGAAAACGAAGACTTGGTCAAGACAAGTTTCCCTCTACGATCTTTGGCACTTTGACGGAATCTTGAACCCTCTCTTGTAACCTCTACACTCGTCTTTCAAGAAACCATGGTGGGAACAAGGAGCACTTCTTCCACCCTTGCAGTCGCTACTGAAGGCTCAGCCCCTCTCATCACCTCAACCACCGTCCCTGCTGTCTTCTCCGCAACGACGGGAGTCGTTTTCATTACTGTCGGAATTCCACCACCACATCCGGGGAAGACTCGTACTAGGACTGCGGTGCCACCACCAACAGGAACTGCTTCACCATCCTCCCCCCAGGATCAGCCTTCACGGGGGGAGCTTATGAGCGTCATCCGGCGTCAGGAGGCGTTACTCGAGCAATACGCCCTCCGCCTTGAGAAGATCGAGACGGAGAAGCAAGTCGAAGCCATGCACCATCGGATTCTGCGTGGAAGTCCAGCTTCGGAATGCCACCCTTCGCAACGCCACGGATCTGGCGCCCAACAAAATCAAGAAAACCACGTTTCACCACCGCATAACCGTCGTCTGACTTCGTCACGTCAAGCGCCACCTTCACCGCAGCCGTCAGCACACTCAGTACACTCTAATTCTCGTCCCAAGGATAGGGACAAGGCTACCAACATCTATGGGGAATCTCGTAACGCCACCGATGATGAGGTTATTCAGGTCGTCTTGCCGTTTTCAGAGCGTATAATGCTCTTCCCTGTAGACAAACGCTTTGAGAAGATTCCCGTTCCAGAGCTCTACGATGGAATGGGAGACCCCTTAGAGCACCTTGACATATACGAGTCAGCAATGTCTATTCGTAATGCTTCAGGTCCAATCATGTGTAGGGTGTTCCCACTCTCTCTCAAGAAAATCGCCCTCAGTTGGTTCCAGACGTTACCACCTCGATCAATCAACACGTGGGCAGACCTCAGAAACAAGTTCATCACCAGCTTCACCACCAGTAAGGTACAGCCAAAGACTGAGGCATCCCTGAAATAGATTCGACAAGGGGTCTCAGAATCCCTTCGAGATTATATCAGCAGGTTCACCAAAGAGGCCCTCCTGGTACAAGGGCTTCAGCCCGGGGTACAACTTATGTTGGCCAAGGACGGCCTCATTCCTCACTCGCCGTTTTGGATCGACTTGTCAAAAAGAAAACCTAATTCAATGGAGGAGTTGCTAAGCCGTGCAGAGGAGTAGATCAGCCTCGAAGACGAGGAGCTTGCCCTCAAGGCGAAAGACGCAAATCCCGGGCCGACGCAGAAAGATCAAACACAGAAAAACAAGGGAGGCCGGCAGGACAGCAAGGGCGACAAGGAACCCTTAGGTCGCTACACTTCTTACACTCCCCTGAACCAGCCTCGGGGAAAGATACTCAACGAGATCCTGAATGTCGAGCTCTTCGAGGTCGGGATGAGGAGACCAAGACCTATGAAGGCTGGCCCAGATACTGACAAGTCGAAATGCTGTAGATACCACAAGTCTCAGGGACATGACACTGACCATTGCTTGTCTTTAAAGGACGCTATAGAGGAGCTTATCCGACGTGGGAGGTTGGATAGGTTTAAAAAGGACTATAAAGGATCATCCCTGCGTGATGATGACTACAGGAGGAGTTATAGGAATGATGAACCTCAACAGGAATCCAGCTGACAAGGGCGCAGCAGATCAATGACACGGTCACCTCGGCGAGAGAGATCTGCTTCTAGACGACCATCCCGCGAGCACACGCCGCCATCCTCATCCCCGAAAGAACGCCGTGAACAACCTTCGTCATCGAGGCAGAGGTCGCCACCACCTGGGGAACCAGCATCCCAACAACATCCTATAATATACGTCATAGCCGGTGGCTTTGCTGGTGGGGGCGAATCAGCAAATTTGAGGAAGAAACACCTTAAGGAGGTTCTGTCGGCATCCTCATCATCATCTCGCAACATCCACGCTGGGCAGAAAAGGAAACTCCCGCCGCTATCCTTCTCGGATGACGACTATAGCCCTGTGGTTCCAGGCCATGACGACCCCCTCCTCATCACGACGTTCATAGCAAACCACGAGGTCAGGAGAATCTTCATTGATCAGGGGAGTTCCGCCGACATCTTGTTCCTAAAAACTTTTCAACCTCCTGCACCTCCCTGAGTCGGATCTACTGCCATATAGGGGTGCCGTGATCAGGTTCACAGGGGACAAGATACGTCCCAACGGATTTGTCGAGTTACTTGTCACCTTTGGTCAACCACCTCTCTCGAAGACAACCAAGGTCCGGTTTCTCGTGGTGGACTGCCCCACGACTTACAATACCATCCTCGGCAGACCAACTTTGAACGCCATCGGGGCCATCATCTCGACAAATCATTTGGTCATAAAATTCTGGAGTGATGAGGGTGAAGTCATCGCCCTCTGCGGTGATCAAGTGATGGCGAGGTCCTGCTACAAGGAATCTTTGAAGATCGCCAAGCCGAAAAAGAGCGTTGTAATTGATAAGGCCGAAGGACACCCGTCGGCAGCCGGAGTGGTGCTTGCAGATCTCGACGTTCGGGAAGACTTCACCAAGACAAGGCCAACCCCAGAAGGCAACTCAAAACCCCTTTAGATTGGGACCACCGCGGATCAAGTGGTACACATCGGGTGCGGGATGACGCCTCGGGACGAGGAGGCTCTCTGTACACTGATACGCCAAAATAGTGATCTCTTTGCATGGATTGCGACAGACATGCCGGGATTGGACCCCGACATTATCTGTCATCGTCTCTCTGTCGATCCCAGGATCAAACCCGTGGAGCAAAGACGTCGAAAGATGTCGGCAGAAAGGGCGGAGGCAGCTTCCCAGCAAGTCTCAGAACTACTCGACGCCGGGTTCATTAGGGAAGTTAAGTACACTACTTGGTTGTCAAATGTAGTCCTTGTGAAAAAGCCTAATGGCAAATGGCGTATGTGTGTAGATTATACAAATTTAAATAAAGCATGCCCGAAAGATTCTTACCCGCTGCCTAACATCGACAGTTTGGTCGACCAATCTTCCGGCTATCGTCTTCTGTCTTTTATGGATGCATATTCCGGCTACAATCAAATTCTGATGTACCCCCCAGATCAGGAGAAAACAACGTTTATGACGGAGGGAGCAAACTACTGCTATTGCATGATGCCTTTTGGGCTCAAAAACACCGGTGCGACCTATCAAAGAATGATGAACACTGTATTCCGGAACCTGATCGGAAGGGTTATCGAGGTATACGTTGACGATATGATCGAGAAAAGTACGTCAGATAGCGACCATATCCGAGATCTCGGGGAAGTTTTTGACCAGTTGCGAAAATACAATATGCGCCTCAACCCTAAAAAGTGCACATTCGGAGTTCGCGCCGGTAAATTCCTCGGTTTCATGCTCACAGAGCGCGGGGTCGAGGCCAATCCCGACAAATGTCGTGCGGTCCTCGAAATGAAAAGACCAACGACAGTCAAAGAAGTTCAGCAGTTAACCGGTAGGATGGCCGCCTTGACGAGATTCATCTCGAGATCCGCATCCCGGGCACTTCCCCTTTTTCGCCTTCTTAAAAAGGGAAAATTGTTTCAGTGGGATCAGGAGTGTGAAGACACATTTCAACAAATCAAAGTCATCCTCGCATCTCCTCCCGTCTTGTCAAAGCTGAACCCAGGCGAGGTTTTATACCTCTATCTTTCTGTAGCGGACGAAGTCGTTGCCGCCGTCTTGATCCGCGAATCAGATGGAACACAACACACCGTTTTCTTTGTGAGCAAGGCGCTGCAGGGCCCGGAACTGCAATACCCTAAAGTCGAGAAAATTGCACTAAGCCTAATCACGACAGCACGACGCCTAAGACAATACTTTCAAGCGCACCAAATAGTCGTGCGCACTAACCAGCCCATCAGACAGGTATTACACCGACCAGACCTGGCCGGCAGGATGGTATCTTGGGTTGTAGAACTCTCAGAATTCGGGAGATCTTATGAACCACGACAGGCCATCAAAGCTCAAGCCTTGTCCGACTTCATCGCAGAATTGACCCCGGCACAACCAATGACGGAGGAATGGTGGGAGCTGCATGTCGACGACTCGTCCAATCCAAAGGGGAGTGGCGCCGGGATACTCCTGGAAAGCCCGCAGGGAGTCGTTTTGGAACATTCCCTCAGTTTCTCATTCCCAACTTCCAATAACCAAGCCGAGTACGAGGCAGTCATAGCCGGACTACGAATGGCTTCAGAGGTGGGGGCATCACGGGTAAGGGTCCACAACGACTCTCAGCTTGTCGTGTCCCAGGTAAATGGCAACTACCAAGTAAAGGATCCTCTCCACCTCAAATATCTTGAAGTCATAAAAGGATTGTTCCACTGTTTCGCGACAGTCGAGATTCACCATATTCCCCGAGAAAGGAATGCAAGGGCCGACGTCCTCTCCAAACTTGAGAGTACAAGATCTTTCAGAAACAACAAATCCATTATCCAGGAAGTTATCCCAGCACCTACCGTGATATTGGCTGTAGAGACTGATAAATGCTGGTATTCCGACATTCAAAGTTACCTGGTCGATGGGTCGCTTCCCAGTGACCCCGGATCAGCAAGACGAACACAAAGATAGGCGGCTCGGTACTGCCTAATTGATGGGAAGCTTTATAGGCGAGGGCTCGCCCAGCCGCTGATGAAGTGCTTCTCAGGTGACACTATCGATTACGTGATGTCCGAGGTACATGAAGGTGTTTGTGGCCATCATCCCGGCGGATATTCCATAGCCCGGAAGATTCTCCGTGCAGGCTACTACTGGCCCACTATGGAAACCGATTCGATGAAGTATGTGAAAAAATGCCCACGATGCCAGAGGCACGCCGACATTCACCGAGCTCCTACTGAAGCACTGTGGTCCATCACAGCTCCTTTCCCGTTCTCATGGTGGGGTGTGGACATACTGGGACCATTCCCACCGGCTCCCGGTCAGTTGAAGTATCTCGCAGTCGCCGTCGACTACTTCACCAAATGGATAGAGGCGCAACCGCTTGCAAAGATTATCGGGAAAAACCTCTCTAAATTCATTTATCGTTTCGTCATATGCAGATTCGGAATCCCGAACACCCTGGTGACCGATAACGACACTCAATTCACGGATAAAGGATTTCGAGAACTCATGTCAGATTTCCATATCACTCACAGGTTCTCGTCAGTCGAGCATCCCCAAACCAACGACCAAGATGAAGCCGCCAACAAGGTAATACTCAAAAGGCTAAAGAAACGCCTAGACACAGCGAAGGGACTTTGGGCAGAACAATTGCCCCATGTCCTATGGGCTTACCACACAACCCCTTATTCTACTATCGGGGAAACCCCGTTCAGATTGGCTTACGGAGTTGGCGCCGTAATCCCAGTCGAAATCGGGGAGCAAAGCCTCAGGCTCCAGGCGTATGATCCACAATTCAATGGCCAAAGACTACGAGAGGAGCTCGACTTGATTGAAGAAATCCGAGAAAGGGCTTCCATTCGCGAAGCAGCAATCAAACTGCAGTCAGCAAGGCGGCATGACAAGGTCGTTATATCACGAACATTCGACGACGGTGACCTGGTCTTATGGAGAGCAGATGTCGGCAATAAAAACGCCGCCCAAGGGAAGTTGGCAGAAAATTGGGATGGGTCGTACCGGATCGTCTCGGGAACCGGCACCGGAGCGTATCGACTGGAGACACTTCCCGATGAACCCATACCTCGAACTTGGAACGCCGATAAGCTCCGCAGGTACTATAGTTAAAATTGTAAACATTTCTTTCCGATATAACAAATTTTGCAGGAATAAAATTCGTTTATGTCTCAACGAAATTTAAATACTGGTACAACCCCCAAGCGATTTGAGTCAGGTACAAACCCGAACGCGATTTGAGTCGGGTACAACCCCGAACGTGATTAGAATTGGGTACAACCCCGAACGCGATTGGAGTCGGGTACAACCCCGAACGCGATTTGAGTCGGGTACAACCCCGAATGTGAAAATGCCAGGGTGAAGAAATGACGGGATACAACCCCGAAATCGGACGCGAAGTAAGGACAGAACAAATAGACGAAGACCATAAATCTTTTCAAAAGTAATATAAATTGCCATAAAGTGCAGCCGCCCAAAGCGGGATCTGTTCAAACAAAACGGAAACGTAAAAGATTACAAGTAAAACCGGCATCCCGACCCTTCATTCTTGAGACCCCATTTTAGCATTGGAGGACAGGGTACCCTCTACCGAGTTCACTACATCATCAGGACCCTTTTCCTCTGCGTCAGGTGCCACCTCATCATCATGCAAAGGTGGAGAAGTGGGTTCGATATCACCAGGAACACTCTCCACCCTGCCGGTGGGAAGGACGTTATACCACTTACCATTGTCGACGGCGCAGAGAGTCGACATTCTCTTCGTGTTCAGCTGCACATCGGGATTCAAAAATTTCATCTGCTTGATGGCAAGATAAAAGTACGAGTCCGCGATATCAACCCAAAGGGTCTCAGTCTCCTCCACATTACGTTGCAAGCCCTCGTTTTCATCTTGGAGGGTTCTCACCTGCTCCTCCAATTCTTTCAGCCTCTCCTCGGATGCTGCAGCTAACTTTTCAGCCCTTTGCTTTCCCGTTGTAAGGGATTTCACCTGCTTCGCCAAGTTGGAATTACTTGTAAGCAGGTCATCCCTTTCTTTAGACAAGAGTCGGACGTCGGTGAGGGCCTTCTGCATCTTCAGCTCGTCGGCCTCTAGCTTGGCCGTCATCTTCTCTAAATCAGCTTTCATTGGCGCGAAGGCGGCAAGATCCCGGGATGCGCCCATGAAATATCGCGACATCATAGCAAATTTCATGCCCCATTTGGATGCAGCGGCAAGAATATCGTTAATCTCCTCCTCAGATTTCCCGGCAAACATGGCCCGCCCCTAGGCCTCTAGATGCTTGTTCACCTCGTCAACAGACATGTTGGATGGCGGTAACCCGGCACCATAAATCATTGCACTTTTTCCCCTATCGCCATGGGGGGTCGTGGAGGAAGACCCCTTTGATGGACCATGTCCCTCCGGCTTGTTCTGAGGAGGGGGAACCGAGATCTGAACTCTGGGTCGCTTTCTTGTGATGAGATCAGCGACGCTCGTCTCCGACCCCGACACTTCAACTTGCCCGCCTTTCTTTTGAGCATCCTTGAGCTGCTTTTTGGCCAGCTTCTCTGCAAATTTTTCTTGCGCTCTTCCTGCCATTGATACTGCAATACACAGATGGGATATGGTTAAAATTAATTTATAGATGTAAGAAAAAGAACCCCGATCAGACTCGACCATTACCAAGAAATTCTCGGGTAGTCAAGCCACCTTGCTTGATCACGGATTGGCTTTGCAATACTCTGTGATCTTTCACGAACTGCTGAATGGCTTCCACAACGAAATGTTCACCTCGGGTTAGCGTATTGAATTCAACAGTATAGGCCTTAGATACCCTTTGGAAATACCCGGTGTTCCAGTACGGGTTGATGATCAACCTCCCATCGTCGTGGAAGATAGATTGCCTCCCCTCACCCTTGGGGACGATGAAGACATACCTGTCTTTAAAATTCCTGTAAGATTTTTGGTAGGCCTCGAGGAATTTTCCGCCATGACCAGCACGAAGAGCAAGCCATGAGAACCTCTTCGTCGCGGTGTCCCTCTGGACTTAAGGTCGGAAAAAGTGGAAGAAGATGCTGGTACTTAACTCCAGGCCCAACGTATGGCATAAGATCATGAAACTCCTAACGAACGCCCAGCCGTTGGGGTGCAGCTGTGATGGGGCCACTTTGAGATGCTACAAAACCTCCAGCTCGAACCATGTGAATGGCATCCACACCCCCAAGTCGTCAAAAACTATCTTGTACATCAGAATGAAGAATTTCTCATCTAAGTCATCCTGGGAACAAATCCTGTCGTCTTCCCTAGGTAACGCCAGGTATCATTCTTCTTCCTTGCCTGATTCCACCCACTCCACATCTCGAAAACCCAACTCCAGAGCCTCGGCGGAAGTATACATACTCGATGTCCCTAGGGCTTCCACGTCTACCCACGACATCGACGCCAGGGCCTTCAGTATGGGGAACTGCAAAGACGACGAGGTATGGACTTTTCGTTTACCCATCTCGGACCTGCCTAAAAGTCCCGGAACTATGTTAATTTTATGAGATGGTGTCGCCCTGGAACGACTGAGGCCAATCCCGGAGGACCCAGCGGAAAGCACCGCGAGATAAACCCATTTTTGCAGAATACAGACAGTTTGATGCACTGATTCTTGTTGCATTTTCCAAAGGTCCGTCGGCTTAGACTTACGCCTTACCCTCGAAACCAAATCCGGGATGTCCGGATCCTCAGGCTCATCACTCACAGTGATACGCTGCCGTCTATCTCTAGCGGCAAGTGCTTTAGTTGCAGCCCTTGTGGACACCATTTCCAAAAGCAAAAGAGCTAGAGGGAGAAATTTGTACCTTTGTAAACTTTGGCTGCGACGGTCTTGAACTCTTCAAAAAAATCAGCCACTCCAAAGTTCATACGCTGCTGGAAGCACGAAAAGCTCAACAATGGAGACCCTTACTAGCTTGAAAGGAACGAATGCGGATTGGAACTCACAGGAAATCAAGCAAATGAGACTCAGGTGAGAGCGTTTGAAAGAGACGAAGAGAGGGAAGGTAACGAGCGGTTCCTTCACCTTCCTTATAATGTTCGGAAAATCATTGAATGACCCGGATTAAGCGAGCTGACAGGGCCCATGGACCCAATACCATTGGATCATGCCACGTGGCAGGCAGGGGAAAAGACGTGGGTTTTAAATTAAAAATAACCACTAGTTGAAAGACCAAACGTCACCTCGGAAACTCCCTTTTCTCACGACCTTGTTATCTCGGCAGATCACGACATTGATACCGGAGAGAAGAACTCAACCATCTTTATCCCAAAATGCTCGACTTGGGGGGCAACTGTTCTGGGGTAAGTTCATGGGTATCTCTGACGTCACCCTGACACTCCGACATATATATATAGGCGAACTTGACATTGGCACTCCGATGTATGTACCAGGGAATCCGACATCATATCAGCCGATGTCCGAAGGAACCTAATCATGGTATCCTTAAGTTTAGTACAACCGGCGTATGTGCACCACCACACAACTACGACTATTTATCTTGGCACTGTTTGATACAACTTACCTCGGTATCTCGACTATTTTAGGCGCGTGACACCATGTTCAAATCAGCACGTTACCTCGGGGACGTGGAATGACGGTTAATTACCGTAACAGATTTTCCCGCCTAATTCTCTCTATATATACCCTGGATTTTACATCCTCAGGTACATATTCATTCATACTACTGTTACTCTGCTAAATCGATATCTTACGTTGAGCGTCGGAGTCCCTGCAGGTACACCCTGCCCCGCCGTGGAATCATCGTCGACACCGCTGCTGGAGTTTTCTCATTGCACGTGACCGTCAACAGAAGTTCGTCGAAGATCAACTACCCCTTACAAGAAATTACTTTAACAATGCTATAATAACCCAGATCCCACACGAAAAATATAAATTTGAAATTACTGAAAAAAATTATTTTTATTTGTTATGCGGGTAAACAGGTTGACCCACAAACCTATAGACAAGACCCATTTAACTCACGGGTTAAATGGGCTAACCCACGTAAACTCGAAATTTAAATGAATTAAGATTTTAGTGGTTCAAGTCCGCCCTGCATAACCTGCGGACCACAATACATATACCCAACTCTAAGAATAATGTTATAGAAATGACAATCTGATGGTGCACTTGTATGGTGCAATCCTTATTACTAGCCACGCTTGTTTAGTTTCAAAAAACATTTTCTATTTTCATTTTTTTTTTGTTTTAATTATCAAAATATCTTCAGTTTTGATTATAAAAATATAATTCTATTTCTTGTTTTCAAAATTTTATAAAAAAAAGGTAAAAACAACTTTGTATTATTTTATCTATTTTCTTTACAAAATGCCGAAACATGAAGTATAATGATATTTAACAAGACATTGAATATGTACAACAATTAAAAAACACTAAACTATATAAAATATTTGGACCTATTAAATAAAGTATAAGACATGTTATAATTAGTTTATATGGAACGGGAAGATAATAGTTACACTCATATACTTCTTTGCTAATATAAAAAAAGGGCTCATCTAATCTAGGGATGTAAAAGGGTCCATGTCGACCTACTAACCCGACCATCTCAATCCAAATCGAATGCAATTTTCTGGATTGGTTCGAGTCAATGGTTTAGTTTGATTTCTAAACATTGAACCCAATAGATATTGGTTCAGGTCTCAAATTTAAAAAATTTCAAATCCAAACAAGCCAAACCAAACAAAGTGTGCATGTGAAAAAAAATTAAATTAAAAATATTTCTTTGCATTTCGCTACTCAAAGAGGTTGGGAGACTCATCAATTAGCAATTTTTTTCTTGTTGCAATCTCTTCATTTCTTTACGTTTATCCTTACCACTTTTTCATATAGCGTTCACTTTTATTTGAATTAGTTGTGATTTTAACTTTAAAATTTAACTTGATTTAATCTTCTTGTATAGTGTTTTAGGTTTTGATTTTAACCAGTCAAATAGTGCTTCAAAGAAAAAGACCATGATCATACACATCTGTTTTTTTTATCTTTCTGACTTTTTCATTATTTAAATTTTTTATATATAACCTTATAACTCGACCTGAACTAACCTAATAACTATCAAGTTGGTTCCATTCAGATTGATCAATGAAAAATACAAAACTTGAACCAATTCAACTGAGTGTTTCTTGTTTGGTTTGAACTTTGTAACACCCTTAGCTCCTACTCAATCCACCTTGTTTACAACTCTAATGATTTCTATATCATTATCTTAATGTATTGATAAACTTAAAAGATGAACCTAAAACAAAAAATAGTAGCAAAATATGACATAAACGTAAAATATTTTTCCACCATTGTTAAGTGATGTGCTGTCACATTATTTATTGAGTTTAATAATACATAAGTGTCATATTCATTAAATGATATGACAATACATTATTGAATGATAGTATATAAAACTTTTTTATATTGATTGTATATCAAAATGGACACCATAACTTAAAATTGTTGTGATATAATTGTTGCTAATTAACATATAAAAATATGTATAAAAGATAATAACGTGCATATTTATTATCAACTTATTTTTTGTCATTAGTCTATAATTAATTCTCTTATATTGATATATTTGTTATTAAAATTTATTTATTGAAAGAATAAGATAAAATGGTATTAATTAATATATTCATGTAATTAATCAACTAAAATAATAATTAGGAGTGAAAGGAGGATTGATATACCTTTGTCAGGGATGAGTTTAATAAGTATATACTATCAATGTAAAAATATTTTATATTATTATTCAATGATGTGTTGTCACATTATTTAATGAATATGTAATAATACATAATTAAATGACAATGAAAAACTTTTTTATATTAACAATGTATATACATATTCAAGAATTTGAATGGACGCGACTTGAAAATGTTATCATTGATAATACATGAAATAAATTTAAGTATCACGGTGATATATAATGTGTTTGATTGATTGTTTTATCACATTCAAGATTTGATCAGTTTTTGAATCTACTATTATAGCATGTTTGATTTACAATAAAATCACGTTATAAATATGGATTTAGTTCTAAGTAGCTAGCATTGGACTGGATTCATATTTATAACATGATTTAACTGTAAATCAAACATGAATGTTGTGAGATGTGTTGGAAAAACATGTATTTATTACTTTTTTATCACTGACCCAAACACAAAAAAAATCTTAACATATTGTAGATATGATATTAAAAAATATTATATGCATATGGATTAAGTTATATAAGGATATAATTATAAATGAATACAAGACAAAAGTACATATCAACCTAATAGGTTTTTAAACTCTAAAATGTATTTTCTTTTAAAAAAGCAGATTAAAAATAATTCACTAACAAAAGATTTAAGTATCACATTATGAATTAGTATCACCAAGACAAGAAGATAACGGTTCCACATGGCATAATGTTAAGGTCCATCTCCAAGTGTGAATACCGGGCAGCACGGTCAGCCAAACTGGACCTGCCCGAAAATTCAGAGTCCAAATTCCCTCCTCACCACTCAAAACTCACATAATCCATTTTTTTTGACACACCATTACCAATTATCCAAAACAATGTCCAGCTTCACTCACGCCACTACACTACTCCATGCTCACATCAAAACTAAGAACAGAAACACTTGCAAGAACAACAACAACCCTCTGCCCCATAATAACCAATCACAAGCACCTTTCAATGCAGAACAAACTCAAACTGTGACCAACAGAAGGAAGTTAATTTCAACATTTCTAGCCACCTCAACGGCAGTGCTGGTAGGAGTGAATGGAAGCTGTACCACCCCACTAGCA
The DNA here is from genome assembly GCA_026901365.1 of Sesbania bispinosa. Lineage (NCBI taxonomy): Eukaryota > Viridiplantae > Streptophyta > Magnoliopsida > Fabales > Fabaceae > Sesbania > Sesbania bispinosa. Next base: position 1,787,894 of record QLOH01000094.1, on the reverse strand, counting down.
CTAGCACAGAAGTGGGGCACTCGTTCCTTCCTGAGGGAACATTTCTTTGAGCCAGGACTTTCCCCTGAAGATGCAGTGGCAAGGATAAAGCAAACTGCTGAAGGGCTACATAATATGAGGGACATGTTGGATGCTATGTCTTGGAGGTATGTCATGTTTTACATTCGCCTAAAACAGTCCTATCTTGACCAAGATTTGAAGAATGCTCTCTCCACTATGCCTGAAAATCGCCGCAAGGACTATGTCAAAGTTGCCAATGAGTTGGTCGACAACATGGCTGAGGTATCTCTTATCTATATGCTTAATTCTTAATCTTAACTAACCAATCACCAGTGCTTGCTTGATTGTTCTTCTTCTTATTATTTATCTGGTAAATATTATAACTTATAAATAAAGTCTCACGAATCATGATAAAATAATAATTAGTACTAGTGAATATTCTCCCTTAATAGATTATGTGTATTGTACAGTGATTTTATTTTATTTTTTTCCTTTTTTGTATTTTCAGTTTGATCGGTATGTTCGGTCGCCAAAGGTATATGAATCGTACCTATACTATGAGAAGACATTGAAATCAATAGATGAACTTGTGGCTATGTTAGCATAACAATAAGGGGAAGCTAGCTGCAGGGTATCGGTATTTCAAATTCTGTTTTTTGTGATATATTTTTTTAAATATCAAATTGAACATAGAAGGGATTAGAATGTGAAACTTCAAGCATATTATGTACATGTTTCTCATAAGAAACTTAAAGTATTTCCAACTGAACATAGAAGGTATTCGAAGCTATTTTGAGTTGAATGAAAGTGATTTAAAATTAATTATAGTAGAATTGATTCTCATTGTTCATAACTGGAAACAAACAAACACTGTAAGTTTGACATTTCAAATTGCGTACATTGAAGCATCCAATACAAGCTGATAATATATATATATCAACAAGCTAGAGAAGTACACTTTGATACCAAATGCACACACTAGGGAAATTTTTCATGAAAAAAAATCTGTTTTCACACCCACTGTCATGAAGAGAACACTGAGAGCACACCATTTTCGAGAGATTGCAACTTGTGATAGGAGGATTAGACTTATGATTATGAAGAGAACAACAGCAACATAAGAGCCAATCAGTGAACCCGAAATACGTTCACAGAAACTGTTGTATTGTTGGGAAATAGGAAACCAATTGGTTTTGGGGTTTCCATAATGTGCTATGTACACAATCGCTGCTGCTGCTGCAGCTATGAGGAGACCCACCATTGTCTTTTCAAAATTGACTCGAACTTTATAAGAAACCTTATCAAATTAATCACAGCAATTGGAATCTTATTGAGTATTATATAGTAAATTGCTACTGTTTTTGTCACATACACACTTGTACAAAAATTTATGTTCTCATTTCCATAGCAGAAAATAAGATAAAAATAATGTAATTTTTTTATAAATTGAAAATCTGAATGTTTACCGTGTCAAGAACAATCAGGAGAATTCTACTTTTTACTGCTGTGCTTCTGACTATGTGGAAAACAGATAGGATTAGTGAAAGCACAAGATATCCATAAACAACCGAATTGGCCGTTACAAAGAACCTGGATTAATTCATGGTCACATATTAGCTAATGTTTAATTTGCTAATTAAAAATTAGTAAAGATTTTAGAAGAAAACAGTAGCACTTACACAAATGAGGGAAGGTCATCATATTCAGCCCTGAATTGTATAAATGCTGTGGCAAATGGAAGCCTCTCATCAGTTGTTCCCATGGCTAATGCACTAGCTAGTGTTGCAACAGCTGCAATGATTCTCAAAATGAAGTCCATTATAGATAACCCTCTCTCCATTCCTTTTCTTGGGGACACTTCACCAATTTCAATTGAACCTCCCTTCATTCTGTTCCAACTTAAAAATTTCTCTCTTGCACACTTTAGTTTTGCTTAAAAGCTCTAGGATATATATTGTAATGGTGCTTCTGAACTAGAGGTATCCAAAACATGCATTTCTATAGTTGAAGAATCATAAGTCAAATTGAGATTTTCTGAATAATTAAGGCAATTTGAATTAGGTTTGCCAAGCACAAAGTGGCTTGTTTTTTTTTATTATCTATACATAGGCCACACTTAAGTTTGTGAGTGTGGCCTATATATAGGCCAACTCGATCAATCTGTTCTCCTTCGCGTTCTTGATCAATAACTACATTCCTCTCTGCCATTTCACCAAACACCTTCTGTGAAACTCTTTGAGCCATTGAATCCAGTAGAGGCATTTGATCAAACAGGTTAGCTGCATTTACAATCCTTAACCATAGATCAGCATACTGCTTTCCAATTGGATCAGTAATAGCAGAACTAATTTCCGCAGCTACATCCTCCAGCCCCATCACTTTCTCAAGCCACTCACTTCCAAGCAACACCCTGCTGTCATTGACAGTCTGAGATAGCATACACAAGGCATCATGCAATGACCTCTCGGCATTATCAAGAACATGGTGGCTAACGCCTCTCAAAACTATTGTACATGCATTTGCAGAAACGAAGGAGACGATAGAGAGAACCTCAAGACAGTGGCGATTGACGGCGGAGGAGCCACCGTGTGCGCCCCAGCCGCAGCGTACATTGCAAGAAGAGGAAGGATCCACCAATCCGAAGTTCCCGAAATTGAAAGGATCGGGCGTTGGTTTCCATCCCATCCTTGTACTGGAAGAGACCAAATCGTTGCTCTTCTATACCATGAAGATTAGATCTCAGCCAATATTGTTCTTTCTGGACTGCACGATGGTGAGAAGAGTGGAGTCTTCGCGGGTTAAGAAAGAATCTGAAGAAGAAACGTGCGTAGAAACAGGGGCCAACAAACATGGCACTTCTGTTATGCATGATGAGGAAGATTGTGTCTCTGTATTGAGGTGTTAAAGTGGTTTCAGCAGCAAATGGCGATGGCTTGCTGAGAGTACTCCGTCCGCCCTTCTACTTGAAGCGGGCTGAGCTCCATCTTTAATAGTTTGGTTAAATATGTTTTTTTCCGTGGAATTTGGTTTTTGTCCCTAATATTTTTTTATTGGTTTAGATCTCTAACATTTTTAAATCATTGAAATTAGTCACTATCGTCAACTCTGTTATATATAAGGGTGACGGCAGAGACTAATTTCAATGATTTAAAAACTTTAGGGACCAAAACCAAATTCAGGTGAAAGTTTAGGGATCAAACTGAATCTGAGTTTAGTCCCTAATCTTTATTTTTCTTTGTTTTTGGTCCCTAACATTTTCAAATCATTGAAATTAGTCCCTGTCGTCAACTCTGTTAAACATAAGGGTAATGACAGGGACTAATTTCAATGATTTGAAAATATTAGGGACCAAAATCAACGAAAAAAAAAAATTAGGGACCAAAACCAAATTCGGGTGAAAGTTTAGGAACCAAAAACATATTTAACCCTTAATAATTTAATGACATCTTACTTTTATCTCTCTTATTTTTTTTTTAAAAAACTTTCATAAACTCTTTCCAAATTAACCATACTCTATGTAAAAAGCAAATAATTGAAATGAAAATAGTTGTAGGCTATGTTAGTTTTTTTTTTTTTTCGGAAGGAGTGAAGAATCTTAATTGTGACTAAGTCCCGAATAGGATTGCCCCTAGTAATAGGGGATATCTATGGTTTACACAAAAAAAAAGGCTATGTTACTTTTTTTGTATGTCTTAAGTTATGTTAGTCTATAAAATAAAATCATTTAAACAAAAAAAATAGAGTAATTAAATTTATTCACCTTTTAAAAAAAATTAAATTATAATTACCCAAAATTTTCTTTCCATTAAATAAAACTATAATTTATATTAAAAAAATATATTATATAGATATGATTTTTTATGTCATTTTATATTTATCAGCTACTTTAACGACTATTTTTCATCAAGCACTTTTAATTTAATGAGTTAACTTATCCGCTTCAACTTTCTTCTAAAAATTAGCTTTTTAACTATAAGCTAACTTTTCAACTAAACTATCACTACAAGATAATCAGACATTAGACGCGAATAATTAGCGACGGCTGTAGGCCGAAACAAATAGCGACGACCAAGCCGTCGCAAAGCCGACGCTACAAGCTTTTATATTTTAATTTGATTTAGCAATTAGTCAGAAAAAATTAGTGATAGCTAGGCCGTTGCTAGATTCGATGAATGTAGCGACTACCTGACCGTCGCTAAGCTGAAAATAGTGATTTGCGACGGCCTTTCTTTAGATTTGTGTTGGCTTGTTCGATGCTAATTGAAAATTAAAGATAGTCGTCGCTACAACCGACACTAAATTTAAAATTTATGTGTGAGCGTAATTTCAAAAATAACTTATAGCGGCGATCTTTTTTAACAGTGGCGTCGGCCTGGCCGTCGCTACGTAAATATAAAGTTAGCGACGGTTAGGCCGTCGCTAAAACCGACGCTAATTCTGAAACATATACGAGATCAACTTCCCCTTTCTTCTTTCTCCTTTCTTCTCTCCTCCGATCGCCGCGACCTCCACCATCCCTCAAGCTCTCTTTCTCCTTCAACCTGTCCCTCTCCCTCTTTCTAAACTCCTCAATCTCACCGATTATTTTTGCGAGGCAACCCATTTTTTGGTGAAAGGGGAGGAGGACAGCGACCAACCACCGTGGGAGGACATTGCCGGCAATCAAGCTCCGTCGTGGGCATCCAATTGGTATTGTGTTCACCCCTATGTGTGATGAGACTGATGCAATTTGCATTTCTCAGTGTATTGTATGAATTGTTTGTTAGTGGGGAGCTAAGCTTAATAGGTGAGACCCTATAAAGGGTGCTAGTTGTGTGCTGATAATATAGAATTGTGCATGTGTTATATTGTATGAATTGTTTGATGTTTGTCAGTGGAGAGCTGAGTTCAATACGTGAGACCCTATGAAGGGTGCTGGTTGTGTGCTGATAATATAGAACTGTGCATGTGTTTGTGTTGTAATATGTGAAACTGTTATGCTGAAATTATATAATTGTTGAATTGTAGACAAATGGATCGTGGATGGATGTATAATAGGATTGATTCTTCTAGGAGACAAAGTCATGAGTATATCGATGGGGTTTCGAAATTTGTTAACAATGTTATGGAACAACCTTCGTTTATATCTGAAGGAGAGATTAGGTGTCTATGTATGAATTGTAATTGTGAGAATATTCTTAGACCACAATTAGTTAGAGCTCATTTGTTGAAGTCTGGATTTAAACCAAACTATTGGGTATGGATTGAACACGGAGAAGAAAGATCTAATAATATTGAGTTGGGGGTGATAATAATAATAGTGTTAAATATATGAGTTATGAACCTCAGTTTGCCTCAATAACTTAGATGGTGTATGATGCATTTAAGCCTATACATGATGAAACACATGATAATAACTATGAGCCACCTAACTTAGATGCCCAACGGTTTTATGATATGTTATTATTTGCAAATCAACCAATCTATGATGGAGCAACTGAATCTATGTTATTAATAGCTATGAGGCTATTAGCAGCTAGAACTAACTAGCATGTTATTGAAAAGTGTTTGAATTATTTTATGCAAATGCTAGTTGATGTAGCTCCAAAACCTAACAACATTCCAAACTATTATCAAGTGACGGAATTGGTTTCTAAGTTAGGTTTGAAGGCTGAAAAATTGATTGTTGTAGGAATGAGTGCATGTTGTATTACAAGGATGATAAACATTTAACCGAATGCAAGTTTTGTAATGCCCCGAGGTTTGTTCCTCGTAAGGTTGGGAAGGGAAGATACAAAGATGTTCCAGTGAAGAGGATATTCTATTTACCAATTATTCCAAGGTTGCAGCGATTGTATGCGTCATTAGAGTTTGGTGCACGAATACGATGGCATCATGGGAGGTTAGTTAATAAGACTTTATTGCTAGTTAATTTGTTTTAAATCTAAGTAGAGTAACAATCTATGATTTTTTTAGAATGATGGGAGATGTGAAACAATCAGTGGGTAATTTGGCTAGGGTGGAAGACTCAATATGCTCATTCCACTAACACCGGGAAACCACATATTTTTGTTTGCACTATTTGCAAAACATAACTTTGTTGTCAAACACTAGATTGGGGAATGATACTCAAATTGGACTTCAATGCGGCAATTCCACATTGTCAATGTTGAACAAGTCAGGACTCCCTGTAGGAATGTCTAGTGATCACTGGCAAAGTGACGATGAATGGAAATCAACCCATGTACATATACTAATCAACTGCAATGAAATTAAACCATACCTTGAGTAAGTGGAAATGATTTTATTATTTTTAGGGTTTATGGTTTAGGAATGAATGAGTTATTAACTATTTGTTCCATTTCAGCTTATTATTACAATTTCACTCGATTGATGATCGAGATTCTTCTGCTCGAATACATGCAGACTTTCCAACATGGTTTAGGAACTATGTAAGTTTGATCATCCACTTTTCTTGTATGGGTTACTCAATAATAAGAATTCAATTAATCTTAAATGGTTCTTATGATTAGGTTCGTGATGAGTGAAATGGAGTGACCAACACTGAAGTTAAATAATTAGCTTGGGGACCCAACTCTAAAGCAAAATCATGGAGCACATACCTTGTTAATAGGTACAGATTTCAGACAAAGGAAATGTGTGAGGGTAAAAAGACCACAAATTGTGTGGTGCATGTAAAAGAACTTACTGATGGCGGTGAATATGACTTTTACAGCATCATCCACCATATCTATGAATTAGAGTATTGGTTTGAGTAACATGATTCTTCTTTTCTATTGTGAATGGTTTGATCCAACCAGAAGCAGTGGCATGAGAGTTCAACCACAATACAACATCATAAAAGAGTAGAAGGTATAATCGCTATGATCCATTCTTTCTTGCACAAAAAGCAAGACAAGTGTATTATGTCCCTTATCTAGAATCATGTAAAGACTTACGAGGTTGGATTGTGGCAATCACAACAAAACCAATGGATCATGTTGAAGTTGATGGGGATGAGGATGAGGATGAAGTGCCTTATCAGGCTGATGACAATTCAACTGTTTTACCAGTTGTAAACATTGAATAATTGTTAGGCTTAACTGAGAATCGATATGAACCAATAATTCGGTCTATCCCTAAATCAATGGTTGAAGATCATGAATCTGAGAATGAAGACATCCCATCAAATGAGGATGAAGAAGATGGGTGGGATGACAATGAATATGAAGAGGATGATGAAGATCAAGAATATGAAAATGATGTATAATTATATTAATATTAATGTGTACTACTTTTTGGAGCTGTTGGCTTCTAGGCAAGTGTACCTATTAGTCAACTGTAGTACAATGAAAATGAATTCAGAGTGTCGATCCCACGAGGAGTAGGTAGTTCAAAGTTGTACTAATTCAAAGAGTAAATATATACAAAAGAGAGTGATTTGGTTCATGATTGATATAAGTAATTAAAGTAAATTTTTAGCAAATAGTAGAAAAGAGTATAGAAATTGGATTGAAGATATCAGTATGAGAAACAGGGATTGAATTTCATCTATCTCCCTCGTTTGTATTCTGGTTGTATATCAATATATAGCAATTATAACTATCAATATTGATGCACACATAATAGTCATTTATATTGATTCCTCACATATAAAATTCATAAGATTGATCCATTGAATATTGATTCCTCATATACCCAACAAATCATCCAACATTAAGATCAAGTGTAAAAGCATTCGCTATATTGAAATCTATTCCTAGTAAAACAATATAACGATTATTTTCGTTCAGATCAGATTTTCAGAAATACTTTCCAGTCAAATCTAAAAATCTAAACATTGAAACTATTGATCAGATAGAATCAAAGAAATGAAATCGGAGCGAAAATAACAACATCGATAGAATGAATACACTATATAAAAATATAACCAGAATACATCCGAGTTCGAGTCGATTACATCCAAGCCCAGAAGAGGAAATTAGCCACTCATGGTGACTTTACAATTCATAAAGATGAAGGAGAAAAACCCAAGATCCAGCTTCCGCAGCTCTCGTCCTCTTGAACTCTTGATTTTCCAATTTTAGAAAGTGTCCAAAAACTCACGATAACTCCTTCGATCTCTGTTTAGTGCAGTTGAGTAAGTGAAAATTCGCTTAAGCTAAATTTTAGCTTAAGCGAATAGCTTTCTTCATGGTGAAGGAAAACCTATTCGCTTAAGCGAATTCAGCTCCAAAATTCACCCCTCTCTGGACAATATTCGCTTGAGCGAATTGGGACTCGCTCAAGCGAATCCTTAGCACTCTTTTTCCTCTTTTTCTCCTTGCTTCTTCACTTCTTTTGCTCCTGATTGATCCCCTTTAATCTTTCCTGTAATTAACACCAAAAATTGGGATTAAAAGCTTTCAATTACATCATTACTCAGATATTACTACTTAAATTACAAGTTCTAATAATCGGAGGAAATCACTAAAGAATTAATACAATTAGCCCAGAAGTGCTATGTTTTTATATGAAAATCATCTAATCTTTGGCACTTATCATGAGCTTTAATATATAGAATCCAAATTAACAATAATGTTATTTTATGTTCATTACAATTTTTATATCATTTTAATTCACAAAAGAAAATTAAAAAAATTAAAAATCCAATTATTAGCGACAGCCTGGCCGTCACTAATATATCCAACGCTATATTGAAATGGACTTTGCGACGGTTAGGCAGTTGCTAAGTCTTCCGACGGCAACAACAGTCGCTACATAGTGTCGGTTGGCAACGACCTATGATGACGCTATGTTGTGACGATCATGGAGCTAGTGTCGACTACTTACAATGCTTTGTGTCGGCCATAAAATGTCGTTGTTACTGCATTAACGACGAGTGTTTTAGCGACAGCGTATTGACCAACGCTAGACCGTCGCTAAATATGAAATAGCTACAGTTTTACCTCTGTATTGTAGTGTATTAATTATTTTTGCTAAACATAACCTTAGTATAAATTTCATGCTCGATGGTCAATGTGTGTATATGCTATGGGGTCAATCTTGTAGAGACCAATCTTAAAAATGGATTTGGATCCTCTTTAGTCATTTAGTCTCTCTGACAAAATTTAGCTATGAAATAGTCATAGAACCACTAGATAACTAAAATCCATAGCTAATACTAAGCTATTTCATCGCTAGATTTTTTAGAGAGGTAAAATGGCTAAAGAGGATCCTTACATCTTAAAGTTTTACAACTGGATCCTCACACCTCATGTACACATATAATTATAAATGCTTTAAAATAAAATATATAACTATCTGAAACTAAATAATATTTATAATTAATAATTAAAAATCATAATCAACATATAAAATATCACGATTTATAATATTTACCCTACGTTTTTTTTATAATTATTTTATTTTAAATGGTCCCTAAAAAATATCATGGTTTTCAAACCAGTCCCTATAAAATATCACATTTTCCAAACTAGTCCCCCAAAATATTGCGATTTTTCCAAATGGCCCCTCTGTTTTCGGTGCCATGTTAGCACTTTATGGTAAAAAAACAGAGGAACTATATGAGAAAAAAATAATTTTTGGAGGACCATTTTGAAAAAAAATGGAGGACCAAATGGAAAATTACAATCTTTTGAGAGACGAAAAATATAATTAAACCAATAAATTATCTTAAACTTACTTCTTATAGTGGATGGTGTGACTAGTGGTGAATATAATAGATGGTACGAGTAGGGGTGTTCGCGGTTCGGTTTGGATTGATTTTGAGGTAAAAAAACTATCTGATCTGATCATTGTGATTTTATCATGTCATCATCGTTATTTATATCATCATAGTAAAAAACAAGTAAAGAGGGGCAACTGTGAACACCATATTTTAACCATCTTTTTTAATATAAATAAATAAATTAGAAAATGTTTTTTTGAAAATAAAAAATATAATTGTTTTAGTGATCAGACCATTTTGCAAAAAAAAAAATGGGAAAGTATGAGAAAATACATTTGAGTTGTATAACCCAACCCGATGTTGTACTGGCCCAAAAAGCATTGGCCCGTCAGTACCAATTTGGTAATATGTGTCCGGCCTGCACCACCTTATGTTTGACTCACTCAAAGAAAATTGGTAAGTTTAATTTCATGATGCTAATTAAAAATTCAGAATCTGATTGGGTGATCGAAAAAAGATATCATTGGAAATTCTGAAAGAATATCTCTTTAAATCTAAAATCTCGTCCAATCACTGATCGAGGGACATAATCAAAAGACTTGATTGAAGAAATTATGCAAATGAAGATTTCAAGGGATCTCATCAACAATGACATTGCCTCCAACATAATCCGATTGGTTTTGATATTTTTTCAAATCTGATCCGATCCAATCCAATCTAATTTAAATTGGATTGGATTAGATCAAATTTTCGATTTTTTAAAGAGACAATAAATATTAGTGATTAGGCCATTTTACAAAAAAAAAGGGGAAGTATGAGAAAATAAATTTGAGCTATATAACCCAACCTGATGTTGTATTGGCCCAAAAAGCATTGGCCCATCAATACCAATTTGGTAATATGTGTCCACCCTGCACCACCTTATGTTTGACTCACTCAAAAAAAGATTGGCAAGTTTAATTTCATGATGCTAATTAAAAAAAAAAGAATCTGATTGGGTGTTCTTTTCTCTTTTTCTTTCAATCACAGGATACAAAAAGAGTGGAAAGAGATATCATCGGGAATTCTGAATGAATATCTTTTTAAATATGAAATCTCGTCCAATCACTGATCGATGGACATAATCAAAAGATTTGATTGAAGAAATTGTGCAAAGGAAGATTTCAAGGGATCTCAACAATGACATTGCGTCCAACATAATTCGACCGGTTTTGATATTTTCTCAAATATGATTCAATCCAATCCAATTTAAATTGGATTGGATTGGAGTTTTTGATTTTTTAAAAAGACGATAAATATTAGATAAAAATTATAAAATTAGGAAATAATAGTAAACCTTTTTTGTTGGAACTTATATTTATTAAAATAAAGACAAAATTATATGAGAAATGGACATGAGACATGAAAAATAATTTAAAAATAGTTTTAAATTGATATATTTATAGAAATATTAACATGATATTAGATAAAGAGAATAATTTATATACACTGTCAGTGTAAAGGGTTTTTACACTGACAACCAATCAATTTCCATAATTATGCCACATCAGATTAATTAATTTACTAATAATTTTAATAAGTTAAAAATTTAAAAAGAAAAAAAGAAACCGCTGAAAATCCTAATTGCTATCCACTGTTTCCTCCTATGAACAATTAGGATTCTTCTTGGACGGCGCTGTACTACAACTGGTAACCTCGTCCTCGATAATTACAGCCTCTCATACATACTATTTCTTCATTCAATAATTTATTCTAAGTTTAGGGTGCAGTAAACATTAAGAAAGGAATTATTTTTTGTTTTAAATTGAATTGAAATAAAAAACATGAAAAAGGAATCATCAAACGCATGGTTGATGATGGCAATGCCAGTGGGCGGGAATGGAAGAAACCATGGACAATCAAGTTTGCACAGAGAGATGCATTGTTCAGAGAGAGAGAGAAAGTTTACAATCCTTTTCAGTGATATCGCTAAAATGAAAGAAACTGTGGGTAAGAAGTAGGACGATTTTTTTAATAATTAATTAGTTTATTGAAATTATTTTAAAAAATAATCTGATGTGGCAAGATTATGAAGTCTGATTGATTGTCAGTGTAAAAGTCTTTTACATTGACAGTGTACCAATAATTTTTTTTGATGAAACAGTTTACCAATATTAAACTCTTAGATAAAACCATAAAATATATATATTGGTATATGTATTTTTATAAATATATATGTATACATGTATATATAAATATATGATCATTTTATAAGTAATAATATATGTATATATAAGTTCGGTTTGGATTGGATTGGATCGATTTTCAACATAGAATCCGAAACCCAATCAAATCCAATATAAAATTTCAATTTTTACGGTTTTCGATTTTTTAGATTTCGATTTATGCAGTTTGCATTGGATTGGATATGAACACCCTAGTTTCAAGTACTCCATAAACAATATCTCTTTCCTTTTCTTCCTCCTCAAAACCAAAGATAAGTTAAATGTGAATACAAATTAAAAAATAAGTATATTGAAAGAGATATTTAAATGACATTGTTATTATTTTTTAAAATTTCATTTCAAATGATTTATAATGACATTTCTTTGTCTATTTTAATATTATTTTTGCATTGGTGCATAATAATGAAAAAGATTTATAAGGATACTTTTTCTCTCTTCAATTTCACAATTTTAAAAATTGACTAAAAATATTCATTTTTGCTTTTTAAGTTTCAGGAAGTACGAGTTTAAAAATAGCAATAATTATAATGTTGAGAGTCATAGAAAAAGAAGAATGAGATATATTATTTATATAACAAATTTATAAAATATTTCATACAACACATTTTTTTTTATCTCTTTGTAATATCAAATTATCAATTATCATATCTTACACTTCTCTCTCATATTTTTTTTTCACTCTTTGTTGTAAGAGATTATTGTACAAGGATATTGTAAATTTATAATTTCCCAAGAAAAGTTATCTCTTAGAAGTCCATTTACGCTAAAATAAATTAAAGTATAGCATATTGATGTAACTAATAATAATCGGTATGAAAAGTACTCCATCTGAACTTGAATATAAAAAAAAAATTAATTCACACTAATTAAGAAAAATAGTTAATTTCATTTAATTTTTTATTGTTATTTTTTTTTGGTAAAAGAGAATAAAAAGGAACAACAAACAAGCAAAAACTAAAACAAGTCAGAACAAAGAATAGACAAAAGCTCTCTAGGTGGAGAATTCCAAACACGCCAAAAAACTCTTTACCCTTTATGAAATATTTCAATTTTATTGAAACTTATTTCAAGTAAAAATACTCTTTTTCTTCTATTGACACGTGGTTTATTAAAAGAGTATTGGAAAATAAAAGTTGAATTAAATAAATGATATTTTGGAATGATCTCACTAAATAAGGTAAAAATAGTTAAAATTTAATTATGTTTTAGTCATTGAAGTGTGGAGTAATACATGTATTGTAGTGATTTTTTTTGAATTTCCAGTTGATTGGTATGTTCGGTAGTATATGAATTGTACTTGTACTACAAAAACATTGAATTTGAAATCAATAGATGAACTTGTGGCCGAAAGGGGATATTGGTATTTATAATTCAGATTTTTTTTCTGGTATTTTTTAATTTTAAATATCAAATTTAACATAGAGGGTATTAGAATGTGAAACTTGAAGCTTATTATGCACATGTTTATCACTAGAACTTGAAACTTCCAAGCATTTCAAATTAAAAATAGAAGGTATTAGAATGAGAAACTTCAAATGTGAATCATGCTTGTAAATTGTAATAATATCATTAGAAGTTCTTCAAAGCTGATGTGAGATATTAAATTGACTACATACAAGTTTTTAACATTTCCAAATTGTGTATATTGAAGCTTCCAACACAAGCCTACAACAGATCAACAAGCTAGAGAAACACACTTTGATACCAAATACACACTATGAAAATTTTCATGAAAATAATCCTCTTTCAAACCCACTGTCTGTCATGAACACTTGGAGCAGATATCAGTTTCTAGAGATTGCAACTTGTGATATGAGAATTATAATCATGAGCAGAACAGCAGCAGCAAAAGACCCAATCAGAGAACCCGAAGCATTTTGACAGAAATCGTTGAATTGTTGGCAAACAGGAAACCAATTGGCTTTGGGGTTTCCATAATGTGCTATGTACACAATTGCTGTTGCTGCAGAGGCTGCTGCTATGAGCAAACCCAGCATCACCTTCACAAAATTAACTCAAACTTTATAACAAACCTTGATAATTTGAAAATGAATATATGAAATCAAAACAATATCCATATTATAATTTTTTTCTATTAAGTGTGTGTTTGGTTTAACGTTGAAACTGTCCAAATTCAAGTTTGGAATCTACAATGCAATTATTTCAATGTTGAAGTTTATCACGTTTTGACCCTAAACCAAACATACTATAAGAGACAAAATGAAATTATAATTTTTTCTTTGTCTCCAACATCCAAATTAAAATATGCCTAGGTGATAAGGAGAATATGCATTTTTACCATGTCAAGGACAATCAGGAGAATTCTACTTTTTACTGCAGTGCTTCTGACAATGTGGAAAACAGATAGGACAAGTGAAAGCACAAGATAGCCACAAACAACAGAGTTGGCCGTCACAAAGAACCTGGATTAATTCATGGTCACATGTTAGCCACTGTTTAATTAATTTGCTAATTAAAAATTAGGAAAGTACCATTTAGAAGAAAACAGTAGCACTTACACAAATGAGGGAAGGTCATCATATTCAGCCCTGAATTGTATGAATGATGTGGCAAATGGAAGACTCTGCTCAGTTGTTCCCATGGCCACTGCACTACCTAATGTTGCAACAGCTGCCATAATTCTCAAAATGAAGTCCATTATAGACAACCCTCTCCTCATCCCTTTTCTTGGGGAGGCTTCACCAATTTCAATTGAACCTCCCTTCATTCTGTTCCAACTTAAAAATTTCTCTCTCACACACTTTAACTTTGCTTGAAAGCTCTAGGATATTGTAATGGTGCTTCTGAACTAGAGGTATCCAAAACATGCATTTATATAGTTGAAGAATCATAAGTCAAATTGGGATTTTCTGAATAATTAAGGCAATTTGAATTAGGTTTGCCAAGCACAAAGTGGCTTTGCTTTTGTTATCTAAAACAGGCCACACTTAAGTTTGTGAGTTGTGACAGGTAATAAATGATTTTTCTTAACATATATACAATCGAATGAAAGTATCTTATTAAACTATACACCTGCCCGTACTTGTTCAACCATATGCATATTAAAAATTAAAAGGGACCGTATTCCTGCTCCAATTGAAGCATTCGTTGACTACAACAACGACATTTGATTGGTTAATATTTGGTGACATGTGCAGGGTGATTATAAACACTTCTAGTTATATATAGTTTGAAAAGGAAATGGGTTATTGGGTTGGAGAAGTACTTTATTTATCCTAAATGAGTATATATCCTAGGTTTATCAAAATTGCCCATCAGACCTTCAAACAAAGTATGACACATACAATATGGAAAGAAAAACTTTGGTGGTTTCAGTATAGGTTTCTTTATATTGGTGCATGTAAAATGATATGGTTCCACTTCCACACAAATTTTTTCAATTTTTTCCCCTTATACCACTCCTGTTAAAAAAACAATAAAATGTTACAATTATTAATAAAAGATGAAACGACATATATAAAAATTGTATATAATAGAAATAGTTTATATATAATTAACATTATTGTTAATAATATTAATTTGTCCTATAATTTTGTAGGCTACCTCGTTAATTTAATTAAGGTGGGTTTTTTTATGTGAGACATATATATCCAGATTGTATCCAGTCAGAGTCGTCAGACTAACCTCAATCCAGATACGTTATTGCTTGATTAGGTTATACCATTAATTAATTAGTTGGATTACTGATTCTGTATATCCTATGTTTCATCGATATGGTTCATAATGCAGATATCATGTTTCTACGATTAATTATAAAATGGTTTACTGCATGCTTACATAATATAGCATCCATGCTATTTGATGGAATTATTATGATTTTGACATCAAAGAATCAACCTCCCCCGCTACCTGCTCATCTTACCTTCAATAAACAATGATCTTAAATGGTTATTTGCATGATTACATAGTAAAATGTTATTGGACGCGATGGAATTATCATATAAACAATCACCTAATCTTCTAATTAAGAATATTGTCAGTAGCTTGTGCTAACCTCGGATGTTCTTAAAAATTTAACCTTATCATCTTATTGTCTAGAATATTTAATTTGAAATAGATCCTAATTAATTTAACTAAAGTACTTCATCGATCCTTCTCATCAACCTAAGTTCATATAAGATGCAAGTAAAAATTAATCTTCTACAATATTACAATTTACAAGGGACCAGATTTTTTTGTCAATGTTCATTAATCTATTAATTTTTTTGGTTGCTCAACATTTTTCTGGGCCATTGACCACAGCAAATTAAGTAAATTGGGCCAAAAGCATGTGTGAATTCAAATAAAAACAGTATTACTCCTGTCTTTTTTTTCTGTTCTTATCACAATCTCATTTATTATTATTATTATTATTATTATTATTATTATTATTATTATTATTATTATTATATTTTCTCTCATTATCCGTTTATATTAATTTGTTTCATTATAAAAGTGATTATTTTTATAAACCATGGGTATCATCCATGTGAAGCAATTTTGCTCCTACAATTTTTTTTATCACACTTTAAATTTATTTTGTTTTATTATTATATTAAAATAATTTATTTCATTATTCATTCCTATTTATATTTTCGTTACATAAAAACTCACATTAAGCAATACAATAAACATGTTCATTTACATTAAATTTAACATGATTTTTTCAATATATCATTTATCTCTCTATTTTATTCATTAATGTTTTCACTTATTATGTCCCTTATCCATCCTATTTATCTATTTACTCTACATTAAAATTATTCACCCATTACACATGTTATATTTTCTCACTTGCATCTTTTTTTTTAGTTTTTTTGGTTGGTCAACATTTTTCTGGGTCATTGACCAAAGTGAATTGGGTCATATTACATCGGACCAGATTTTTGGTCACTGTTCATTCGGCTATTAATTTTTTTTGGTTGGTCAACATTTTCCTGGACCATTGACCACAACAAAGTGAATTGGACCATTGACAACATTTTCTCACTTGCATTTTTTTATTTTTTTTCGTACTATAGTAAAGTGATTTTTTATAAACGACACAGCTATTCTCCACGGAAGACAGTCATTCTCCTACCATTTTTTTTCTTTTTATTTTTTTATCACACTTTCATTTTCTTTTTTATTATTATATTAAAATAATTATCTCTCTGTTTTATAAATTAATGCTTTCACTTATTATCTCTCTTAGCTATTCTATTTACTCTATATTAAAATTGCTTGCTCAGTACACACGTCACATCTTTTCACCTCCTTTATTTATTTATTTTTAACTTTTTTATTTTCACTTTAGTAAAGTGGATTTTTTCATGAACCCAAATACTCTCCACCGAAGGAAGAGTCATGTTCCTTCTGTGAATATCCACATAATGGTGGGACCAACTCTCCTAACAAGGGTTTTGTCCATATACTTTATATAGTTTTTAAGTGACTGAGATGAGAGATCTCAAATATCTATATAATTTAAATTTATAATTATATTTATGATGTATTGATTACAATTTTCTATGAATAAATTTTTATTTTGAATCATAAAAATTATAATTATGTTATTTTATTCTACTTGAATAAAATTATTATTTTGTATGTTGATTTATTATATATTTAGTATAGTACGTTTAAAGGTTAAGCCAATTTTTCAATTATAGGTTTAAAGTAATTTTTTAATAAACTATAGATACCCTCCACGGGAGTTAGTCTAGCTCCTGTTGTGAACATCAACATCATGGTGGGGTTAGCTCTCCTAGCAAGGGTTTTTTCCATACACTTTATACGCGTTTAAATTGATTGGGTTGTGGGATCTCAAATCTCAATATATTTTAAATTTATTATATTAATGATGTATTTATTACTATTTTCTGTAAACATGATAACGATATGATATTCACATTCTACTAATTGATGTATATGATTATATGATAAGTGCACAAAAAAATATGATTATATCATAAGTTGATTTTATTATAAAAATTTAGTAATATATGTAAAAAAGAATATCATATGCAGCTCAATGTCAAGGACTACAATACAGTGTTTTAAAAGTATAAGGATATAAAACAAAAGCTTTAAAAGTTAGAGACAAAGACTAAAGTTAACCAAAATACCAGGACGAAAAATATATTTTATTCAATTTTAAAAACAAAATATTTTTTAAGATAAAATATATTTAGTTTTAATTTTTTTCTTACAATTTCATTATTTTATAAAAATAATTACTCTATATTTAAATTATATATAAAAATTAAAAAAATCGTGTTACGCAACAAAGGTCAATATTCAATAGAGCTATTTGTGTTAATATGATTTTAAAAATAATACTTGTTTTTATATTTATAAATCATGTAACAATATTCTATTTTGGTTTTTTTGTTTTATATATTTTTCTTCGTTCTATAAGATTTTGTGATATTGTTTTTTAATATTTCTTTTTTCTAGTGTCATTTTTTATTTTGTAATTAATAAATTTCATATGGGCTTTAACTTGAAATGGATAAATCAGATTTAGTGTCAAACATTTACAATTAAGGTCACAATTAAAAACCATTTATATACATATCAAGCAAGAGATATGTTAGATGATAAATTAACAAGAAGATTGCTCCCTAATTATTTGTATTTATTTATTTATTTATTATTGAGATATAATTTTTTTGTTCTTTTAGTCACCGCATTAAATTTTAAGTATTAAATACGTACTAAACAAGATTACCCGTTATATTAATATAGATTATTAGAAATAAATAAAAAATATTATAAAATAGGATAATAGATACACGGGTTATATACTAGTTAATATAATGATATTATATTTGATGGAACTGAAACTAATGGATAGTAATTTAATGTGTGTTTGACAATGTTAGTATATAATTTATTTGATTAACTTATAAATTTATTTGATTAACTTATAAATTTATTTGACCAGATTAAAGTGTACGTGTGTTAAATATAATAAACTTAAATTAGTTACTTACAGTATTTTTTTAGATACTATTGCAAGTAGTGTTCAAACTTATATTTAATTATTTTTTTTATTTTTACCCTTAATAATTTAATAAAATCCTACTTCTATCCCATTAAATTTTTTAAATTTCTCGTGAACTCTTTTCAAATTAAACGCACTCTGTAAGAAAAATTAAATAATCTAAATAATAAATAGCTTTAGGCTATGTTAGTCTGTAAAATAATATAATTGAAACAAAAAAAGTGTAATAAAAATAATTTATCTTTAAAATATCTAAAATTATAATTATAAAAAATATTTTTATTTATTGAATAAAATTAGATAATTCATATAAAAATTATCATATAAATATATTCTTTTATCTAATTTTATATTTATCACCTATTTTAACAACTAATTTTATCAAACGCTTTTATATTTCAATGAGCTAACTTTTCTGCTTTCAACTTTTATCTAAAAATAACTTTTTAGTTATCAACCAACTTTTCAACTTTCAACCAATTTATCAATTATTTTTACTAAATATAGCCTTATAATAAATTTCATGTTCGCTAGTAGGGGTGTCCATCAACGCTTAACCCGTTCGGAGATCCGACCAAACCGCTCACAAATACAACCCACCGAGCGGGTTGGTTTGGGTGTCGGATGATTTGGCGAAGCCAAACAGTTTCAAACATATGGTTGTTTCGGGCGGGTTCGAGTGAACAAAAAAATTTGGTCGGTATCCGAACCTGATCAACACGTGACGAGAGTTGAGTGGCTTAAGAAACAGCACACATATTGTGCTTTTAGTGAACGATTGTGATGGCTCATGATAATGATCTAATGACCGAGAATTGAGATCCCTCTCTCGGGTCGCAATTTGGTACCCTCCAGTCAGAGAGGGTTTTGATACCTTCTTGTTATTTATTTTATTGAATGGAGGCATATAGGCCTAAACTACATAGGAACAAGTCGTTTACTCCGTCCTAAATTATTTCAAAGACATAAAATAGATTTTAAACAAGACACATGTGTATTACAAATGAGAATGTGAAAATATAGGGAAATACAATAAAAAATACATGATAATGGTTATAGGGGGTCAAAAAGTCTTTTAAAAAATTAAAAATACAAATTCTAATAGTTAAATATTGTCCTGTAAAGGTAAAAATACTAAGACCATTTAAAAAAGGTGAGAGAAATTAATTAAATAATCAAAGAAGGTACTAAAACCCTCTCTCACTAGAGGGTACAATATAATTTCCCCCCTAGCTTTCTCATTTCTCAAGACAAACTCCTCTCTCTCTCTATTTCTCACCTTTTGAAATCTGATGCTCTCCCTGCTCACTTTCACACCCTCTCTTTCTCTTTCTCTTTCTCTTTCGTTTTTCATAGCCATGGCTGCCCCCTCTCCTCCATGACCATTGGTCTGCTTCATCCGTCTTAAACACGCCTCTTCTCCATGGCCGCTTCCTCCGCCTTCCCTCACCGCAAAGTCGCGACCGCTCTCTAACTCTGGTGGCGGCACAACGCCCTCTTCACGGCTGCTTCCTTCTCCACCACAATATCGTTGCGTCCCCTTCACGACAGAGTCCTCATCGATCCACGTGAAAATCGTGTCTGTTCTATTGCATTTTGAACCGTGAACACATGCATAGGGCATAACGACGGTGGTAAAGGCTGCGGTGGAGATGGCAGTCAAATGCCCAGATCTGTGTGGCGGTGGAGTTGACAATCATGACTCATGGATGTTCAAAATATATGTATAAATGCTTAAAAATAAATAACCTATCCGAAACTAAATAACATTTATAATTAATAATCAAAAGGCATAGTAAAAATATACGAATGCCATCAATTATCTAAGGCCTAATCACCAAATCTATAACAACAGAAAGTCAAGAAATATAAGAGGAAAAATGAAGTACAAAACTAATCCTAAATAGTTTCAAGTCTCTAAGCTAGATATTATAATTCAACAATTTTTTTTAAGTTTTAATTAGAATTATTACTTCTAAAGATTGTCACAGTTCAGGTTCTAATCATTATTGTCATTGTCATCAAAACCAACCCAATCTAATTCAGATATTATTCAATTTGCCCGTTAAGTTTTGAAATTTTTTAAATTAAGACTAATTTTAGTTTTTTGTGATTTTAAAAAGTTCCTTCTCAATCTTATGGGCTATCATCGATCACGTTTCCACCTTAACCGGTGGTTTCGAGTTTGAACCCTGGATATACAGCTGTGTCAAATTCTCGGAAGGATAGTTTGCCACCCATAAAGATCATACTTCGGCTCCAACAGGATTGTTTCTCACGGAGGATACATGTGGTCTCGCACAAAAAAAAATCTTATGGGCTCATGTAAGGGATGGAATAAGAAAAATAAGGTAGAATTAATTATCTTAACCCCCACTTACTCTTACCCGCTATTTGGTAGAAGGTAAATAGAGGGGAGAGAGAGGAATTGGGGTGAAGAGAAGAATATTTGTCTATTTGATAGGAGAAAAAATAGAGAGCATGTAAGTGGGTCCCCTTCAAAAGAAATTCCCTCCTCAAGAAAGGAGAAATAGAGTGGAAATCCATGTTTACACTCTATTTAACTCTAGTTCTTTTCTATTTCTCTAATACCAAATAAGATAAATGAGAAATAACACCTTATTTCCACTTCATTTCACTTTTATTTATTTCTCTAACCAAACAACCCATTATAGTATAATAGATGGTGTTGAGTACTCCACAAAAAAATCTCTTTTTCCTTGTTCTCCTTCCCTAAACTAAAGTTAAGTTAAGTTAAGTTAATTGCGAACACAAATTAGAAAATAATTACACTTAAATTGTATTTTTATTTTTAAATTTTCATTTTGAAGGACTTGTAAGGATTTTTTTTGTCTATTTTTAGTATAAATATATTTTTTTTTTTTGCATTGGTGCATGATAATGAAAAAGATTTATAAGGATATTTTTCTTCTTTCTAGAATTAATTTCACAATTTAAAATTTGACTTAAAATGTTCATTTTATCCTTTTAAGTTTCAGGTACGTAATACGAGTTTAAAATAGCAATTTATAATGTTGAGAGTCAAAGAAAAAGAAAAATCATCTCTACATTATAATAAATCTATATATTATATTATAGTTAAGTCGTGAAATGATATGTTACCACCTCGTCATACTTAATATCCATAATTCTATATTTTTCATGCACAAAAAAATTTGAGGTGTCACTATATTATTGTCTTGCAATCCATCCTTAAAATACACTCACACAATTTTAACATTCATCTGAAATAATAGTTATTTTCTCAAAACTAACCAAATTATTTTAATTCATCAATTACTTAGGTAATCAAATTGATTTACGTGAAATAACAGTTACTCTCTAATAATTAATCAAATATTATCAACTCAAATTGCATTGTAAATCAGCACCGTCATAAAGAACAAATCTCACAAATATGAAGGGTTATATATATCAAGTAGGAAAATAAAAAATAGTAATAACTACCCCAAATCACACAATACCGACACTTTAGTAAAATTAATTCAATATCCTTTAATTTAAAACTATGATTCTCACATGAAAAAAATATTGGTGCGAAACACTTCTCAAAAACATTTTTTCCACTTCAAATAATAACATGAAAACAATCATTAGTTCATTACTTTCAATTATTTAGTTAATTTTTACTTTAAATAATTTTTAATATTTTAAAATTCACAAAATTTGTATTGAAAAAAATTATAAAATGGTAAATAATATGCACTTCATATTAACAATTTTTTTTTAATAAAATTATCAAAACTGCAATTTACATAATGTAATCTTTAAAACTTGTGATAAATGTTATTAAGATATTATTTTAATTTTGTAAAATATTTCAATTTTTTTAAATGAAACCACATTTTTTTAAAAAAGTTAAGTGGATTTATTATTATTATTCCAATCAAGACCGAGGTAATATGCTGCTAAGAACCATTTCTCTTAAGCCTCATGATTTTTGTATTTTAAATGTTAAAAACCTTTAAAATCTTTATGTACAAATGTACAATAACATATTTTTTTAATTTTATTTTTAAATAGATTTTAGCCTATATCATGATAAGTAATGTGCAGTCCTCAATACATTAATAATAAAGTGGAGACAACAACTTTTTAAAAAACTTTCTTTTAGTTATAAGATTTTTTTTTAAAAAGTTTGTATTATAACTTTCAATTATTGCAAACTCCCATATGTGACAATAAGATTATATAAAAAAATCCAACTTATATAATTTTACACAATATACTTACACCTAAGCAGCATAACCACTTATTTAATTAATGATATTCATTATAAAGATTTATATAAATAAACAAATAAGAAGTTATACAACATTGTTTCTAAAGTTATTATGTTACTTTTATTTGCCTTTTGTAGGATATATCAAATTAATTTATTTTTTTTATAATAATTGCACAACTTTTCAACACAACACAATATTAATAAATGTTTTTCTCTTAGCTTCAATATTTAAAACTCAAATTTACACTCAATTAATTGTAATTTTTTCATTACATTTTATCTCACAATATTAATTTCATGATTGATATATTTATAATACTTAATAATCATTTTTTAATTTATAAAAAAAATTCATATATATTTTTTGTTTACATGAAATACAATGAGGTTTAAACGTAAGATCTAATGTTAAATTACTCAAACCCCACCATTAGACACTAGTGAAACTTTCAATATATTGATGTAACTTGTAATAATGAGCGTGTTATGTATTTTAAAATAAACGAGATCTCACATAAAAGGGCACAAGGACACATTCTAATTTCTAGTTTGATTGGTATATATGTTGGGTAGTACCTATCCTATGAGAAGACATTGAAATCAATAGATTAACTTGTGGCTATGTTAGTATATAGCCAAAGGAAAAAGCTGCAGCGCATTATGTGTGTCATTCTCTCTCCTACTGGACTTATTCAATACTGGAGAGAACTAATACACATTGGAATGTGAAACTTGAAGCTTATTATGCACATGTTTATCATCAGAACTTGAAACTTCAAGCATTTCAAATTAAAAATAGAAGGTATTAGAATGAGAAACTTCAAATGTGAATCATGCTTGTAAATTGTAATAATATCATTAGAAGTTCTTCAAAGCTGATGTGAGATATTAAATTGACTACATACAAGTTTTTAACATTTCCAAATTGTGTATATTGAAGCTTCCAACACAAGCCTACAACAGATCAACAAGCTAGAGAAACACACTTTGATACCAAATACACACTATGAAAATTTTCATGAAAATAATCCTCTTTCAAACCCACTGTCTGTCATGAACACTTGGAGCAGATATCAGTTTCTAGAGATTGCAACTTGTGATATGAGAATTATAATCATGAGCAGAACAGCAGCAGCAAAAGACCCAATCAGAGAACCCGAAGCATTTTGACAGAAATCGTTGAATTGTTGGCAAACAGGAAACCAATTGGCTTTGGGGTTTCCATAATGTGCTATGTACACAATTGCTGTTGCTGCAGAGGCTGCTGCTATGAGCAAACCCAGCATCACCTTCACAAAATTAACTCAAACTTTATAACAAACCTTGATAATTTGAAAATGAATATATGAAATCAAAACAATATCCATATTATAATTTTTTTCTATTAAGTGTGTGTTTGGTTTAACGTTGAAACTGTCCAAATTCAAGTTTGGAATCTACAATGCAATTATTTCAGTGTTGAAAATGTCAGTTTATCACGTTTTGACCTAAATCAAACATACTATAAGAGACAAAATGAAATTATAATTTTTTCTTTGTCTCCAACATCCAAATTAAAATATGCCTAGGTGATAAGGAGAATATGCATTTTTACCATGTCAAGGACAATCAGGAGAATTCTACTTTTTACTGCAGTGCTTCTGACAATGTGGAAAACAGATAGGACAAGTGAAAGCACAAGATAGCCACAAACAACAGAGTTGGCCGTCACAAAGAACCTGGATTAATTCATGGTCACATGTTAGCCACTGTTTAATTAATTTGCTAATTAAAAATTAGGAAAGTACCATTTAGAAGAAAACAGTAGCACTTACACAAATGAGGGAAGGTCATCATATTCAGCCCTGAATTGTATGAATGATGTGGCAAATGGAAGACTCTGCTCAGTTGTTCCCATGGCCACTGCACTACCTAATGTTGCAACAGCTGCCATAATTCTCAAAATGAAGTCCATTATAGACAACCCTCTTCTCATCCCTTTTCTTGGGGAGACTTCACCAATTTCAATTGAACCTCCCTTCATTCTGTTCCAACTTGAAATTTTCTCTCTTACACACTAAGGCTTAAAATGTGTATGTAGGATATTATGTATGATGGTGCTTCTTTGCTACAGGTATCTAAATCATGCATTTATATAGTTGTAGAATCACAAGTCAAGTTTGGATTATCCGAGAATGATCTTAGATTAAAAAAAATTAAAAAAGCTAATTTGAATTAGGTTTGCCAAGCACAAAGTGGCTTTGTTTTTGTTAGCTAAAGCATTTAAGTTTGTGATAGGGAAAGGGAGTGAATGATTTTGTTTACATGAGATTGAATGAAGCTACCTGCTCGTACTTGTTCAACCATCGTGCATATTAAAACTTAAAAGTGGATACGTTCCTGCTCCAATAGAAGCATTCATTGACTAGAACATCGCAATTTGATTGGTTATGATTTGGTGACATGTGCAGGGTGAGTATATTTTTGTTGGTTCAAGCAAACACAATTAATTTAAAAAACATATTTTTAGTAGTTTGGTTGAAAGCGCGTTATTCATTATGATATGAAATATTTGAAAAAAATGATATAGTTCTATAAAATTAGAATTCAAGTTTGCGTTGGAGGAGAAATTAAACTACACTGATATAAATTTAACTATTTTTATATCATTAATAACTCTAGGAAAAATTTAATTTTTATTGATTCAACCATTGAATTATAACTATTTATTATTTTAATTATTTGATTTAATTTTTTTAAAAATTAAAAATAATAATAAGTTCATAATCAAATGATTCTTATTTTTATATTAAAAGTGTGTATTATGTTAATCTTAACATATTTTAATTGTATATTAAATACTTTTGAATTGATATAAAAATTATATATAGTAACTTTTTAATTAAATGATGGATTTTGGCATATAATTATCTAGTAAAAAGTTATTAAATGATATAAGAAAGTTAAAATCTTACCTAGGTGTAAGTTAATTCCCCTTCTAAAGTAAGTTATATTGGTGTAATATATTAGTATTGTTACACCATTAATAACTTTTGATGGAGTGTGATTTTTATCAATCCATTCATTAGATTACAATTATTCATTATCTTGATTATCTGTATTAATTATAATTAACAATAAATAATATATTTATTTGAAAAAGAATCAAGCCTTCTTTAATTGAGTATAATTAATTGATATACCATTTTCTATTTGTATCATGTATTTTAACACTTCTAATGCATTTTGAAATTTCCAAGGTTAAGACAATTTTTTTTTAAATTTTTAATATCTAATGACTTTAATTTGTGAGTGCTAGATAAAAAATTAAAATTAATTTTCATATATTTTAACATGTTCAAATCTACTATAAAGTTTAGTAATTGATGCTTGATTAATATATATAGGAAATAATCCATTCTTGAAGAGAGAAATAGATTACAACTCTTTTCCATCAATTTTAATAAACTTTGATTTTTTAAAGTGAAATTATGGAAGTCTAGAAAAAAAAGACATAAAATATAAATAAAATGGCATAAAAGGCACAACAGAGTAATAATGTGGCAAGAGAAACAAAGTCATCAAATGTAAAGGGGTTGGATTAATAGTTATTATTCATTTAAGATGTAAATTAATATAATATTTGTGGGATGAAGCACCTTCTTTAAAAAAATATTTAATTACTAACAATAGACTAATATTATTTGTTAGGTTATTATTAATTATTTTTTAATTTTTATTAAAAAGTTATTGATAAATAATAATTGAGTTGTTATAGAAGAGAGGAGATGAAATTGAAAGTCATTCCTTTATTGGCTTTGTCTTAGGCCTGACACTAGTTTAGGACTAGTTTCCCCCCAAGGTAAAATACTCAGTTCTCTATTCCTCTTTCCATAGACAAGTATGTCTTCCTCCTTGTTAAGAACTATTAAGAACTTACCATTTAGAATAAGATTTGCATATAAGCTCCCTCCATCTTTGTCAAAGCCAATATCATCCTGAATCTGACATGTGAACAAGAGATAGATCATGTAGCCAAAGACGACTTGCCGATTGACCTTATCTCAAAATTCACTACTTCTCATATATACTCTACACTATAGACCATTATATATGAGCTCTAATATTAATGAACTATCATTCAACTAAACTAAGTTTAGAAAAAGAGCTTCTCGGCAAGTCATCCTTGGCTGTAGAACCATATCTCATGCTCACATGCAAGACCTCAGATGAATTATAAGACCCAGAATTCATCCAAATCAGTGCTTGATCATGTTAATTTCCCTGCAATATGGAAAAAAGAATGCCTTTTCATGACCATGACACTGTTGAATGCTGTATGCATAAGCCATATAATACTATAAGCATTTTGATGAAGGAAAAGAAACTAATTCTAGCTATGAGATATTGGAGAAATGTATGATCATGTTAAATTATAGAGATAGTGTCCTGGCTCCTTTTAATAATTGATGCAGAAAATGATGCAAATATCATCATTTTTCCCCACAACATTACTTCATGGTCCATTTGATTAATCACATTGCTATTCAAGGCTCTAATAATCCTTTCAATTTAGCTCTCCATATATATGCCCTGTTTTGGTATAAGGTAATATTTTGCTACATGGGGCCAAGCTGTATAGTGTGCAATGTGATAAATATGGAAATTGCTTCCTTTGCTTATAAAAAGTTCAATGATACTATGATATATTAGAAAATTATAAAAAGATTAACGGTGTTATCCATGCCTTTATTGCCAACCTTTTGCTGATAGAATACTTTTTCCAATATCATAAGAGGAAAAAAAAAAAAAATTAGACTAAGAGGCATTGTTCATTCTTGTTAGAAATTTTGGCTTGTCTTATTTCACAACTGCTGTCATAGAAAAAGAAGAAAGAACAATTGTTTAGCATTGCTTTACTACTGCTATCATGTCAACAAGTTTTACTGAACCCATAATATAATTTATTTGAAAGCAATCATGACCATAAGGACTCTACATTTGAAATCTCTTTTTCTTCTGGTCTTCTAAGTTCTAATACTTAACCCACAAACAACCTTTTACCATGATTGGTTTCTCCTGCTAACATTGTTCCAAAAGTACTGTGTGTTAATTAACATGCCTATTTCGTTGAGCATATCTAGAGCCTGGACAGTCTAATATCAACATGAATGCTGATCATCTGTAAGAAGTAGAATAGTAAGCTAACTATAAACAGCTACATATAGAGCACACACACCCCTCAAAAAGAGCAAGAGAAGTTGTTGTTCAGTGGACTTACTTCCTGGTAAATAACTTCTATTCACAAGCAGCTAGCAGGACTTGGAGATTAGAGAATTATCATCATTTTGGCACTACCTCTATGTATTTTCAAAGGTTTGGAGGAGGAAGTGGAAGAGAAAAATTAAGAAGCACATTAATTGGCCTGAGAACTTTATTTTGCGGCACTTGACTTACAAGGGTATTTTATACTATGTAGCTTTTGGCAGGAGAACAGGACAGAGCGGAATGGAATTATACTATGTTTGGTACAACAGAACATAAAGGAACCATATGTTCTATTTTGTGTTTGGTGCTCGTTGAACAAAACATAACACCATGTTTATATACACATATATATATCCCTATCCTATTTAATGTTTGGTAAATTGGTAGAATATAAAAAACTAAATAGAATATAATAGAACACTTTTTCACCTTTGCTGTTTTATGACTATTATTATATAATATTTTTATAAGTTATTAATATATTAATATTTATATTTTTAAAAATATTTTATAATTATTTTGTAAATATGAAATATTTTGGCACTACCTCAATGTATTTTCAAAGGTTTGGAGGAGGAAGTGTAAGAGAAAAATTAAGAAGCACATTAGTTGGCCTGAGAACATTATTTTGGTGCACTTGACTTACAAGTGTATTTTATACTATGACTTAAGCACTTGGAGAGAACCAACCCAAAAAAACTAGCTGGTTAAGTGAAAGAGTCTCATATTTTAAGTTTCACAATGAGTGTTTTATTCCTATAAATATAGTACTCATAACATTTCCAAACTAGTAGTATAGAAGAGTGAATAAGGCATGAAAGGATAGGAAAGTCCAATTACTCTGGCTGTGTTACTTGCCCTTGGATGAGACAGATATGAAATCCAAAATGGGTTTCCTCAGCAGCCTATAATAATGTGCAAATAATGGGAGTCAAATTAGCAATTATGTCATATTCTCAGAAAATGACAAGCTTGTATGATTCTCTTCACTGCCTGTTGTAGCATCTTAGGCTCATTTTGGTAACAAAATCTTATCACTTTCAGGGAAAAAGGATTGAGGTGAGATCAGCATTTGTCAGTTAGAAAGCAACTCACATCACATGCAATGCAACTTGTGTAAGGAATTTTTGGGGATCAACTTTTTAGGAAAAGATACAAATTGCTAAAGAATGGAAGGTGATGGTGAGTTCTGAAGATGCAAATAAATTATCAGAAATTGTTTATATTAAATCAGATGTGTCCTCCAGTCCACAGATATCACTTTGGAGTATTAGACACAGAGAGTGATGGCATGGCAAAGGAGGAATATAGACATTCGATGGAATGGGACAGGGCAGGCAGGGCCATGGCCTCTTCATGGATTTGGTTATGCTATGCGATTGCGATGTGATTAGCTAATAATGTTATTTGATACTAACCCAATGGTTGATCGAGTGAAACAAGACAAGTATCTGACAGGTGACAGGTTCAAACTATAACTCTGTAAGTGCTTTTTAAGCCCAGGTGCATTCCCTGCCTTGGAGTGGAGCACCATCTTCTCACCCTAAATTTGAACCCAAAAAAAATGCCATTTCATACTAACATATATATATATAACACAATTTCTTTGAAACTTGCAGCTCAATTTCCATCTTTGGATTATTAATCAAAAGGAATGGAAATGGAATGGAATATCATTTGAATTATTTAAAATAAAATCAAATAAAATAGAATTATGGTGGAATAAATTCTATTTTACATTTTTACTTAATCTAATTTTTCCCCCTTTTCTCCCAATTGAATATTATGAATTGGATTTATTTTATTTTATTTCATAGTAAAATACTTGAATTTAAATAATGGAACCATAACTTTATTTATTCTATTTCATCTCATTTCATTTTATTTAACTCATTATTGTATCTAAACATTATATTCAACATCCACCTAGATTACAAGTTAAATAGCCCGATTTTTAACTTCTATTAGTCAATATGAAAAGGGGGACAAATATTTTATGTTAGAATAGCAAAAGAATTTCAATTCGTTGTTACAAACAACATTAACCAAAGCTTTTATTAATCAGATGGAGTTAACATGGATCAGATGACAATATAATGTACTGTTATGAATTATGTGAAGTTTGACTTTACCATAGAAATCCAATTCTCTCTTGCCCTTTGTTTGTTACCGTAGATTTACGGAAGAGAGAGTTAAGAGAGAGTAATTTAGAGATGATTTGCTTAAAGCACCGCATTTGATTATGTCAGATGGAGAAAGATGGAGGTGAGATTTGTGGTGGGTCGCGCGTTCATTTCTTTCTCTTCATAATAGCATAGACAAAGGGGATAGGTGGGGTTGTTTTAGGAAATGACTTAATTGCCCTTCTCTCTCTCATTGAATTGTTATTTGGAAGGGTAGTTTTAGTCGTCTTTTTAACTTTTTACAAATCTCTCTCCTATGTCTCTTCTACTCCCCCGTCCCTTATTATAAGACCATTTCTAGAAGAATTAGACGTTCCTTAATATAGCAAATTTTTAAATGAATTAATTAATTTTTATTCATATTTACCCTTAATTAATGTTTAAGTTTTTAATTCCCATGTATTGATGAATGTGAACAATTAATGAAGTTTTACCATTGAAACTGACTCTTGGAGTCCCACCGTGTGATGTTACTATATAGTCTCCCTCAATCACTTCATTCATCTCCTCAAATACTTCATTCTGTAATTCATTCCATTGTTTATCTGCATGTGCATTTCTTGATTATCTAAAGAACCCTTTGTCATTTGGTCTCTAAACTTGCACTGCAGTGCTCCTGCTGAATTTGGATTACCTGCAGTTGACTTCACTATAGTCAACAAATCCGGATCGTCCGATTCGAGATGGTTATTACCCATCTCGGCCTCTGGACCGTTCGATCTCCATTGGATAGTTCGGATTCGCTGACTGTGGTGATTGCAGGAAAAAACCATTGTAGGGAATCTGGGTCCGCTTCTGCTAATGCTTTTATTTTCACGCTACGTATTGCAACACCTAAAAGGAAGTCAGGTTGCTCCATACGCCGTGATTGTTTTCATCCCTTGGAATATTCAATCTACTCTCACTATTCTGAGAGTACTACCATAAAAAAGAGAGTATAAAATTCTGGTGGTGGTAAGTAATTAATGTGTTAAATTGACTATTAATATTCTTAAAATATAGTGAACTTTAAATATGGGTATATTTGTGTAATTTATTTTAAAAGACCAATGCACTAACTAAGGGGTTGTTCGAGGTGGTTGCGAGTTTTTCAGTTTTTCGTTTTTAAAATTTTGAATCAAGTTTTTACAATTCAAAACCAAAAACTAAAAACTATTTTTCCTGGTTTTCAAAATGTCTGTTTTGAAAATCACAAAAAAAAAAAAAAAAATTCAATTGTTGGTTTTGAGTTGTAAAACTTGATTTAAAATTTTTAAAAATCAAAAACTGAAAACTCGCAATCACTCCGAACGACCCCTAACTTTTCTTAAACCGTGTGATATGGTTGAGAGGGTCTTATAATAAGGGACGAAGGGAGTATTTCTCTAATATCAAACAACCTCTAATTCTATTTAATTTCTCTATCATTTCTCTCTTTCGTATCTCTCTCTTTCTTATTTCTATCTTCCCTATTTCTCTATATAAACCAAACAAGCCGTTAATTAGTGATTTGACTTATAGTTTTCATTAATCTCTCTACCTAATTAGACCATCCTCCATCCTATCTACCATTCTTATTGGATTTCTATGGCTCTTCTCCATTTATGCTTTAAATCACCAAAGACAGCTATCATATATTTTTACCATAGGTATACCCCACTTTTCTTTCTAATTATTTCATTCTTATATTTATCTAGTTTTGTGTGACCACCCATAACATTATCACCTCTACAATACTAAACTTACTTTCTTGTTTACTCTTTAGTCTTTACTGCCTAGCATTCAATTTTGTACAACATTACAAACTTTAAAATTGTATGATAAAATTTTCCTTTTAAGTTTAGGTGGTACTTTTCTGTTACAAAGAACACTTAAGTATCCCATTATTTTTATCTACTTGGATTGCATTTTATGATTGACATTCCCCCGTCTTCATGTCATTTTTATGAGAAATGCAACACATTTTTTTCAACATACCATCTATAAAATTCATATTGATTCCACCATATTCAACTTACGTGATCTAGTAGGACCCATGTAGATTTCGGACAATCATAAATGGTGTGTTGAAAAGAGTATAAATTAAAATGTGTTGGTAGCATAACTCTTTCTATATTATGGATTAAAAATATTTAAACCATAAGAGTTATGATATAATATGCTATTCAATTTTTACTTCTAAACTATACTTTGTATATCTCCTTTTACTTGTTATAATTTCACTTGCACCTTTATTAATTACGAACTTATTATATTTTATTGTTTTGTCTAACATAGTATTTTTTTTTTTTCCAAAATATCATGTCTTGGATGGATGAAAAATTAAATATTGAGATCAAAGGCAAGTATTCCTTTGTTACAATGTTTTTTCCCTGAATATTCAGATGGAAGAGTTGAACCCCAAAATCATATGTTTAAAAGATCCAAGTCTTTTCCAGTGTGTGTTGATATAACATAAATATCTTAATTTTAATAAACTAAATATCCATGAAAAAATATTTTATTTTTTCTATGAAGTATAAATGGGTAATATTCAATGTTGATAACTTTTTATTGACAAATATTTGAGCAAATTTTTATGCCAGTCCTTTTAGAAATAAGAGAATGTTAATTAGTGCCATTTGATTAAGAAATCAAAATTAAAACATTTTTATTGGATTGTGCATCATTTAATGTTACAAATATAATTAATATTGTGATTTTCAATAAAGACTTTTTATATATTGATTCCTTCACTTATATCCTTATGATACTCATTAGTAGAACTGTTAAAAATATGCATATTATTTTCTATTGATTAAATTTTCATCAAACTATCTTTTCAATACATACAATTAATAGCATTAATTGTCATGAATTACTAATTAATTTAATGTTACATATTCGTTTTGGTAAGGTGTTTTCCAAATTTATTTTTTTTTACAAGGAAAGCAATAAAGTTTGAATTTAAAACCTATGCTAAACTATCCAAACCCTCAACCATTGTGCCGATCCCATGGGTTGTCCAAATTTACTTGCTTTCATATTGAGATTTACATAGATGTTACTTGTAATATAGTCCCAAATTATTATTATTATTATTATTATTATTATTATTATTATTATTTATCTCAAATTACTAGGGGCAATCCTATTCGGGGCATAGTCACAGTCAAAACTCATCACCCTTCCTAAGAGTTGTTTAGTGGGGATCGAACTCATGAGCTCTTCCACAATCTCAACTTGCGTGGCCAACTGAGACACACTCTTTAGTTATTAACATATGCATTTGCATTCACATTCTTATTCCCACTTCATATGTTTATCCAACACTAAACCACTTTCTTAAAGTTAATGTTGCTAGTAAATGAAAGAATAGTCTCATTTTATATAAATAATCTTCATAAAACCAAAATTAACATAAACTACAAACAAACCACATATTTTAATTTTTACATAATGAATAATTTATTCTATTCAATTTATGTCAATGTTAATATGAGTATGTGTGTGTTAAAAAAAATAATATGCATATTTTTAACGAGACACCTCATATGAATCCTAAAAAAAAAACTATCCTTTAACCATAATGATATTTTATATATATATATATATATATATGATGATAGAGTTGCATTAATTAATTTTATACTAAATTTAACTATTGAAGTATAAATTAACTATTTTTACTTAATTGAATACAAAATGTCCGGATCCAAGAGTGATGTCAGACAAAAAATTCTAGTTAAACGCAAAATGAATAATTAAATTAATCATAAAAAAAATATAAAACACTTAGTGGCAACGCAATTGCAGATGCTTATACAGCAATCGGTTTCATCTTTTCAGAGTTGCAATTTGGCACTTCGGTTTCGTTTTCAATCAGCATACGATCGCAAAATCCAAAGTCTCCTGCCATAAGGTACCATTCGATATCTTTTTCCTCTGTTAGGTTTCAATAATCTCATCTCTCATGGTTTCAATACAAATTAGGTTTGATTTTGTTACTGAATTGGGGTTCGATTCATCTATGTTATCGAGATTGAAATTAACAAAATTCTTATAGAATTATCTTTGAAACCTTTCTTGCATCTGTTTTCCCCCTTTTTGGTGAAGATGGAAACTGTTGTTTCAGCTTTCAACCTTGCAATTGGTTTGGTGTGTGGAGCAGGGAAACTAGGAGCAAGCAATGTCAGAGGCTGATAATGTTGAGGATGTAAAGAAACAGGAGTTTCATGACGATTCTCCTAAGAATGAAGTTTCTGGAGATGACCTGAAAGAGTCAGATAAAGATAAAAATGATGAAAATCCCATGCCCTCATCTCAACAGGAGGTAATTGTTGTTCTCCATTGCTACTACCATTATTATTATTGAATATAATGTATTTTGTAAGAGTTACTTTTGAAAAAAGGCTGGGATTGTTCACCCAAGATAATTTTGGGTAATTGGTGTGAGATAGTTTTGGAACACAAGAGCCAGTTTGGATGAAACTCCTGCAGAAGTACTTGTAAGTGAAAAAAAATAGAATGAATCAAAGAGGTCAAATGTATTTAACTTCTCCATAAATTGAAATTAGTCTTTGTAGCCCTCCTACTACAAAAGCTCTCCCATTTAACATTTTCATAAGTAACTAATTTCAACTCATGGAGAAGTTAAATTCATTTAACCTCTTTAATTCATTCTATTTTTATCTTCTAGAAATTCTTCTGCAGAAGTGTATACAAACTGGGTCTTATGGGTTTGGCTGCCAAACATGACAACATGGCTTAAGAATACTACTTATTCTGGTCCTTCTTTAACTTATTGGGTTCAAGAAAGATGAACTTTGAAGTTTATAAACATAGCAATAGTTTAAGAATGAAATCTGGGCATTCTGTAGTTGGATGTCTGCTGCTGTGTATTTTGATGCACATAAAAGTTCACTGATATAAAAAGTATAAGGTTGTAATCTTTAATCTTGCCCACACCTCATCTTTTCTTTATGTTACTTCTACTGGAAATAAGTAAGTTTGTGTATCAGTTCAAAATATTACTATTTCATTTTTATTTGAAAATTTGTAGTTTTATAAGTGGTTTTAGATATTAGTGGGGTCACTTAAGCATTTGGAAGACATCATGCCTTCATGAATCATGAAAGAGGATATCTTAAATTTCCTTACTAATTTTATGGTTATTCTTGGCATTAAATCCCCCCATAATATGGGTTTAAGTTATTATGTTGTGGCATTATTTGCTGTAAATCTGTTTCTGCAGGAAGAAGTAATCAAGAAAAAGTATGGAGGGATGTTGCCAAAAAAGCCTCCACTAATATCCAAGGTCACTTCCTTATCTGATCTTGATTCTTTGATGTTCCACTTCCTCTATCATTTGATCATCTGTGTGAAATGTTCTTTGGAAACTGATTTTTCTTCATGAATAATTTTAATTTTTGGCAGGATCATGAACGTGCATATTTTGATTCTGCTGATTGGGCTTTAGGGAAGGTATTTTCAGGCCTAAGAAGCATTTGCTTATTGTTATGTTATGAAAATTTTCAATTTGACCTTTAGTATATTTTATTTGGATGCCTGATATCTCTCTGGCTTTTCTCTATGATTATTCAAATAGCAAGGAGCACAAAAGCCTAAAGGACCACTTGAAGCACTCCGCCCAAAGTTGCAGGTAAAATTATGCACTGGATTTTTTTCTCTCTGTTTATATAAATATTTTGTGACGTTTTATTCATTGGCGTGGTTAACACAACAGAGGTAAGTGTGTTTGCAATAGTGTTAAACACCCCCAAATAGACCCAAATTAAATTGCAGAACCATTATTCAGACAGGATATTTTTGTTTTGTTGTTTGGAATACTTCTCTGCAATGCTGCAGATATGCTACGCTCTTGACACAATTAACTTTGATAGAAGTTAGTGCAACCATTGTCTTGAGTTATATTCACAATGAAGGTTTTTGATGAAACTTTTGGGCAGGACAGGGAATAGGATTCATTAGTGTGACTCGTTTCTAAAAGTAACTATTGGTCCTTTACATGGCTACTAAATGATATACTGCAATAAATGTTCCTACGCATATCATTCAAATTTGAATAAATTTTAGGATCAATGATAAGGAGTGCCCTAAAAACATTAGTTAAGGAGCATTTTAATACACTCAGTTAAATGTTTTCAATTACTTAAAAAAGCAAGTGTTAAATGATTTTTGTGTTTTCAATGCAATAAATGTTTTTCTTTTCATTAAATACTTTCTAATTTTGTTTTCTTAACAAATGCCTTAAGGATATTGGTTTTCAATTGTTTAAATTTTATTGACATTGCTATTTTGTTGTGTTCTCCATCTTGGGGTCCTACCTATACTGGCAATCAGCCAACCCAACAGCAGGCTCGTTCAAGGCGCTCAGCTTATGCTCCAGCAGATGATAGTGAAGGTATGTGCAAATGACAGGGTCATTTTTTTTGTGTTCCAAAAAGTTCAGGTCTGTGTAAAAACTCAACACCGTTTTGACGCACCTTTCTGTTTTGACAGTTGATGGTAGCAATAATAGTGCATCACCAGAGGATCAGAGTGCCGCTGAAGATGTTGGCAGTGATGATAAAACTAAAAGTGATACTGCTCAGGACCAAAGCTGCCGTTAGGAGCTACGGGTTTGAGCTATAAATTTCATTTTGACACAGTGGTGCTTTCTTCTCTGAATTTAGAAACAAATGATCATACATAATAGAATTCCTTGTGCTAATAACTAAAAGTGGGAGTTTTGAAATAGCTGTACCCGTGAATTAGATATATGATCTTCATAAGTATGGGATTTCGTTGTGCTAGGATTGCACAATGAGAGATCTTGAATTCTACATTCATTTGTGGAGGTACGATTGTGCCAGTTGTAACATTTGACATCTTACAAAACATAATAATCTATAATAAGATTGGATATGAAACTCAACAGCAATATTTTGTAATCGATCAGCATATATTATCATAGTCAAGGTATTTTGTGGGTTTGTTTGATCAACGAGTAAACAGGTTTCATACTAAAATCAAAAGTAAGATACAAATTATTTGCCTGTATTTAGTATCACATAGATTACCAGAAGACAAACGTGAATTATCCAACACTATTTATTGTGTATTTGGTTTGACGTTGAAATGAGTTAAATTTAAGTTTGAATCCCCAACACAACTATTTCTGGTATTAAAAATGTGAGTCTATCACGTTTTAACGCTAAATCAAATATGTTTTTAATCTAACCCTATAGTGTGTGTAGTTTCAAACAAAAGTGTCACATTACACGTAAATCCACGTTTTAAACTTAATTTTAGGATAAATTGAACACACACCACTATAGCACTGGCTAAACGTGCTTAGGAGTATTCTGGATTTGGTTAAGACCTCACAAAGAAATGTGTAGATTCAACTTAATTCCGAAAGAACGCTTCCTTCCTTGTTCACCTTTTATTGTTTTTTCTCAGGTTTATAATCTTTTTTCTTGGCTGCCACTGTTTCTTGGAGTTAGTCTTGATCATTTTCTGTACTTGAACTGAGTGGATGTCTTGGACCAAAACAAAAAGATGGATTGGATGTCGATGAAAAAACAAGTTGCGAAATAAGTTGTTAGTCACCTCAACCACCCTCGATGGAAAAAAAAAAGTTGCATGGTAAGTTGTTTATCACTGAAACCACCCTTGTTGATGAAAAAACAAGTTGCGATATAAGTTGTTTATGACCTAAACCCCCTTTATTGATAAAAATACAAGCTGTGAAATTGTTGGTTCATAGTTCTCACACACGGTTTAAGTGATAAACAAGTTGAAGTTTAATTCAATTTATTTTGTTTATAAATTCTTATATTTTTAATTTTTTAAAATATTGTTTACTCCAATTAAAATATTATTTTAGAGTAAACTAGCAAATTAGTCATTGACTTTTTTAGAGTTATGCAATTTAGTCATTAAGAAATAAAAAAACCCCAATATGGTCTCTGATGTTTTACTTTTTCTTTCACTATACCAGCAGCACCATGAACACCTGCTGGGCCAATTATATCAGACAGCCTGGGCTTTTCATTTGTGGATGGACAAGATCATAAATCCAAAAATACCTTGACCGTCACCAGAATAAGTCATTTCATTCCCAGAATTAAACATAAACCTAGCATACCCAGAAAGATGTATAAACCATAAATTAATAGCATTACTGATACGACTACCTATACCTTGGCCGAGTGAGGGCATAGGTATTCAGAATATACATTACCGGAAGGTATAAACTGCGAAGACAAAATCTCATCTAGTTTTCATGCTCCAATTTATACTAGAACCTTCATAGCGGGCATCCGACTAATATTACCCGTGTGCCCTGTGTATAGTCCGTACTGCCACGTGTTGACTTATGAGTGGAGGACATAAATTAATGAGAGATATATGAGTGGAAGACATAAGTTAGTGAGAGATTCTCTACCTCAAAATGTGTGCATTCAACTTTATTGAATCTTATCATAAATAAAGGATGTTTTATAAGTGACACGTGGTCTTTTTCTTTCGTAATGGATTTCAAAT
This sequence comes from Sesbania bispinosa, assembly GCA_026901365.1. Lineage (NCBI taxonomy): Eukaryota > Viridiplantae > Streptophyta > Magnoliopsida > Fabales > Fabaceae > Sesbania > Sesbania bispinosa. The sequence goes on along the minus strand of QLOH01000094.1, from coordinate 1,748,848 downwards.
TTAAAATCGAGTTTACTGAGTCTTAAACTCTCTTCATTCTTTTATTTACAATACTCAAAATCAAGATCTTCCATAAAAAAAACAAACTTCTTATTATTTGAACGAATAAATATGAGTAAACCCTCAAAATGGTCCCTAAAAGATTGGCCATCGGTCAACTTGGTCCTTGAAAGAATGAAAATTGTAAAAAGGTCCTGAAAGATGCTAACATCAATCAAAATCGTCCTTCCGTTAACCCAAGTCTGTTAAAGCTAACAGACTTGCTGATGTGGCGTGGCATAAAAGACTGAAAGTCTTCATTTTGGTCCCCGCCCAATAAGCCCAAAAGATTGGAAATCCATCAAATTGGTCCCTGCCTAGTCAGCCCAAAAGATTGGAAACCCATCAAATTGGTCCCCCTCCCTCTCTCGTTCTGTAAGTACTCTCTCTCTCTCTCGGGTTTACTCATATTGATTGATGTTTGGACAAATATGTCAAATGCAACTCAGCAATAAGTGTTGGGCTGCCCTCTGCCATAAAAGCTGTGAAGTTTGCAGTGTTGTATTGTTCTTTGTTAGAAAATCAGAACTTAGTGTTGCGGCCATACTTGGTAGAATATCTCTGCCCCTGCATGGTAGAGGTTTTGAATACACATATAAACCATTTTTAAGAAAGTGAATGCTATCTTCTCAGCAAGTGATCCTTGGATTTTAGAGAAATACCTTGTGTTTGGAGTGTTTGGTGAAGCTGGATCTCCAAGTTCAAGTTTTGCTGTTGGGGAACAACCCGGCTATTGCTTGCTAACTGCCAGTGGCCGGAAGGTTCTCACATTATTGCAGGTCTGTTTCATCACCATATATTATTGGCCTATAAATTGTAGGAAAAAATAGGAGAGTTTTTTTATTTGTTATTATGTATGTATATTAACATGTTTCAGTGACTCTAATCAGGCCATTGTAGAAGATATGTCTCCTTTAGTTGCCCTTCAAATGGGAAGTTTAGTCATTGGTGGACTCATGAACCTCTTCACTGAGTATACTATCATACTTGAAGGAGTCCTTACTTATGAAACAAGTGCAACTGAGCCAGGTAGTCCAAGAATAAAGTTAGCTGAGTCACTGCCACAACATGTTTCTATTTTTTGGCGTCTGATGAGAAGAAGAGGACAACAAGGTGTTTGACGTGGAAGGTCATGGTTTGAGGAACTTGCCAAAGGAGAAGCTTTTGGGAGCGCTGGGAGCTTCTTTTAATGTCCATGGAACGGTGGTGATTAAGGTTTCAAAGAAAGAGTTGGTGGAATAGCTAGGAGGGATAAAAAACAACAACAGAAGAAGCAAGCAAGGAAAAGGAAAAGCTTACAGAATGAGAGAGAGAGAGGGAGAGAGAGGGGGGAGGGGGACCAATTCGATGGATTTCCAATTTTTTGGGCTGACTGGGTAGGGATCAATTTGATGAGTTACCAATCTTTTGGGCTGATTAGGCAGAGACCAATTTGATGGATTTCCAATTTTTTTAGCTGACTGGGAAGGGACCAAAATAAAGACTTTAAGTCTTTTATGCCACATCAGCAAGTATGTTAGCTTTAACAGACTTGGGTTAATGGAAGAATGATTTTGATTGATGTTAGCACCTTTCAGGGACCTTTTTACAATTTTCATTCGGGACTAAGTTAACCGATGACCAATCTTTCTGGGATCATTTTGAGGGTTTACTCGAATAAATATATTTGAATCACGACCGGTATGATACGGAATCAAATCTAAAAAATAATTAATAAAAAATAAAATTTTTGTCAATATATTTAATGTTATATTTTTCTAAATACTCTTTTTTAATCGATATTTAGAACATAGGTCAAAATAAAAAATTACTTATCAGTTATCTATCTATCACATTGCATATTGTGAAGTCCCAAAATGAATTCTCTTTGGGGTGCTGCTACACAATCTCTGGTTTCCTTCACTTCCAAAGCTTCGCTTTGCTCCATCAATGAAGAAGCCCCCCACAAGCCTCGTACTTTCCTCAAACGGGTCAACTCGGACGCCGCGCCTATCAAACTCAGCACCGGGTTTCTCTCCCCTGACTCGCCGGTACCCACCACCAAACCATGCTGCTTCTGTGGAAGAAGGCACTTCCTGGAAGCTGCAACACTCGGTACTACACTGTTCCCAATTCAACCCTCCAGAGCCACCAATTCAGATTCTGATTACACAGTATGCATTCTTTGCCACTTACCCAGATAACAGAAAAGGGAAAAACTTCCGTGTTGACTTCAAATTCTCGCTAAAAATTACGTTTTTGATGACATAACAGTGAAAAGTTTACTTTGTTTTCTTGTTCATAGGATTCACTCAACAAGTTTCACCCACCTAAACCTGATTGGTACCAGGAGTTCTATGCTTGGGTTCTGAATTCAGCTATGAAGCCTTATGAAGCTGAGGTTTTTTGTTCATTCTTCATATATATATGGGATTTGTTTTAAGTTTTTTCCTTCCTTTTTTGGGTGGTGTTATGTTTTTGTTGTAATTGCATTGAAATCAAATTTGGGATGTTTTCTTGTAAGGTTGCTCAGTACAAGTCTCAAGTCTTCAGCAACTTGAAGGGGAAGGCTCTCAAAATCTTGGAGATTGGCATTGGAACTGGTCCAAACCTCAGTTATTATTCTAATGATTCTGATGTGCAGGTTGTAGGCATTGATCCTAACCCAAAGATGGAAAAATATGCTCGGTCCTCAGCTGCATCTGCTGGATTGCCACCTTCAAATTTTGAGTTTATTCATGCTGTATGTATGGCATTTTCACTAGTTTATAAACCTTTCCTTAGAATGAGAAAGGAACCATGTTCATGCCATAGAGAATTTGTGGTCTTAACTCTTAAGTGATTATTACTTGTTATTCAAGTCAAAACCTTAGTATAGTATATATATAGAGTACAAAGCAACATGATTTTAGATGCTTTTTATGCTTGTAGTGATTGGGGCCTATATACACACAGCTAAAAGTGGATGGTATATTGTCATTATTTGGTGTCAGAATAATGAAATTTCAATTGTCTCAAGTATAATAATCAGCATACTTTACCAATTGATCTTGAAACCGTTCTTATTTTCTGAAGCAGGCGTTTTTCATAGAGATCCTTCTTTTAGAAGAATCATCTTCCTCTATATTATTGTTCTATCCAAGTTAATGTTGTCTGTTTGTGCTTGTGTTAATTGATCTCCAAATTTTAACGTTGGCTTTATTTAGGTTGGGGAGGCTATACCATTAAGTGATGCTTCAGTTGATGCTGTTGTTGGAACACTTGTATTGTGTTCTGTTAAGGATGTTGATATGACACTGAAAGGTAATGAAACTTCAAGATCCTTCTGTTATTGTTCAAATATTTTGGCTTCCCTTGGGATTTGATGCAAAGCGGTCCTTACAACCAAAGAGGGGCATTTACTAAATCCATTGTTGTGTATATTAGTTTACAATCTTGTACTTGTGTGTGTGTGTCTCAACTAGGTTGCATAATTATTATACTTCTTTAGCTTCAGTTTAGTTTATCGCCATCCTGAAATAGTTGATTGTTTGAAATTGAAAGTTAGGTTGGAAATTTGGATAAAGCAGTCATTTTATGGCATCATGTGATATTTCTGTTGTGGACAGAAAAGAATAGGAAAAAAGTCTGGACCGGTTTTGAACGTATGATATGATTGAAATCATAATTTCTGCATTCCTTCACATCTGAAGACACTTATTTATCATCCTCTAGACCGTAGACAATTCAAGAAATGGCTAATTTAGCTGACTGATAACAGATATCAAGTGACACTGGTCATATAATGTTAATAAGCACTTTTAGTGCTATGCAAATAACTATAAATAGACTGTTTATTTCTTTCTAGTTAAACAGATACAAATCACTAATGAAATGACTATCAATAGGTTGACAACAACTGTAAAATATGAATGTTATGGTAAAAAATAATATATTAATAATAATTAAGAATATTATGGAAACTTTAAGTACATAATATAACAATTATACTATACAATCTCCACATAAATGTACCCCAAAAAACAAATACTATCTCCAAATACAAAATAGAATCATTAGACTTCACAATGAACAGCCGTGGGATTGGAAGATTGCTCTCACCTACTCCTACAATTCTCTGACATATTCATTTGCACATTACACCTCTCTAACATGCTGCTGTGAATTTAAATTTAAATTTTAAACAACCGGAAATGTAGTAACCAATCTAAATGGGCATACATATAAAGATATTCCATGTGTGCCTTATTTTTAGGATGGTGGTTTCTTTTATATATATAAGTTTGCATTACACTTTAAAATTCAAGCTTACCTTTTAAGTTGCTCGTTGTATGCAGAAATAAGAAGGGTGCTGCGACCCGGTGGACTATATGTGTTTGTGGAACATGTGGCTGCAAAAGGTGTGAACCAAACTTTTCAATTGGCTATTGAAATGAAAACCAGTAATATTAATAAAAAGCTCAATTTTGATTTTATTTTTTGGGTTTTCATGGTGATACAGATGGAACATTTCTCAAATTTTTACAAAGAGTTCTTGATCCTCTGCAACAGACAGTTTCAGATGGGTGTCATCTTTCTAGGGAAACAGGAAATAATATATGCAGAGCTGGATTTTCAAATGTTGAGCTTGACACGGCATTCTTATCAAATGCTGCATTTGTAAATCCCCATGTGTATGGAATAGCTTACCAGTAGCATCATCAAAACCATGTCTTTGATCCACTTAGCTCAACAGTTAGGTCGCCTGGAAAGGATTGTAGCCATTTTCAGGTACTTACACTAGAGTGCAAGTTTCAACACAAAAGACCCGTCAAGTCACCACTTTGATGACCATGCTATCTGAAAACATCTATTTTATGTATATGTGCCAACCATTGTATTGCCAAATGGTTGAGTTGTATAGGCTATGTATGCTTTGAAGTTAGTTTATGATGGGGTATCATATCATATAAACCATGTACAGGGCCCCCTTTATATACTTGAAGTTTCTACTGCTACAGGTAACTTCTTATTGGGGGCATGCTTGTAAATGATCAATCATATTTAAAATCAAATGAGGAGGAGAAACTTTTGTGTATAATCTGCTTGAACTTGATGTGAATGTGACTAAACGAGAATGTGTACTATTCAAATACACACTATTTTTGTACGTATGATCTTGTTATGCACTCTTTGTTTTTATAGATCTGAATTATGTGCTGGAGGCATGGTTTGCTTTGCTGTATCATATGTAGGCTTTCCTTTTGTTGTGATCCGTGTCTCGTGTTGTGCTCTTGTGTGCATTTATCTAAGTGTTATATACATTATTTTCAAATAATCACTGGAAGAAGCTTTTACTGTGCCTGAATTATTGTTGTCACCAACAAGTTTCACCGGAAGTATCAATTTGGTTTAGATTCTTGATATCTAAATGAGAGGCTGTCATCACTCATCAGTCCACATCCAACTCTACTAATCATGTAATGATGATGGATTTAGCTTCTTTAAAGCTAGTAATTCAATTCACTTTAGAGTAAAATAAGGAGTCATGCCTAAACCATAATTTATCACAGTTTTTAATCAATGACTATTATTTTTTACTTTTTTTTTTTTTCTATAAAGTGAATTTCTCCATGTAGAGGAGCCAAATCCAATGATAAAATGGATACTTAGTGCATTGAGATATTTTTTATTGTTTTTAATTTCCACACCTATAAATCTATTGATCTATAATATGTTTTTAATGCAAGGTTTTATTATTAACCAGCTAATGGGGTTATGCAATGGTTTGATTTGATCCACGCCTTGGACCCTCTCGTGGTATGGTAGGTGAAGGTTCTATCTCATTTGTGCCCATTATAAGAATAATTGTGCAATACTTAAGACTAATCATAATAGAAAAGACAAAGCAAATGTCGGTTGGTGTTCAATTTCCTTTTATTACTTTGATTTTTTTATTGCAGTAAATGTATATGGAATGGCCATTTACATTTTGCTTGGTGAATCCATACTTTACCTTGGGAAAATGCCTTAAAAAAATTTAGCAATAACTTGCATAGATATATTGGTTTAACATACATCATACGGGACAAGTAACATTTTCTAATTCTTGCAATTTTCATCACCATATATTTTTAAGTGAGAAATATTAGAGGATCTCTAAAGGGGAATCTACTCAAGTTGCTTATAGTTTATTTTAATAATTATTACTATATGGGTACTACACATATACATTCTCTCTTTTTACTTTTTATGCAATTCTCACAATTTAAGCAATTTTGTACTTAGAGAGCAACTCTACAAGAATCTCTCTAAGTACGGGATGTTTGTGGAAGTATCTGGGTCTAAAAATAAAACCCAATAATGAGATTTTTTTTTAAAAAACAAATGCTTTTTTTTTAAGATCCATTAAACATCGTGCATTCGAGATGATCTTAGGAACACATTTTCTATCAAATTTAGGAGTCTCACTAATTAAAGAGTGAATTCAGCCGAATAGAAAATGAGATTCATATAATTTAGTGAGATTCATATAAAATTTAATAACAAAAAATGTATTAAAAAAGTATATTATAAAATGTGCTACTAGCCTTCCTTATTTTGAAGTTTATAAATACTTATGCAAATAACAAATTTTTAAATGACATCATCACTACTCATTGAAAAAAATAAAACATAGTAGTTGGGAGCTAACATTCCTATCCAATCAAACAATTATCCATATTTTTTTTTCTATTTCTATTTTTTCTATTTTATTTCTTTCATCAAATCAAATAAAGTGTATATGTCATTGCATTAGTGAATATAATATTTGTTTTATAAGAATTAATCGTGTTAATACTTTATTATTAAATTAGTGTAACAAAGTTATATATTTCCCAATGTAAGAGGGGAAAGATAAAGGTTGAGGCTAAAATAATTTTTTAGCCCAATGGATTAACCAATATGTAAATAAACTTAGAACTACTTGAAGAAATGCTTTTGAACTTATAGGCAAAACTCAATGATTCTAACTTGTAATAAGTGCTTTAAAAAAAACTTGTAATAAGTGAAAAATTAAAAAAAGTAGTTGCTTTCAAAGACTGTGAATATCAAAACAGAAAAAAAAAAATCGAAATATCCTTTTATGTAAATCTTATTATGCCATCAACAAATAAGAAAGTACTATAATATTGCAATAATTAAATTTGACAACAGAAACTCATGCGAATAAAACACTGACAATAAAAAAACTTAAAATTTGTTTGGTAGAGTTGAAAGTTTTAGCAAAGGGTCAAGAGAGTTCGATGGCCTATATTGAAACCTAACTTTCTTAAAAAATAATATCACATACCAAGTTTCATCGAAACCCTAAACAAAATAAACCCAACAATGACATAACACATATTTTCCTCAACAACTCTATAGATTTCCATTTTACCACTAAACATTTAGGCCAATAACAAATTTTCGTATTACCTTGTGATGATTGAAACATTTTTTCTTATTTAAAAGTACTGGATGACGTATATTGAACAACATTATTGGCCTATCATAAAAACTAGTGATATCATATTAAAACAACAAAAACAGTGCCATATTTAAAAAAAAAAAAAATGGACCAGTGAAAACGGCGCGTTAAAACTTCAAACAGTTTAAAGAAGAAAATTAGAACAACTCAGGAGAAGATGCGGGTGCCAGCTGTGCAACCACTTTGCTTTCTTCTTCTTCTTCTTCTTCAATTTGGTTCATGCTGTTAGTTAGGGTTTTCAGAGCTTCACTTTCTTCGCTTCACTAATCGCTCTCTCTCTCTCAACGTAATGCGCTTTTAGAATCACACAGTAACGCGACGGAACCAACATCGCAATTTCCTCCAAATAAAAACAAAAGACAAAAAGAAGAGAGCTTCATTTCGGTAACTAGCGAAATCAAAACGTGTCGTCAGTGTTTTTGTTTCTATATTTTCAACTATTTTTTTTTGTTTTAGTCAATAAATTAACTTGCCGTCGTTATTATGTTCTGTGACTTCTGTTTTTCCCTTTTATTTACTGTATATTTGGTGCAGAATATATATTTTTTATGTGTGTGAATGTAGTTTTGTTTGGTTAGAGGAGTTAGTCTTCTTCTTGTTGTGTGGATATAAAGTATTTTGTCTTTAGTTATCATATTTAATTTAAAAATAAATTGGTTGAAATAGGGATGTGTCTGTGATTTAGATTTCACTGTTTAAATTTATTGCATTTTCTTAAGTTGAACTCTGAAACTGTAGTTTACTTTGTACTAGTAGATAGTAGTGTTTTTGTGTGTGTGTGTGTGTGTGTGTGTGTGTGTGTGTGTGTGTGTGTAATTGGAATAGTGATGCTCCCTTTGCTTTATTTAGTGCTGAGTGCCATTTATTCCTCGTCTTTTGATTGTAGGATTATCATGGTGGAGCTCTTGTGTTGCAAGTGGAATTTAGTGTTAGTCTCCATTAGACATGTGGATTGAAGGTGGAGTTTATCAAATGTTGAAAATTTTTATGTAAACCAGTGGAATTCAGCATGAAAGTGTGTAATGACTGACTTAATTTGTAACTAAAACAGGTTTGATTGGAAGCGTGCAGAGTTGGGTTTATTGTGATATTCTGAAAAAATAGCTAAAACGGGGTCGCTTTGTTGTGTGGCTTCAAGGCCACATGGATCAAATGCAGGCAGTAGGGACTGGTCCATGGGTCCAAATGAGCCCTACTGGCGAACCAATACAAGTTTTTCACCACCTCCTTCGAGATGGGATTGCAGATTCCAGTCTGAAGGGCTACCATATAGCTTGAGTGATGGCATTCAACTCTATGATGCATCTTCCACATCATCAAATAGTAAAGACAGTAGGACCTGGGTCCGAGGCAACCACCTATATGATCTTCACTATTCTGCTTCAGATGGTACTGGGCTTCTCCTCAGCAGTCCATCTGACCTTTCTCAGGGTCCTCAGTGGACGCCTCCAGCAATACAAGAAATAAGTGTTGATGATTACGGGACTGTAACTAGGAAAGGTAAATCCTCATGTGTGAATTTTTAAAATAGTATGTTTTTAGAGATTTGTAGACCATGTATAGGATTTTATTTTATGGCCTGAGATATGACTTTTATATATTCTCTAAAATCTATATGGTGGACTTGTTTGTCTTTGTTTTCCTTGAAACTTTTTGCATGTTTTGCGTCATAGTTATTATATAAAAAAACTGAACTAAATGGTAAATGATGTAAAACAGCCATTTGGATAATGATGCAGGAAAGCAGAAAAAAATTTAAAATAAAATTGAAAAAAGTGCATTTGTTGTTGGCTTGTTGCATATTCTGAATGAATAGTTGATTTAGGGTTTAGGTCAACAAATGCTGTATGGAATCAGAAGGTATGGTTTTTAATGATTAATCGGGGTTGATTGCTTCGTATAATTGAAATAAAAGGACATTGGAAACTAACTGCTGTTAAGGTAAAAGATTATTACATGTTGGGTATTGAAGTCTTAATGCTCATTGGACATTGAATCTCTATAGAGATGTTGCAGCCAACTAAGTCCTTTTAATCCTATTTCGAGTGCCCTGCTTAAAAAAATGAAACCAAAATAATTTCAAAAGTTTCTTCTATTGGAGTGCCCATTTACATGTGACCTTGTTCTGTCTACAGTCTACTCAAAGGAAGTATTTGTTTTTATTTCATTCTCTGTATGAGTGATAGTTAATTATACTATACAGGTAATTGCTTACCACCATATTTTGGTTTATCAATGTCTATGCTATATTTTAGTTTTTTCTAAGTTCTGTGTCCTATTGGAAAATTTGTTCTGAAAAAAAAAATGTGCTCTACCCTCTTCTTGGTTTTCATTAAAACAATTTTGTTGTTCTCATTATGTTCTTTCCATAATTATGCTTTTGACATTTAAGTGGAAGCAATGAAAGAATAGAGATGATTCTGGTCATTTTGTTAGTAGAGCTCAGGCTCGCTTTAAACAGGTAGAAAGCTGAACTAGCATCTCTGAATCTACAGGTTTTCTGCCAACAAAGCGAAGCCCATACATTGATAAATCTAGCATCATAGTACATGATTGAGTCATGATTTCTTCTGATTCTGCTTCCAAATGTCATAGCATTAATGTTTATATTTTTCAATTATTGAAACTCATTGAATAATTTTCCTATTCCTGTTATATCAATATATCATCAGATTCCTTGACTTGGATCTTAATTTTGTCTGTCAATGTGTGTCTGTACGGCGATAGCAAGTGATGGTTACAGTTAAATTGTTGCAATATTAGTAATAATGAAGCTTTTCTGCTTAAGTTTGTTTGGTTGTTTATTCTTTCAGTATAAACTTGTAGATTGTTACTTTTGCTCACTGAACTAATCCCTTCATTTTGTACTTTCAATAGATCCTCATCCTTCTCTGGGCCGGGTATCATTTACACCAATGAAGGAGGTAATTTTTTATGAAGGACTATTAATTTTTTTTTATTTGGTATTTGTCTGGTAAGTAATTAGTTGACATGTGTGTTTTTCTCAAGAAGTAGGTTAATAGATATGAAATTTGTGCAGGGAACATCCAAAAATCCCGATAGTGTGGGCTCGGTATCATCCCAGTCAGAAAGTAGTGAATCTGAGTCTGCTACAAAATCACGTTTATTCTCTCAGCGGAATTTCTCTAATCATCGTTCTTTCATCTCTAAACCCATTCATCCTCTGTCCTTTCCTGACCAAACAATTACTAGGGATGCCTTTGATCCTGTGGTGACAACTTTTACTGAGTTTGAAACTTCTACTCCACTTGGAGATGGTCAGCGTTGGAGTAGTGCAAGCAGTAGTCAGGATTTTGCAGATGTTACTGAGTCATTTGAATTAGAAGCACCTAGTCGCCTACATATTCCTTCAGATGGATTTAGGTGCAGCTTGTGTGAAAGATTTCTATCACAGAGATCACCTTGGAGTTCCCGTCGTATTGTGAGAAGTGGAGACATGCCTACAACTGGGGTTCTTCCTTGCTGTCATGTTTTTCATGCTGAATGTTTGGAGCAGACAACGCCGAAGACAAGGAAAAGTGATCCTCCTTGCCCTGTGTGTGCCAAATTGGAGGAGGAAAATGCTCCTGATCAACGAGGTCTTTTGAGATTGAGGAATGGTTTTCCGAGGCTTAAATCATTTTGTGAGGTTGGACCCTCGAGACCTTGGGGCTGTGCACAGGCGGGTGATTGTGTTGCAGGGGCTCTGCATGCACCGCCACGCAATCCTATGTTCCTACTTAATCGAAATCGCATTAAGAAAAGTCTTTCTTTGAAGGGTAATTTAAGTAAGGAATTTCCAGGTAAGGTGAGGAAAAGTGGGGCATATTCTTCAGAGCTGTTTAGTGGAAGTTCAGCTGATCAGGAAGCAGTTGGTTGCTCAATGGCAACTGCAGGCCCAAGTATGTAGAGGTAATGGGAAATGTCTATATATGGAAGTGTGGAAAATTGTAACTTGTAACTTAACGAAGAACATCCTTTCCTTGGAGTTCTGAAGCTGACTGTCCCACTAGTTAAGCCAATTTTTATGACACGGATTTCTAACCTGGTCGTGGTTTTGTATAGATCGATTTGTTGTATGTGTATTGGTCTATTGGAAGTTACTTGGAACTTGATCTTATTTTGACCTGTTCATGCATTTAATTTGTTATCCTCAGTAAGGATTTTAACCATATTTACATTTGTTAGTAGAGCTCAGATTGAAATAATATGCACCTGGTGAAGAGTTAAATTAATATTTCAATATCAACCAACATTGTATGTATAAGGAGTCAAGCCTTGTTTAGGAATCCTCAAACTAAGCTAGATTAATGAGTGGGTATGTCTTGGCGTGTGTTCAGTTCACTTTGAGTTATTGAAATAGCTAACAAGTATTTGAAAAGTTCAAAATTAGCTCAATTAATAAATTTCTTTGTTTGGTTTATTGAGTTGTTGACAAGAATTAACTTAGTAGGCTCAACTTACAACAAACCGTACTCTACTGTTTGCTTCTGATCTGAATGCTGCTCCCTCCCTAGTCCTACTTGAAAGCTCAATAACCCAATGCAGTATCTTTGTTGGTTGCATGATGAAATTTTATGGACCGTAACGATTGGTTGAATCCTCTACCATTCTCTATTTTTAATGGACTTTAATCCTCTGGGCTCTGGCCTCTCTCCTCAACTGTTCTAAAATGGATGAGGTCCATAAGAATGGTGGCCCTAATTTATCAGTGCATGTTTGGTTTAGGGTTTTTTGGGTATAAAATTGATCTCTATCATAAAAATGTTATGGAATACACAAAGACTACACAAGCTTACCTTACTGGCTAAAATTTATGTTCAGAAACTCAGATTCGAAGATTATAATTTATTTAAGTTTCCAGAAGCAAAAAGAAAATTCTTGAGGTTCTTCAAAAACAGAAGTGAAGAGTAATGCTGCTTTATAATTTTTGCACTTTTAACCATGCATAACTCCTTGTCCGAATTCATTATCTCAAATTTCATTCTCTTAAACTAAAATTGAGCCACAGTATATTACTGCTATTTTTTAATTCATAATATACGAGGCAGATAAATTCTTCTATCATTAAGGAAAAAAAATAACCCTCAAATTAAAGGTGAAGATTAGGTAAAACCTTTGGTCGATTAACAACCCCAGAATTCAAACACCTGAAAATTACTGATAAAGTTTGTTTAAAGTCACAATTTACTTACACAATGACCAATTACTGTTGGGTAATAAAGCTTACTTCAAGAATTGAATTGAAATTTACTACAAAAAGAATTATAATTAAATTTTTTAACCAATATATCACGATATTTTTAACTGATTCAACCCTAAAAAGAATTGAGTGGCATACCCTCGCATAAAAATAAAAAAGTTTATGAATGATGACTGCATATTTACATTTGACCATAAATAAAGACAAAAACCAAAAAAGAATATCTATGTACTTGTTGATATAACTCATGCTTAGTACCTTAGTCCTTAGCCAAAGTTGAATACGGCACATCTCTGCAGAAGAATGATCACACTCCACTAAAAAAACATATGGGCCTAAGTAGTACTTATAAGGTTTTTGTTTGTGATTACCAAATGAGAGAGATCTGAAAACACAAAACAGAGTAAGGCAAACAGTGATTACCATTTCTTTGTTTTCATAAGTGGGTCCTGTGCTTTAGGGTGCTCATCTAATATGTTGCACCAAAAGGGCTAACATCATGGCAAGTGTAGCCATCATCCCAGTTGGACCAACTTGTGTACCTTTTTGTATCTTGCTATTCATCAAGACCCAATAGGTAATAGGACCCCATGGGCCATGGCCTATTTTCTCAAGCCATTCAAATTTTAACAGTGTTTATGGAGTTTTCAGTTTACAATAATAATAACTACTTGAAGGGACCATTCTTGTAGCTTTATCATGTGCTCTGCCCACTTTACTCCAGACAATTGCACATTGCATAGACAAACGTGATGTATGAATAGGGTTTTTGAATTGCCTAGTGCTTATGTTGTGTCCAATCAAAGACCAACCATTGCTATTAATACTGCTTGTGGGAAGGGTTCCCTTTCCCACTAGCTATTCCTAGCCACATTGTCATTTTCCATCAATTTGCCACAGAAAGAAATTAAAACCATACATGAGAAGATAAATTGATAATACTAAGACAGAGACACCCCTCTCTTAAAGTGCTTCACTGAGGTAAGAATTTCAATTCTTCTAGTGACTCTGTGTCTCTTTTGTTGCCATTCAATTTTAAGAAAACTACTTTTGTTATATATGTATATGTATAAATGTGTGTGAAAGAGAGAGAAAAATCAAATTGTAAGACAAATAACAGAAAAAAGCCGAATAAGGAATGTAACTTTGGGAGATTGTAACTTTGTAAGTGCCTCGGCTACTTAGAAAGGAACGTGTACCTAGACATCACATATTACATCAAAATATCAAATCAATATATCTACCATATATATCTCTAAATGTGGGTGATTGATGTATCCAATTTGTTAATTTGGTTGGTTTGCTAATTCCATAAAGTCTGCCAGTTTTAATTAGTTTTAATCCATTGACCATATATTAAATGGTGTTAGAACCCTTAAAAATAACACAACTAAAAAGCTATGTCCATAAAAGCAACTCAGCAAAGAGATAAGGATGTTATGGAATGAATTGCATTTTGAAAAGAAAAACGTCAATGGATTTGATTTATTTGATTTTCTTACAAAATCATATAATCCATTTGGTTTAAAATAAAAATTTGGTCAAATTTAATTTAAACCAATTTAAATTAAAAATTTATTTTGTTATATAATTATTACAAAAAAAACTAACTTAATCAAAATACATCAATTACATGTCTAAATTAAAAATAATTAGTTTTTCCAAAAAAAGTTCTCCTAAGAAGGTGAAAAAAGTTAAAAAAAATTATTATTTCTTCCAAAAAATAATTAAGTATCAAATTTTTAAACTCACCCCATTTAATAATTTTTGTATAAAATGTAAAATTGATCAATCAAATGGTTGATTATTATTATATTACATTCATGATCATATTTATTAAATTTCAGATAATTCAAACATTCATAGGTATATTATTTTATACTAAATTATATAAACTTGCATTTTAAATACACATAATATATGTTAAAATAAATTAGTTCAATATCGATTAATTTTTTATTTTTATGAATTTTTATAAAATTAATTTACTCTATAAAACTTTTAATTTAACGATTAAATTGATTAAACTTATATTCTATAAAAAACTATTAAATGATATAAGTTTAAAAGTTGGATAATTGGGCCTTTTGGCGTCGTTCATTATTAAAAAATATGACAATCAGTATCAATTAATCATATTTCTTTTCATATGAAGATAGAAAAACTCTCCAATATTTTTTAAAAAAATCAACTTATCAATTTTTAAATTTTTGACTCAATTTTTTGTTTTAATTGGATAATTTAATTTGGATAATTTCAATTTTAATAGCCCAATTAAATAAAAGCAGATTTCCACGTACGGTACGTAACCTATGACCTTGAAATTTGTATAAGAATACATGATCTGATCCTAAGCAATGCGTAAAAATTACTAATGAGTCACTCTAGGTATGGTTCTATTAAATTGAGAGCATGTGAAGTCCATGTGATAGGGAGGGTCCTTGATCATTAGTTGCTTTTTAGTTGTAAAGAGTGTGGCGTCTATATCGTTACCCACCACCATCGTGGCTTAAACATGTCTAATTACGTCTACTTCAAAGCCAAATGTATAATTAATTTATATCATATATAGCTAGCTAGGCTGTGAAAGGAAGTGGGGTTTGTGCTTTTATTAGTGCTTAGCTCACTTAGTGTATGTGTTTTCCCCCCTCTTGGCCTTGGGTCCTTATTACTATCATGATTGATATATATATATATATATATATATATATATATATATATATATATATATTGTTGTTCAAAGCTGTATCCGATTAACCATGAAAAGTGTGTTTTCTTATATCTCTCTTTAACTATCCTTATCCTCGCTGTGTAAATTAAATGTGGTCGTGCTTGCGTATGTTGACGTATAGATTCTGGATATAATCCATATGGTTGAGTAACAATGTGTCACTACTATATATAGAGTTAGAATATTGATGCCATACGTAACGAACATTTGAAGCTGCTAAGCAGATACACAAAAGCATTTTTGTTTTTACTAGCTTGAAGAGATATATAATTACTAAATTACATGTCTCTTTTGATCGACCTCTCATTTTATGTCCTTAATTAATTAATTATTCAGATTAATTAATATATATAGATGTCTCATCTTGTTTTTTTTTACGGGTAACAATGTAATTATATATATTTCAATTGTTTCTGGTCATGTAATATTGACCAAACGATACTCGATGTCTTCAAATGTTGTCTTGCGCTTGCCATTTTGCCAATTAATGGCTCATATGAAAGTTGCATTTCATTTGGGGGATAAAAAAACAGATCTTCCATTATGCGTCTTATTTTGTTCCTCTTGCTATAGGAGTAGTCCTTTCGTCCCATGTACTAACTTGGTTCTCCACCTTTGGAAGTGTCTAGCTATTTGCTTTTTAGTTGAAGAATGGAAGCATCAATTTTATGATAACCAACAAAAAAAATGGCTACCACACATTGGACTAGTTTAGATAAACTTCTTCAGAAATTTTTTTTCAGTTGATCAATTTATAGAGGAATATGAAATGAAATATAATATATTACATCTATATCTTAATTTTAATTTATGATGATTTAAAATTTATTAGTTTATTATATGAATTAATTTATTTTAATAAAAAATTATTAATTTATTATATTTTTTATAAAGTGAGTGACCCATATGCCTATAAAGGACTAGACTGGGGCAAAATTTCAGCTGATCACTAAATCGTGCCAACCCAACCCAACCTAACTAAAAAATGCATTGGTCCATATAGTTTGCCCCGATCAAAGTTGATACCCCTAATTCTATCCATTGTAGGTAATTTTTGCGAGTATATACTATATCATCCCTGAAAATGACAAAGTTTTGTTGGTTTTTTATTTAAACTAAGTTCATTTATTTTATTATGTCATTATGTATTGTTTTCAATAAATTAAATATTTTGTTTATAATTAATTTACATAAATTCTAATATAAATTTCTTTAATTTTTATTTAGTTTATTTTTTGTCTTTAAAAAATGATAAAGTTTTGTTGATTTTTATTTAGTTTATTTCATGTCTTCAAATTATTTCATATTTTTCATAAAAAACATTTTAATAATTATTTTTATTAGTAATATAATAAATATATTAACTTTTTATAGAAACATTGACTAATTAAATAACAAACAAGTAAAATTATGTTTTGTTCCTATTTCCATCCTAATGATGAAGCGAGAATAGTCCACCAAAAATTTGTGACTAAAGTTTGAGAGAAGTACAAAATTTATCACTAACTCATGAATAATTATTTTCTAAAACAAAATGTTTCTGACAGAAACGTCTCCCAATGTCTATTACAAAATCACCTTTTTAGGACAGAAAATAATTTCATTAAAAAAATTTGTTCTAATATAATTGTTTCTTATTTCGAGGCAACTCAAACCCGATTGGAGTTCCTAACCAAATAACATGACCCAAGTAATCTGGACGGTCACATTGAACTAGTCGATCATGACCCACACATCCTGACCAAACTTCAACCCATACTAGACCGTATACCACTTGAGTACCTTGGTTCCTTGAGCCATACACACATTAAGTACAGACCACACGTCACACCAGGGATTAGGGCACGTGAATACATAAAATCCTCCCCATTCCTGGATAAACATGTGGCATTGCCCCCTTGTGCATAGCAAAGTTGATGGGATGTATCCTATCAATTACGGGAGAGATGTACCCATGCACCCACTCAATCTCTCTATTTCACTAAAACATTTAAGGTTTTAGGCAACAATAAAAAAATGTAGCTTTAAGTACGAAAACAGTGGCCTAAACTTAAGGCCACAGTTTAGCCACGGTTTCCTGGACATGGTCTAAGTGGTCGTGGTCTATAGCAAAAGGCCTTATATAAAAGAAAAGGCCACGGTTTTTTGGACATGGTCTAAGTGGCCGTGGTCTATACCAAAAGGCCTTATATAAAAGAAAATGCCACGGTTTTCATAGCCTAAAGCAGCTGCCATCATATTATCCACCTCCCCTTCATTTAAATCTGGATTTTGTTGTTTCAGCATAGTCTTAACAAGTGATTTTAATCCTTCCATCTCCCTCTTCATATCAGTCACTTCATTAGAATGTTGTTTCTTGATAGCTGCAATTTCTTCATTTTTTTAAGAATTAAAGTGTAATGGTTCTTCCATAGCAACGAACTCTACCAGGCTTTTCGTTGCCAAACAGTGATTGAAACGTCTCAGCTTCAATGAAGTTTTGAATTGAATCTTCAAGTTTGGCCTGATTAAACAAAATCAATGTCAAGATAATGTCAAGTGTTTGTATTAATTGAAGCTTGAAGTTTGCCCTAATTAAACTTACAATAGCACTTTGTGTTTCCTCGTTCAGGTTTTTCCTTTTTGACTCTTGCGAGTCTCAATGAACATTTCAGCTTGGGTGATTTTCTCTTCGTTCTCCTTCTTTGCTCGCTACATTAATTAGAGATTGAGAATTAAAAATTTTTGTTCAAAGGTTCTTATGACATAGAAAATAAGTATGTTAAACAAGTATAAGTACACTACCAATTGTGCACGAATTCTTGCAAAATTTAATGGCCTCGTATGATGCATATACTTTTGCTTTGTCCTATTCACAACATATTTTTTTAATAATCCTCTACATTGTTGAGAAATAAAAAGTTAGTTATTGAAATATATATTCTAAAATCAAAAGGAACCAAATAAATATTTTACTTGGACATTACTATTCCTCCAATAAGTCGTCAATTGCTTGAAATGAGCTTCAGATATTGCATCGGGACGATGCTTCAACCTCTCTTTCATATTGGAGTACTTCAAAAAGCAATTCTTCTTGATTTTGCTCTTGTGACGCCTCCAAGCATCATTTATGTGAGAAAATACTCATTTTCTTCCTTTTTCAGCAATAATGTATTTACCCTAAGACAAAAGAATTATTGTTGTCAAAATTTGATAAAAACATCAACATATAATATAATATATAACTACATTTGTCATACATTAACATATCCCCATATTTGTGCTTCCTTGTCTTTGACCAAAGCTTTGAAATTTGTGTAAATCAAAGGGCAAAAATGAGCATTCTTTGCTATGGTTCCAAGGAAATGACTTAACTCAGATACAATTTGACCATTGGGTCCAATTGTCTCTCCATCATCATCTAAGACAACTTATTGACAATCATCCTTATCTCTTGCATGTACTCCTCGTGTTCTTTTTTTACTTGTCCCTATTTTGATATAAAACTTATGTAAGTTGAAATATACAAAATTGAAAAAATATACAAGATGAGCATAAGAAATACATAGAAGCAACACACTAGACAAATGTATATAAAAGTTTTACCTTCAATTGTATTTTCATTTGTTTCTCCACCTTTTTTAGCACTTTCTTCTTGTTCCATGAAATTTTCTTCTTCGTTACACTTTCATCTCCTAGCTCTTCTTCTTCACCAACTTCTCCATTTTCTTTAAGAAACTCATCAATTAACATTGATCCACACATTGGGATTATTTTTGCCCTTTTCCCATTGGTCCCTGGCATTGTTCTTAACCCATCATCTTCACGCACTACCCTTTTCATAGGCTGTTGATTTTGCCTTGTGATGTCATTTTGAGTAGGAGCTTTAGGTTGAGTCATTCCCTTTGCTTGGCCATTTGTTTGGTTCTGAGTAGGAACTTTAGATTGAGTCGTTCCCCTTGTTTGGCAACTTGCTTGGTTTTGTGGCATTCCTTTTGTTTGGCCACTTGCTTGGTTTTCCAGAGGAACCTTAGGTTGAGTCATTCCCTTTGTTTGGCCACTTGCTTGGTTTTGAATCATTCTTTTTGTTTGACCACTTGCTTGGTTTTGTGGAGCAACTTTAGGTTGAGTCATTCCTTTTGCTTGGCTAATTGCTTGGTTTTGAGTGGGATCTTTAGGCTGAGTCATTCCCTTTGCTTGGCCACTTGTTGCAAAATTGGATAATTTAAATTGTTCTTGCCCACTTCCTTTTCTCTGTTTGGACACTTCAATTGATGACTTTTTTATTATAAACAGGTCCTCCAATATTACTTATTATCTTCTCTTGCTTGATTTGAAACTGCTTAAGCAATTCAAACCAGAAAAACAGAACCTATATTTAACCAATTAAGAGCAGAAAATAGAACCTAATCTTAAACCAGAAAATAAGACAAACAAAAAAATTCAAACTATAAAACACAACCTATAACCCTCTTAACTTGAACTTTACCTGATGATAATACTAATTAGGAAACAAATCTGACCTCTTAATTCTAAAGTTGAAAACATGTACAAACCCAAAAAAGAAAAATAAAAACCATTAGAGCAAAATAAAATGGTTTTTGCACTTCCGGACTCGAGGAAGATACATTATCAAAACCAATGTTTCTAAGTAAACGCTAGAGAAATCACATTATTCTATATAGCAAAAGCTAATGCAATTCTCCTAAAAGCTAAGTGTGGGGTTCTGAATGTTTATATATATACAGTGGACATGAGGGTTTATTAGATTCATAGGGTCCCTAAATCATCTAAAGAATAACAGAGAATGTTATTGTATAAGTCAAGAAAAGTACTATTAAGATTGTGGGTGCAGAAAATTCTTAGAAAATTCTCAAATCAGTGGGAAATATCACTGTCAATTTACAAAATGTCGGCAGCAAAGCAATATAAAGAAGGTGAATTACCCAATGACCTTGTTCTTAACTTAGAGACAAGTGTTTGTTGAAGAGGTGTACTATGTACATAATACAAACCAGTAACACTTTGTCAGTAATGACTGAAGTCAATTTTAAGGTTCCAAACTTGAGTAATTTTCAATAATTCTAAATTAGGCATGGCTTGGGACAACAACACTTTGTGTACTCATATTTCATATATTCCCATAACAACAAGAAGGGACAACAGACACATGGTGATTTTTACACTTGAGTGATTTTTACAACACATGACCATTTCCCTTGAAAGACATTGATGTGAGCATCAGTTAGTTATAATTTCAGCCAGTGCATGACATTTTAAAAGAAAGCAACTTGGTAGGAAAATAGAACCTAATCTTAAACCATAAAATAGAACCTATATTTAACCAATTAAGAGCAGAAAATAGAACCTAATCTTAAACCAGAAAATAAACAAACAGAACAGAGGGAGGGAAAGTAAATTAACTAGATGCAGCAACAACAGAAAAATCAACCGGACGCGGCAGCAGCAGTAGAATACTTGGTAGCAACAACAGATCTAGAAGCGCAAACACGGCAGCAACTTGGTCTAGGAAGTACAAACAAACACAAATGCAACATCAGCAAAAACGAAGAAACAGAAGCAGTGGATGGACGCGGCAGCAAAAATTGGATGCAGCAAAAGTACAAGCAGCGGAATGATGGAGAAGCGGAGCAGAAGCATAAAGCAATCACCAAATATCAATTCAGTTTGTTCAATCACACATAAAATTAGTAAGAACCGTCTGGTCCCGTCAAATATAAAAAAAATAGTAAGAACCGCAAAGCAATAACCAATAAGAATAGCCATTATGATGACTGGATATCAAGGACACATGCTTCAACAAAAATGCAATGAAAACTAAAAAGTAATATGATCTTAATATTGAGGCATGTCAGAATCCAAACCTAAACAAGAATCAATGAACTAAAAGTCAGAAGAACCTCATAAAAGTGACAAGTAGTTATGCAATATAAAATTTAAAAAGGAAAGCTAAAAGTCAGCATCCTGTAAGAAAACCCTGCTGAAAATTTTATTTTAAGTATCTTGTTATAGTTGGTGTATTACAAGTATTATATACTTACATACATTATTCCATGAAGTCCAATAAAGTCTCATCAGCATCAGAATCTCCTTCATATTCAGAATCTAACATAACGTGCAAAGGCTTCTCAGTGACCGTTGTAGGTATGTCTTCCCTAACCCAATTGAGTTCTCCATCATTATCAAAAGGATGAGTAAGGCATTTTTTAGCTTCTAAATATGTTTGCTCACCCATGTTAAACAGATCTCTAGGAACTGTCTCCATAACATAATGCCTGCTTGCATATAAAGGATCTTTTACATAAAAGCATTGGTGGACTTGACTAGGTAACCCAAAAGGATCATTTTGGTAAAGTTTTTTGTGGAAGTGTACACAACTAAGCCCATATTTGTCTTCATTAACCTCAAACCAATCACACTTAAACAACACAAACTTGAAATGACCATAGTAGTCTAATTCAATTATATCATCAATTGCTCCATAATAAGTAATGGATTCTATCTTAGGATTTTCATCCTTAGAGCTTGCAAAACTTGGAGTTAATGAAGCCAATGTCACACCAGAATTCTGTGTTCTGCGTTTTGCATCTCGTTTCATAGTATGGAATCTAACTCCATTAATGAGGTAACCTGAATACCTCTTTGCAACAGTATTTGGACCTCTAGAAAACATTTTTAGTTGAGATGATACATCATCTTCCAATGCCCGAGTCTTAAACCATTCACTAAAATCTTTACTTTGGGCTTTGGCCTTGGTCCATTTCCTTCCTTTAGTGTGATCATTAACACTATCATCATGCTCTCTACAAAGATATAAATGTTAAGCGTTAGACTTACTCTAAAATATGTGTTATATCTAAGAAAAAGCACAAAAAAACTATTATGATACCTCATGTATGGCTCAATGTCATCACAATTGAATAAGAGATATCGATGGGCTTGGGATTTCAACTTCAAATCTAGAGAAAACGGTTTAGCAGCCCCTAAATGACGACAAATAGTTAAAAAGTAATCAGCTGAATTTAGCTCACACCAATCATTGTGATAATCATTTCGAATATTTTCTATTAAGCCTTGTCTTCACATTGCTCTGTAAATATCTTGAACAAAAAGTTAAAGCTTCTTCAGCCAAGTATCCCTCAGCTATAGAACCTTCCGGATGAGCTTTGTTACAAACGTAAGTTTTAAGTTTATATAAGTTTCTTTCAATGGGATGCATCCCCCGAAATTGAACGGGACCACCTAATCTGACTTCATTTGCCAAATAAATAGGCAAGTGAACCATGATGTCAAAAAAACTAGGAGGAAAAATCATCTCTAGCTGAGAAAGTATTTATGCAATCTCTGCTTCTAAGTGATCTAAATCTTGCACTTGGATGACCTTCTGACATAGAGAGCAAAAAGGAACCAAGACGAATTAGAGGGTCGGCCACTACACTAGGCATTGTACTTCTTATTGCTATTTGTAGCAAATAACGTAACATGAAATGTGCATCATGACTCTTGTAACCAGATATTTTCTTATCAACAATATGCACACATTTGGAAATATTTGATGCACTCCCATTCGGTAATTTGGCAGCCTTCAAAACACCACAAAAAATAGACTTCTCTACCGGGGTCATTGAGAAACACACTTTTGCAAACTCCGCACGATCTCCACCTATCTCCCTTGGATGAAGTTCTTTTCTAATTCCCATTTCTTGCAAATTATAACGAGCATTAACTATGGTCTTTTGATTTCCCTGGTATATCCAAAAGAGTCCCAATGATATTGTCAAATATGTTTTTTTCAATATCCATTACATCAAGATTATGACGTAACGTATTTTGAGCCCAATAAGGCAACTCAAAAAAGATTGACCTCTTCTTCCATGGGCCATCAATTTTCTTCTTTTTTGCCTTCCCAAATTCATTATTGAAAGTTTTTAAGAATTTTAGGATTTCCGTCCCTTCTAACATATGTGGTGGAGACCTATATTCTTCATCTCCATTAAAGGACTTCTTATTAGCTCTCCAAGGATGACTCATTGGCATAAAGACACGATGATCCATATAACATACCTTACGACTGTATCGTAGGTACATTGAATTGGTGTTGTAGTTGCAACATGCAAATGCCAATTTTCCTTTGGTGCTCCAATCAGACAACATAGCATACCCAGGATAGTCATTGATCGTCCAAAAAAGAGCTGCATGCATTAGAAATGTTTGATTTCTTGAGGCATCATAAGTATGTACTCCTGATTCCCGTAATTCCTTTAGCTCCTCAATCAATGGTTGAAGGTATACATCAATATCTTTTCCTGGTGATTGTGGTCCAGGAATCAATAATGATAGCATTTTATATTCAGATTTCATGGACAACCACGGGGGAAAGTTGTATACTATCATCAACACAGGCCACGTGTTGTGTGATATGCTCATGGTCCTAAATGGATTGAATCCGTCACTCGCTAATCCAAGTCTTACATTACGAGACTCAGAAGCAAAATCGGGATGAAGTTTATCAAAGTCCTTCCACGCTTGGCCATTAGCAGGATGCCTCAATTTCCCATCCTTTGAACGTTCTTCTTCATGCCATCTCATAGACTCTGTTGTTGTTGAACACATGAATAGTCTTTGAAGTCTGGGAATCAATTGAAAATGCCTTAATATTTTTGCAGGAATTTTATGATCAACCTTCGACTGCTCCAACTCACAATCTACCTGAGGAAATTCCTTCCATCGCGAAGCTTTACATATTTTGCAAGAATTGTCATTCTCATGATCTTTCCAATATAACATGCAATCATTTAGACATGCATGAATCTTTTTATAATCAAGGCCTAAATCCCTAATCATGCCATTTGTTTTGTTAAAAGATTCGGAGAGAGACGTGAAAGAAGCATTGCTTCACCCATGAAAGACACTTCAACAAGTACAGCCGAAGTATGAATGACAAAGTAGAAAATCTCTCGCATCCGGGGTATAGTTCTTGTTTCGCCTCATTTACCAAGTTATAGAACTTTCTTACATCATCATTGGGACCTTCATTAATCCCCTCTGCTTCTGCCACATTTCTAAACGTGTCATACAATAAGTCACTAATGTTGTCATGTGTGTTCTCTTGGCCTTCCAAGTTATCATCAACTTCCATAGGCAATTGAATTTCCTCACCATGGTTAACCCAAACATTGTAGCCTTTTAGAAAACCCTTGGCTATTAAATGATCAAAAACCACTTCTCTTCTTGTCCAACAACGATTTCTACACTTTGTGCAATGACATAAAATCTCATCTCCTTGAGTTCTTCCTATAGTGTATGCAAAATCTAAAAATGGCTTAACACCATTGATATATTCTTCAGTAAACCTTAGAAGTTTAGTCCACTCTTTTTCCATGAATTTTAATCTAATTAACAAATAAAATAAAATAAGACTAGAATAAGTGTTGTAATATATAACACAATAGATCCTATAATATAGATATGAAGTGGTATCTTATTATAGAATTTAGTTCCGTTGGTAACAATTTCAATATTTTAACAATTTATATTTTTGTTTTTATTATTAATCAATAATAACAAGCATATTTTGCTTGTCCAACTTAAAGCCCTTTATAAGAAAACTACACCGCCAATGAGCTAATCAATACTATTATACACATAAGATTTTCATGAGGCAAAAGAAAGAGTTTTAGCATCTCTTAGTTCATTCAATTCAATAATAACCCATTAACAAGCATAATTAAAAACATGATATCTCAATCTCAATGCTTCATCATTTGTGCACAACACTAAATGAAGAAGGAATTAGAAGGATTACCAGTGGCAAAGGCTCAATGAGCCTAACCAGCAGTAGCCTTCACCACTGAAGCCTTAGTGTGAATTGCTGAAAAGGCCCTGGAATCTCCTTAAAAAAATGCATCCATAATAAGTTGCAAATCAATTCCAACATCAAACTCACAACAAACAACAAAGAAAATAACAGGAATTTCTACAAAACAACAAAACATAAAATAACTAGGGCTTCTATTTTCGGAAGAATTACTATAGTAATGACTAATAATGTAGAAAATTGAATGTTGGATATTGTTGACAAATACAAGGCTTTTTCAAGTAAAAGAAACAAAGAAAAAAGGAGGGAAAAACTTGTCCATGAATTAAAAGAAACAAAGAAAAAGAGAGGAGAAAAGCTTCTTTTCTTCTTTTATATATTAAACCAGAACTTAATCCTAATAAACAACTAGATGTTGATAGCATTATTGAATCTCTAGACTTCTTATTTGTATTTTACAGATTAAATAGTAACTTCTCTCTTATTGACTATTTTATTTCGTTTAGAGATAGAGGGAGAAATAGAAGCTTTATTTGGTATGATTTGTCGTCATATTCAAAATTAAAGTTAAGCACTAGACAAGTTATTGCAAATTTGAAAACTCATAAATAACTTGTGGTAAAAAAAAATTCATATAAATTATTTTTATTTTTTATTATTATTTTTTAAAATATGACCTTATTAAAAACGAGTTGTGTCTAATAAACCTTTTTTTAAAAAACCTGATTTTCGAGCTTATCTAAACCAATGACAAATCTCTAATATTTCAAAACACCGGCTAATCCTCCATCTATAAGTAATACTATGAAAGACTTGCTCAGACTTGAAAGTATGCTTAATATAATCCCTTTTTATTTAATATCAGATAAATTGTATTTATTAATCTTGGATTTGAATTTGATGCTATTTTGATAGAAATATTGCTGATTTTTGTAGAATATTACAAAGATTTCATTTGAAGGAAAGATAACATTAAATGAGGGAGATATCTGCAAGATTTGAGTTTGATTGAAGACATTTAATAAAGATTTGAAGAAGATTTGAGGCAATCAATGAGGAGATCACTGTCAATCAAATAAGGATTCTGCAGACAACCTTCCCAATTAAATCCAAGATGCTCAATAAATGCAAGATTTCATCAAGAAAAGGGAAACAAGGAAAGACAAATCAACCAAAACCAGTCTCGGGGAGAGATCAAGATAAAAAGAGAAAGTTTGAAGTTGCAAGACGCATTCTACGCTTCAACCTGCGCTGTAGCACAGGGTGAAGCGCAGCTCTCTGGATCCTGCGCTGCAACCTGCGCTGTAGCGCAGGGTGAAGCGCAAGTTACGAAGATTTTTGCCCTGTTGCCTTTTTTGATACATTTCTCCCCAATTTCCTTTGTCTTTCCTTAGCCTATAAATAGGACCTCATTGCACCAGATCAAAATGTGCACGATTATTGTAAATCAGTCATATTTCAGTGATAATAAACCAGACTAATTTTAGAGTAGGAGAGGAGGAGCGCTTCACAAGGATTGAAGATGGTGATAACATCTTCGGTGGTTTGTATGGCTACCTTGTGTAGTCAACTCTCCATTAGGATTGGATGTAATTGATTCTATCCTCAAGTGTATGTAAACTCTATATTGTTATTTCATGAGCTCTCTGTCTATAATATTGGTAATCTTATTCTGTGCTTAATTCCTAACTTTTGCGCTTGCGCCGGAGTTATAGGCTAGTTTCGACTAGGATTGAGGATGGGGGAGCGGATTCTGAAGAAACCCATTCTCTGAGTGAATAAGAGGACTCGGTAGCCAGTGAACCGAAACATGGGCGTTGCTAGTGATTGATGGGTAGTGTGAGTACTCTAATGAAGGGCGTCTACAGGATATGCATGGTTATTAAATTACCGATAGCAAAGAATTAGTTGATTGTCAATCCAGGAAGCGATAACGTGGATGTATTCTAATGAGTGATGGGTAGTGACAGTACTGTAGCGAAGGTGCGTCCAAAGGAGTAGGCTTCGTTTATCAATTAGTTCTTTCACAAACGGAATAAAAGAAAGCAAAATAAGTCGAGGGTAAGTCTGTCGCCTGGGAGAGCCCGCATGGATTACCTTTGAATGTGTGAGGCCGCTGGTAACTCGGGGTCTTAGTAATATAGTTTGTCTACAGTATTATAGAGTAAACCTAAAATAATATATAGTTTTTACATGCATGAAGGGTGTGATGATATGAAGTCCAATCCTAATCCAAGTAAAGTGTCTCTAACTCTTCCTTTCTATTTCTGTTAATTATTAATTTGCAATTTATCTTTTCCGCACAAAATACTCACATAAATCCATTGTTTTCCCTTGATAAATAGATTACGACTATATGCGAGTTGATTGTTCCCTATGGATACGATAACTCTTCTTACTATTATACTACTGGATTTTTGGTTCGCTTGCCAGAAACCCATCAAGTATTTTTAGCGCCATTTCCGGGGAACGGTTTCCAATTCGTGTAGACCTTGGCGGTCTAGTTATCAAGTTTTTATTTTAGGATTTTGTTTATTTGTTTCTCTTATTATTTATAGGATCTATTATTATCTTAGGAAATTTATTGTTTTTCTATTATTATTAATTCTCTTCAACACTTACCTTTTTCAAGTTTCTTGTTTATGCTTCTGAGAGGTCAGGCGTCCCCCAATCAATTACAGTTTGACCCGGGAATAGAAAGGACGTCGCGAAAGAACAGAGGTAGGAACGGGAGAAGAAGAAGAAGAAGAAGGACAATTGTTGAGGAACCCAAAAACATGGCAGAGGAACGTCCAAGAAGAACGCTAGGAGATTATATCTACCATCAAGGACCACGTCACTTCTCAAGCATTGTGTTACCACAAAACGCAAGAGCTTTGGAGTTGAAGACTGCACACCTCAACCTCATTAGTGCACATCAATTCGCTGGATTGGATCATGAAAATCCAAATGTTCATCTCTCTAACTTTTATGAATTGATTGGTACTATGGGTTTCGAGGAAGGTAATTAAGAATCTGTTTACTTACGCTTGTTTCCTTTCTCTTTGATAGGTAAAGCTAAGGAATGGCTACAATCACACCCAAAACAAAGCCTAACCAATTGGGGTGTGGTTGATGAGAAATTCTTGACAAGATTCTTCCCACCAGGGAAGCAGATTGAAGCCAAAGCAGATATTTCTACCTTCAGACAAGGGATTGATGAACCACTTTGTGAAGCTTGGGAAAGATACAAGTCTATGCTGCGCAAATGTCCCAACCATGGCTATGAGGATATAGCCCAACTCAACATATTCTGCTTGGGACTTCGTTCAGACTCAAGGTCATTCATAGATGCGGCAGCAAGTGGAACTATCTTATCCGAAAAAGTTGATCGAGCGCTAGAAATCATCAACCATTTTGCACAGAACGATCAACAAGCTCAAAGTGGAAGACAGCCAGCGCAATTACCAAAGAAAGGGATGCTAGAACTCAATCAAAGTGATGCTCTGTTAGCTGAGAACAAGCTCATTAAATGTCAACTAGAAGCACTCACTGAGACGTTGAAGCCACTCCCTCAACAACTCAAAGTTATCCACTCAAAACCCATCCAAGCCCAACCATTGATTTGTGATTTCTATGGAGGTGACCATCTAAATGGTCAATGTGCTAGCCAAGGAACACAACCAGAACAAGTCAACTTCATGGGTAACCAGGGAAGGCAAGGGAATTACTCCAACAATAACAACAATCAATATTCACAAGGTTGGAGAAATTACTAAACCAACTCAGTTGGAGTCAGAATGGAGGACCAAGACAACCGCCTTACCAACAACAACCCTCAACATATGATAAACTGAACACTTTGGAAGGTAAAATTGATGACCTTGTGCAAAGATTTAGTGGATTCAAGACAACTATTGAGGCATCAATCAAGACTCTAGAGAGTCAAGTGGGTCAGTTAGCGACTGAGATGGCAAAGCACAGGCAACAACACTTCTCAGCTGTGACCCAAACCAATCCAAAGGAACAATGCAACTTGATTGCTACTGATGACAACAAGTCAGAGGAGGAGGAACTTGATGAGGAAGAAGAAATCATCTTTGAAGAACAATTGCTTCAAGAGGAAGTTGTTCAACAATATGAAGAAGCAGCACAAAAGGAACATCATGAAGAGAAGGTCTTAGTCACAAGTAAGTCACTTGACCCAGGTAGGTTTACTATAGCCGAGGGTAAGTCTGTCGCCTGGGAGAGCCCGCATGGATTACCTTTGAGTGTGTGAGGCCACTGGTAACTCGGGGTCTTAGCAATATAGTTTGTCTACAATATTATAGAGTAAACCTAAAATAATAGATAGTTTTTATATGCACGAAGGGTGTGATGATATGAAGTTCAATTCTAATCCAAGTAAAGTGTCTTTAACTCTTCCTTTCTCTTTCTCTTGATTATTAATTTGCAATTTATCTTTTTCGCACAAAATACTCTCATAAATCTATAGTTTTCCCTTGATAAATAGATCACGACTATACGCGAATTGACTGTTCCCTGTGGATACGATAACTCTTTTTACTATTATACTACTGGATTTTTGGTTCGCTTGCCAGAAACTCATCATAACATCATCAACAACGGCCACACTTGCCAAATCAATTAAATAAAAATAGTCAATTATGCCTAAATTTGAGTTTCAGCTCCCAAGTCCAAGCAATGTAAGAATGACAAGTTCTAACACTTCAAAATTCAAATAATATGTCAGTAGAAGAGCAAAATCAACATTTAAATCCAGTACTACATTGCAAAATAATCAAATCAAAATAAACACGAAAGAAAATTCCACCAATCATGAACAGCTGAGACAAGTCAACACACCTCAAATTGTTCTAAGGTAGGATAAGATCTATTTGCCAACTTCTTCCTCACTGTGGAAAAGTCCATGGGATGCTCAATCACATCGTGATAATCAGGAAGCTGCATGTCAAAACATAATTTGAACTTCCAACTCAGGAGGGGTCTTCCAAAAGCAAGATTACCAACTCACAGGAAGAAAATTCCACACACCTCTTCCAGATCAACAGGCTCCGCAAACACACCGTACGTGTCCTTCATGCAATCATTCAGACCACAATTATGCCAAGTCAGAAGACAGCAGTATCCAAAAACATGCACCACTATGCAATCACCCACATCTCATAAACACCAAAACCAGAAAAAAAAATTAAGAAATGGGAAACGAGAACCCATACTTCTGAAGCTTGTCAAGGATCAATAATAAATAATTTAACAGAATCAAATCCGCAGTATCCTTTCCAAATTTCACGCATTATTAAATGATCTATTAACGTATCAATATTTCCTTAAACACACACACACACACACACACATATATATATATCCTACCAGCTATCATAATTCCATGCATATATGTCTAATTTTCTTTCCTTATTGCATGCATGATAATTTCTGGCTTGGTGATGATATATTTCAAGCTTCCCTCAAATTATCTCCAGCTTCATATCAATCATATCCATTTTAGTGCATAAGAGGAAATTAGATACAATGGTATTACATAACTTCATTGATCCCATTAGAGCATGCAACATAATGTTATATACAGAAAATCTTTCTTTCCCTTTGAAAAACAACCCAAAACAGAAGCCTTTCAATCAAGATCATTATATCCTAGTTGGGCTCAAAAGCCTAGTTCCCAAACTACACCCACTTGTCCAAGCATTTTACATTGCTACACCTTATCAAAGTCATCTTCACTATCATCATCAACATCCGTGTTTCAGATCTCTATGATGGACGACTTGATTGGAATAGAGAGTGGCGACTGCATGAGGTGTGATGTAGATGAGGAACTGATGGCAAAAACTGAAATGATTAAGAGTAACTACAACAGAAAGACAAGCAACACAATGATGAGGCCGTACCTATTCATATTTCGTTGCTGGCACAAACATGTAACTTACGAGGACGAATGCCATGGATTTTGAAACGTGAATATGGAGGATTAATGATAAACACCACTATGCAACGGAATCCCAGATGGAGGATTAGCTGGAGTTCCTATTCCGAACAGTAAAAAAAGCCAGATACATAAATAAATTGACAGAAACAAACACACGATGCAGAAACAGAAACCCCAATTAAAATCATACAAACCTAAAACAGAAACCAATACTTCTGATTGATTACGAACGCGGATTTTTGGGACTGTCTGAGATGAGGCTAAGTGATTACGATCACCGATTTTGGACGACGATGGCTTAGGGCTGAGTTACGAACGTAGGGAGAGGAGGGTTTTGAGTTTCTGACTTAGAATTTGGGGAAAAGGGGATAAGGGCTCGAAAGTTTTTCTATTTTATTTTAGTATCCCGCGTGTTTTAATTTTCCCGGTTTAATTGGACTCTTAGCCCACGGTTTTGTGTGTGGCCTGATCATTTATTTATACGCAATGGTTCTGAAACCATGGCCATTTATGAAAAGGCCACAATTTTCATAAGATTTTTTTTAAATGAGAGAATTTTGGTATATTACCACCCACTGTTTTAAAAATGTGGCCTATTTCATATTTAGGCCACAGTTTTTTAACCGTGGAGGATAAAGCATGGTCTAAACCATAAAATGTTGTAGTGTTTACACCCCATGCCAACCTTATCCAGGTATGCACACTTTCCTTACTAGCAGAAACTCTATTTAAATACATAATGACTTTTGGGTTGAGTGTTTTCGTAGGCACCCTTAACATTTTTCATACTCAACAAGACATCTTGGAGAACCTGGAGCAGAATTAGATCTAGTTTAGACCTGAAGGACGATTCTAGAGGGGATAAAAAAAATTTGGCCATGCGAACCATGGTACAAGTTATTGATTTCTTTAGGTGATGAGGTTGTCAAGCATATGAAATTTTTACATAGGCGCGCGTCAGAGTGTGTGTACTCCCCATCAAAATAATCAGGATACAAGTAACCAATTGTGTCCCTGTATTATGTGGAGTAGAACTAGGCGTTATCAGAGTTGTCGACACCGAGCATCTAGCTCGAGTTGTCAACAAACGCACCGACGGTTGCAGGATCAAAAGGTGTTATGTTCTTGTCTTCCATTTTTGAAAGAAGTATACAACAGAAAGAAGAGCGTGATCTACGTGACTGAGAGTGGAGACGATTTTCGAAAAGTAGAAAAAGCAATGACAAGTTGGTTCACAATTCTGGTTAGAAAAGTGAAGATGATCTACCTTATTGCCTTTTCAGTTTCTTTTAGGATGTTGCTCTAAAAGCATCTTCAATGGACATAAGTTGCTCCATTCAATAAATTATACTTGTTACATTTTTCTATAATTTCATATGATCTTTGTATGTAATTTTGAACAACTCAATTAACTTTACTGCAACCCAACAACTCTGAAAATTTTCTTAATGGATCTCACAATCCACCCCCACTTTTTATTATTTTATTATTCATTTGTCGAATTAATTCTTTAATTAATTAATGAAATTGAAAAACAACCAAAGGCTATTGTAGCACTAGTGTTGTAGGGAGCATCGAATGCTCCACCGTGTCGCAGAACGAGTGCTTTCTCCAATGCGTGTTTGCTTGCCTTTCTAATTTATGTGTTAGAAGAGCATTTCATTTGCTACTAGCTTGTTTGGTTCGGCGTTCAAGAATTCAAAATCACAGTTCTGTGAAATTGATTTTAAATTACTTTTTGTGCAATTTACTTCGTAAAACATGCATCACTCATTTCAACCATTGATTTCTAGCTAGAATCAATTTTACTTGACTGTAAACTAAACGGACACCACCGCGATGAAGATACTCTAATGCGTTTTCACTTTTTTGGGGATGTTATGTGTAAATATACGTACTGTTGTTCTCACTGACCCACAACCTAACGAACTCCCACCCTTGATTAAATAAACACTAAATCTAATAGTCCAAATTTTAACGGAGAAAATTTTACATTTTTTAAACACAAGCCCCTTCATCGTATATATAAAACACACACAAAAATTACCATCTTTGTGGTACTTCAAAAAAAATAAAGAAAGGATAATGATTACAAATAACTAATTAACTATATTAATAGAGTAAATATATATTCCAACTATTTAACTAATATACCTGCACCAAAAAAATTTTATAACAATTCTACTAAATGCATGTTATCTATTTTTCTTTTTAAAGTTGATCATTAAAGGAAGGAGTCAGCATGAGCAAAATGCATGTTATCTATTTTTCTTTTTTCTTCAGAACGCGCGTAAATTAAATAAAAGTTAATTAATCCCAACATTGCCTCGCTCTCATGAACTTTCTCTCTTTCTAAATATATAACCATAAAATAATTAATCGAAACATACAGAAATTGATTTTAAGTATATGTTATTTAATTGGAATAGAAAATATTCTTAATAAACAGCTCAGAATTTCATTAAAAGCCGCAAAGCTAGCTATTTTTTAAATTATTGCGCTTCTTGTTGTTCAAGCCGCAAGATATATATAGCATTTTTTTTAAATATATATAGTATATTCAACAAAAATAAAAATGTATTAACTCTCAAACCCCACTTTTGAAACTTCTTTAAACTGCCCGTATAAAAGAAGCATATTAAAAGGCAAAAGAAATCCCTTATTGAAAATTCTACAACTCATCATATAGTTAAGAGTATATGGTTCTTGTTGACATGAATTGTATATAATTATGATTGATTTTGATGATCATTTGTTCTAGAGGGGCACGTGTGTGCTAATAATCATTCTTTAGAAGCTATTTTGGCCAACAACCATAGCACAAGGTTGTCATTAGTTAATTATTATGGCAGACAGGAGATTTTAGAAACTTTTTAATGTCGATATTCCTGTCTGGAGGAAAACTTAAAATAACTAATTAATGATAGTGCTTCTATTTAAACACTAGTACTAATTAACTTTCTTATAATCATTACATAACAGTTTGGGTTTTTATTATAACTTTTTTACATATATATCTCAGTTTTACATAATCTCATTATAGTGCAGCTAGCTATGTCAAAAAAATTTCTTTTGTGTAATGATTTACTGGTATCTTTTATTCTTCACGTGCTTACAGTGTTTTAATTCAACTTTACACTTGCATTGCATGTAATTAAGTTGGCAATTAGGAGCGTTTAATTATAAATTTCGTTTAGTTTTGTTATATATGAGCCCTGTTTTATGTTTAAGCACCAATTCCTATATAACTGTAGCGAAGTCAAGAATTAAAGTTAAGTGGACCAGTATTATAATTTTTTAAGCAATCAGTCCACTTTAAATGTAATTTTATTATATATATTTTATATATACAGTAAAAATTTAAAATCGAAACCAAAATCAAATATTAAATATCAAATTAACATAAGCACACATAATTTATATTTATATATATATATAGTGTAAGTAATATAAAAAATTTATGAAGTACTTTAATTATTATTCCTTTTCACTCTTTATTTTAATTTTTGATAAATTATTTTATAATTAAAAAATAATAAAAATTTAAAATTCATAAAAAACCTAAATTAAAATTACCTAATATTATGTTTTTGGCTAGAAAAAAATTATATAATAAAAATTATGTAAAAATATTTTTTTATGTCATTTTATATTAATTAGCTAGTTAAACCGAACATTTCTAATTCAATAAATTAGTTTATTAGTTTTTTTATGCATGTATCTCCTATTACGAGAAACAATCTTTTATAGGCTTAGTCACAATTAAGACTTTTCACCCCTCCCTAAGAGTGTGTTAAATGGGGGTCGAAACTGTGAGCTCTTCGCTACAAGAAAAATGACTTTTAGCGACGACCAAAGAGCGACGGCCAAAAGCCTTTGGTCGTTGCTACAAGGGCAAAAACCGTCGCTATTGCATCATTAGCGACGGCCTAGCGACGGTGTCGTGGCCGTCTTTGGCCGTCACTACAGGGGTAAAAATTGTTGCTATTGCATCATTAGCGACAGCCTAGCAACGGTGTCGTGGTCGTCGCTACAAGCCTCGTCATTAATACAATAGCGACGACATTTTATGGCTGACGCTAATGGTCGTCGCTAATTCCATGGTGTCACTACATAGCGACGACCATGGCGGGCTAGCGACACCCATGACGGTCACTAAAAAATTTTTCAAAAATAATATTTCTTTCCCAGATTTATCAATTATGGGAATCGAACCCACAACTTGCACGTCGTTACATAAAAAAATTAAAAAAAATATTTCTCTTTTCAACGGTGATGTCTATAGTGATAGCCTTTGCGTCGGCCTGGCCGACACTGATAGCGACGATGTCGTGGCTGTCGTTACAAGGTCGTCGCTATATAAAAAACAAATTTCTTGTAGATCCAATAATCTTTACCTGTGTTGTTAATTCAGCCACAGTTCTTTGGTAAATTAATTTATTACCTATCGACTAACTTTCCTATATCTCTAAATTCTAATTAATTTTACCCAATTATATAATTATATATATATATAAAATATAGTATATTAAAATTTAAAAAAAAAAATTGAATAGCCCCCTTAGTCAGTGAGTGGCTTCGCCCCTGCTATATAAGCACCTTCATGCTTAATATGCAAAAGTTCCAATGGTTCTCCCTTATTTATTCAGTAGCGGTGCTTAACAAGTAAAAATGGCATAATTATATTAAGCAACTCTGATTTGAGGTGGCCTAAGAATGATTATTTATAGAAGTCTTATAATTGTTAATTGATTATAAAAAAATAAATATATATATATATGTATATATAAAGTTTATTTTATGACTCTAACGTTATTGTAATTAAGAGAAAAATGCATATTAATTGACTGTGTGTTATAAAATTATATATTTTGTGCTTTTTAACCATTTTCTTGCTCTTATTTGATTAGAAATGATAAATACTTCAATTTTTTAATCATTGCTCTAAAATTCTAGGCAAGGTGGTTACAAAATCAAATCAATTTGATCCTACGCTTTGAAAGACGTGACATTTGTTTTCAGTTCTGTAGCAATTAGCAAAACTGCCCGGAGTATGACAGCATTTAATTCTTGGTACTTTCATGTCAATTATAGGATATGTATGTTAAGCTGTTAGCAAAAAGTATAAACATTAATTTATCAGATTTGACACAATTTTTACCATCGTATTGCAGAATATTTTTTTTCTGATTTTGATTAATTAATCGCCATTTTAAGATTTATACACAAAATAAAAATTAGTAAACAAAAATAAAATG
The DNA here is from genome assembly GCA_026901365.1 of Sesbania bispinosa. Taxonomy (NCBI): domain Eukaryota; kingdom Viridiplantae; phylum Streptophyta; class Magnoliopsida; order Fabales; family Fabaceae; genus Sesbania; species Sesbania bispinosa. The sequence continues at coordinate 1,712,385 of QLOH01000094.1, read as the reverse complement.
TAATAAAATTATCTTAAGATATTAAAGTATTATGAAATAATCTTAAAATATCTACATGACTACATCTCATTAATTATTTAGAACATTATTTGTATACTGAGTAGTAAGTGAGATTTTGGTAAACCACCTTGATTGATTCCATACTTTTAAGCTATGGACAATTTAAAATTTAAACGCAAGATCCAAAGCAAATTTCACTTGACTTTACAAAGCCATTTTGAATTTTAAAATGGAAAGATCCATGAGTAAAGGAAACGTAAGGGGTTCATGGCAATCATTTTATTACCACTAGTGGGGTGTCGGCAACGTAAGTTCATTGTAACTTTTAAATTCTGGGAAATCATAATTACTTAATAAATTATATCATAAACCATAATCTAAGAGTCATAGGTGAATAATTAATTTCAATGCCCATTGCGGATATAAGGACATGTTCATCGGAAACTCTCTATTCAACCAAACCTTTTTATTTGTAATCATTACTTGTTTGTTCTTAACACCATACTAGTAAACGGTAACATTATAATGATCCAATTAAAAGACATGCGCCCATCAACAATAATTTCAATGTTGAGCTAAACCGCTGGCAATTGTGGAATTATTGGGACAGTTATGGTAGCTTCAACAACTTCTAGCAAGTCATTACCAAACTCGAAGTTTTCAAGAAGTTTTCCCACCAAATCCAAGACGAGTAGCTGAACTTGAAGGCTTCAAGCTTAGATAGTGTTTAGGACTAAAAATGTTTTCATTTTAACTATTCATAAAAATGAACGGTTGAAATTTTTATTTTTAGAAATCAAGATAAATTATGGATTTTTTTTAGTCGAGCCAAATAAAATCAGTTACCCATTAAAATCCATAAAAGAACTCATAAAATCTTGCAAAAACATGTAAAAAACCCACAAAACCTTAAAAAACTCATAAAAATTGTAAAGCTTAAACCTTGGTGTTGTCTAAGGACTAAGGTGCAGTACACAAGTAATTTGACCTGCAACAACAGATTTTGTAGGTTTAGGGTTTTATTCTGATAAATTGACAAGCGAGATGGCCATCGGCGGTCTTGTTCAGACTTCCCTCAAAAATTGTCACGGCTACCGCCGTGGCACCATTGTTTCCACCACCATAACAATCATGAGTCTAAAAGCCCTTGTGAGAAGTGAAACAAAAAAAAACGAGAAACAAAGCTAGACAAATAGAAAAAGCTAGAGAAAGTGAGAAAAGAGGGGTCATGTAGGCCCCCATCATTGTTGCACTCAAGTTCCATTAGGGGAGAAGCCAGAAACTAAGAGCAATGGGGGCCAATATTATAATTTTTCCTAATCAATTAGTTCACTCCCAAACATAATTTTGTTATTACTACTATATATTAATTAAATATAAAATAGTGAATTAAGATAAACACTTATAATTCACATATATATATATATAATGTAAGCAATTTAAATTTTTTATGAACTATTTTAATTATTATTATATTTTTTATTATTTATTTTATATTATTTAATTTAATTATTTATTTTAATTTTTAATAAAATATTTTATCATAAAATATTAATAAGAATTTGAAATTTATAATTTGTAAAAAATATAAACTTATAATTACCTAACATTGTATTTTTTGTCTAGAAAACAAAAATAGAATTTATAAGATGTAACTTTTATGTAAATATATATGTCCTATACTATATATACAAATATAGTCTATATCTCATTCTATATATAGGCTTCCATTATATCAATTTACCTAATAGATCAATATTACCTCTGTCCTATTTATTTGTCTCATTACATGAAAATACGCAAATTAAGAAATACAATAACTATGTTAATCTATACTAAATTTATCATGTTTTTTTTTCCTAATATATCAGTCTGTCTCTCTATTTTAATCATTAATTTTCTCCCCACATTATCTCTTATTAAGGTTAAATGTGGGAAAGAAATAATTAATACACTCTTAAATTTTTAAATAGGATAGACAATTTTAGGAACATAAATAGTAATATATATGGTATAAAATTCAAAAAAACAATTGAGGGGGGGCCATGCCACAACTAAGCCCCGCCCCTAGGCTCCATCATCGCGCGTGCAGTCACTGCTGCCAAGTAACCCGTAATCGAACCCCAACCATCCAAGTGTAAACAACGCGCAATCAGACATGCAGGTTGTGACACACCATTACTGGTTCTACTCTCCCCTTTTTACTGTTGTTGCTCTCAACGGCTAGCGACACCTTATCGCACCCAACTACGACCACACATAGAACCACCATCCTAAGTACCACCTCATTCGCAACTTCATCCCTACTTCGCAATAGCCATCATCAAGTTATTCCCCACCATCGCGGTCACATGCGACTATTTCCTCCCTTTCTCTCTCTCACTGCTCACGAATAGGTATGTGTTATGCCCCTTTTGTAGATTTCGTTCTCTCCTTCATACATGCAGATTATGTTCTCACATAAGAATATGGTTTGATTTCATACTCCAAGCATCATCTTAGGGTTAATGCCTTTAGAGCAATGCTTAATTTTGCCATGAATAAAAAATGGTCAGGATAAATCAGTCCAACTAAAATATCGATAAAAATTTTTATTTAACTTTATTTTATTAATTTTTTATCTTTCAAATATATAATATTATTATTTTATATTAATATAATATTTTATCTAACTTAATTTTGTATAATTTTATATTAATTTATTATTTTAGCATATTAAATAATATCAAAATTATATATTTAATTATCATTAATTTGATCATAATATTTCATCAACGTTTAAACTAATAATGTCTTTCTTTAATGAGAGTTTTATCTAATTCCACTCAACTCAAACTCGAAAATTAGTCTCACTATATGTATGTAAATTAGCCCATTGCTCTTAGAGCCGGTAAAATGGGCTGACCCGATCAGACCGACCCACAAAAGGCCACAAAAATGTAGGGTTCATGCACCTATTTTAGACGTCCGAATAAATCTTGGGCTTTTTTCCCAACCCGATAGCCCGCTACCTGTAAAAAAAACCCGCAAAAAGGCGGGTACCCCACAAAACCCGTAAAAAAATCGGACTACTCGCAAAAAGCCTGCTAAAAGATAGGTCGGGCTCAGACACTTATTTTAGAAATCATAATAACTTTCGGGTTTTTTAGTCTAACCTGATAGTAGCCCCGAATTGACAGCTCTAATTGCTCTATTCAAAGAAAGTCTAAAATTTAAGAATGTGTTTAACTTAGAATGTGATTTTGATGGATAGAAAACACATCCTAAAACATTAGCATTTTCAATGCAAAGTGCTTGAAAAAGGAAGAGGAGTAGCACTTGGTTAGGTTAGCTAAAGTGCCAGGCGAAGGCAGTTAAAGACACAGAATCTGTGACAAAGATTCAGGGCTTCGCACCTCTTTCTAAGCAAATAAATATTCCTCCTTTGTTCACGGACTTACATAAGCGCATATATATTTTACTATCTTTCACTTGCTTTCAATGAGAGTGGTTAAAATTCTCTCCCACAATATAGGAAATATAGGGTATTTTATTTTGTACAAGTTTATATATGTATTTGGCACCATATACATTTGTTGTTCAATTCACGAGCTAGCACTGAACATTAACTGCATGCGCGCGTAAGGCTTTAATTTAAACTATGGTTAATTATATATGTGTTTTGGCAGTGCACGCTTCCACACCTTTTTGTTAAATTGCGTGGGGAGGCAAGGGTTTTCCTTCGTAAAGAAGAGTCCTGTTACTTTATCCCTCCCCGTGAAAACTGAAAACATAGTTTGTGGAGGGTCCAAAAGTCCCATCCAATTGAGATGTTCCATGGTGGTGTATTAATTCTTTAATTTGGATGCTATGTAAAAGCATGGGGTCATATCCAATTGGAAGGAAGGCTTTTATCCTTTTGGTGCTTTGTCATAAGAAGATGTGATTATGTGATTATCTCTTTTAACAACATCCCACATGGGGGTTGGAAAGAGAAAGAAGTAACTAGCTACTTTGATATTTTTGTGAATTAAGTGATGTCAAATTGTCTATGCTATTTCCAAAACCTTATTAATGCTCCCATGGAATTACTAATAATACAAACAAATTAAATGCCTGTTTTACTTAAATTGAAAATAATTAATTAATAAATGTAATTATGTACTGGTTTGATAATGATAATACAAAAGTGGGAAAGAAAAAAAAAGTCTCCTACTGATCTGCAGAAATTAAAATAGTTTTGGAAATCATTTTCAAATGAAAACACTGTCTTAGAAAATGAAAGCGCTTGCTTTGTTTTTTTCTCTATACTTTTAGTTAATATGTTTTTATGGATAATTATAAAAATACTACTTCATTTTTTTTATTTTAGTAATTTGTAAGAAAATGATAAAAATTAACAAGAATTGTTTCGTTTCCACAATTTTATAAATTAAAATTGTTTAAAAGAAAAACGTTAAAATATTTTTGTCATTAATTAATATAGCAACTCAAAGTTTGGAAAATAAAAAATACACACATCCTAGCAAATATTTTATAACGAAAGGCATTATGATGTTTTTGGGACCTCACTCAGCTCACTCTCTCATAAACATAAATCCACCACATGAATATGCATGTTATCTACTTTCATGTTGATGCTTGGCTGGCTTTAAATTTGAAGTGGATGAGGATCCTAAGAAGCAGAGAAGATTAGTCAAAATTAAAAGAGGATGTGATTTGGGCATTCGAATTTGAATTTGACGTGTAGCACTAGCAGCAAATGAAGCCTGAAGAAGAGTGATATATCCTTGGCAAGAGTGAAAGGTGTACATACATAAAAAGATGGAAAAAAGAAAATCTACAACGTGATCTCATACGTCGGAATAGAGGAACAGATGGACGGCAAGGATTGGTTATGTTTCGAGAGAAACATGAGATGAGACAAAACAAGAGAGGTGGAGGTTGTGCCGCGTTTGGACGTTTGTAAACGGCAAGTTGGTTGATGGCCGTTAATATGCTATCTTTCTCTCTTTAACAACTAAAGTCAAAATGTCAACTTCTTCACCAATCACTATATTTTGTTTCTTAGAGCCTTTTTTTTAATCGAGTGCCTTGTTAAGAAACCACAAATGAAATAAATGATGTAATTTTTTTATAAAAACGATTTATTTATGGATTTTTTAATCATTATTTTATGGGCACTTATTAGCATAATTTAAAAAAAACAAAGGGATAGAAGATTAATATTCAAAATGTTTTCTAATTCTAATATCACCCCATTCCTATTTTAGTGTTCATTTGAGAAGAATAAAAAATATCTCTATTTATCCATCCATTTATAAATTTATTATAATATTAATTATTTTTTCAATTATACCTTTAGGCTAATACTCAAATAGCTATAAATGTTTCACTATAGAGGAACAACAATGTAAAATAAATATTGGGTATAGAAAAATTTAAAAATATTTTTTATGAAACCAAAAATATTAATTATTTTTTTTAATCTATACATTTTTTGTTTTATTGGACAGATAAAAAAGAACCAAGGTAGTGGTATTTAATAAATATTGATTGAGATTAGTTTAAAGAAATATATTTTAAAACTTTCATAAAAGTATTTTAAAAATATTATTTTTAAATATACTAATATATGCACACAATTAAAAATAAACTTTGAAATGATAATTATAAAATATTTTTTATGAAAAATTAAAAGAAATAAGATAGTTTTATTTTGTGTTATTAAATGGATAAGACATAAATTACATTAATAATTATCACTAATTCTTACTAATTTAATTTAAAAATATTGTTTAGTACACATAAATAAAAATTTATTGAATAACTTCAAATTAAAAATATAGAGGATTGCTAATATATTTGCATCTATATTTTTAGAAATCATAAATAAAAATTTATTGAATAACTTCAAATTAAAAATATAGAGGATTGCTAATATATTTACATATATATTTTTAGAAAGAGTACATTAATAAATTATAATTTTTAATTTATTATATACTTCTAAAGGTGAAATTTGCTAAAATACTTTTTTTTTAAAAAAAAAGTAGAATCACAGTAGCAGATTCAAAAAATGTATTTGACTAATTTTCTTTATCATTATTTCTGTAATCAAATTTAGTAAAAATAGGTACCAATAAAACCTACACCTAGTAACATGTTTTTTCAAAGAATAAATAAAATATTCTTCTCCTGAATTAACATAGTTTTTAAAATGGAAATATATCTTAATACATTTTTTATGCTATAAAAAAAGGAAGCACATATTTAATAATGTGTAACAATAAAATGCATTATCACACCTAAATATTTCTCAATTTTCCTATCCAGTGGTGTGACATTTAATAAAATTAAAGAAAATATTTAGATGATGAAAAAATGCCCTTTGCATATATGAAAGGTCGGTGCCCGTTTGATTACAGTTAACTAAAATTAATTATAAAATTAAGAGTTAAATATGTTTTTAGTCCTTCAAAATATTGAGAAATTTGGTTTTAGTCCCTCATTTATTTTTTATTAGTTTTGGTCCTCTACTTTTTTAAAATCACATGATTTTAGTCATCATCGTTAGTTATATTCCACTAACTGATGACGTGACAATATTTTTTAATTTTCTATGGAAATTTTGTTCTAATTTTAAAATTTGTAAGAAATTTACTATAGATTTTTTACAACAAAACAAAGAATTTTTATAGCAGCATTTTTATGTAAAACATTTGTAGTTTTTTGAAAGTTTACTACACATGAATTTTTAGAGAGAAAATCGCAAGAATTTTTACCTGGGAAAAGTCGTAGTGGAGCTGCAAAAGTAACTTAACAAAGTACCATTAGTAAGGGGGACTAAAAGTATGTGATTTTAAAAAATAGAGTACCAAAACCGATGAAAAAATAAATGAGAGACTAAAACTAAACTGCATCATATTTACATGAGTCAAAAAATATATTTAACTCTAAAATTAATGATTAAAAATAAGTGATTTGCAATTTATGAAATACATTAGACTGATTTAAAATATCGTGGACACACAATTTGGAAACAAAACATACACTTCAGCCTTCAGGAAATGGCCAACGTAGAGAGTATTACCCATCACTAGGATATTATAAGTCCCTGTAATTTCTCTTCAACCTGACACCAAATCTGATTTGTTTTTTGAATTCCCTCGTCTTTTTGCTATGTTTCTTTCCTCTGAGCATTAGGGGAATCTGTCCCAGAAGAAAATTTCAAAAGGAAAATCATGGTAGAATCCAACTTCATTTTGAACAACCCAACAAAAAGCCAAACAAGGTGCATGTGCACCTGCTACCTTGGCGCCGTTAAAAGGACTCACAAATCGCTTTCAACACAGGCAAACGGCACATACCTTGATTCACGTTACTATAACCATAGGTAAAAAATTAATTAAAACAACTAGCATCTATAGTATAATTTTACCAAGAAAAGTCTAACATGGCTTTGAATTCCTTTCTCTGTAACACTGATTTTTTTTCCTTCGTTTAAATTTAACCTGCCATTCTTATTCATTTATTTGTAGAGCTCAGGAGATAAATATAAACCCCTGAAAAATTAAAATTACCCAATTTTTTCAATTTCTCCCCTTTTTGTGCTGACTATTTAATATGGCCTTTTTGTTATGCTGTGAGTGGAAGTTGCCAAGAGAGGAATGGCATTAAATGGGTTGGGTTATCCCTAGCCAAACTTCAAATTAGGTCACTCATGCAGGCCCATGCCTATCCAGCACTTGTGGTAGCCTAATTTCTTATAAGACTAAAAACTAAAATTAATGGTAGAATATATATATGAATATATATATATATATAAAATTTGGCCTACCAATTTTTCACCAAATAAAATGAAAAGGAACACTCCACTGATATGGACAATCACTACCAATTAATTTGACATCATGATATGTGTTTATACTTTTAAAATTAAGAGAATAAACAAATAGGTTAGTTAGCAAAGCATCCGGAATATTTATTTTTTTAAGAAAATAAATTTCAGAGAAGAAGATAGTGATGATAGTGGAAAACAAACAAGTACTAGTTCCGGAAGATTTTGGTTCCTTTTTTTTTTAATTGCACATCCACTTCACTTGTAGTAGTAGTTTGTTAGACATAATTAATTTAATTAATATCAAGTGATAGTTCATTAAACTGATTAAAAAACACTAATGCCGAGAATCGCGGTTTACGTATAATTTCCACGTTAAATCTCAAATCAATTTTATCGTTTTCCATGCACATATCTTATCTAGGAAGATTCATGATTTATAATCACCATAAATGACTTGCTTTACAGATAATCAAAATCCAGCTGGGTTGAAAGACAAGTTACAAATTAAAAATTTTAAAATTAACAAGATTTTAAAAACACGCTGGGTCGGTGTTGATGGGAGGGGTTTAGTTATAAATGCACAAGCACTTGTTGTGTATATATAGTTAGCTAGCTATGTTAAAGTTAAACACTTCAACCCAAATAATAAATAAATAAATAAATAAGAAGAATTAATTAAGATATTTCAAGAACGAAAGGAAAGGATGAAGTATGAAAATGAATGTCATAAGCCATGTGCGGTGCGTTGCTTTAACTTTGTCTGTGAATAGGGTCATGAGCAGTAACAGGACATGTTCAGTTGCATAGCGACCGTCCATCACATTAGACCAGAGACCCACAACGCAGAGAGAGCAGAGCTAGCTAGGGGGGCTCATAGCCGTGAACCTACTTAATTATGACATTTATTGCCTCACTACGGTTAAATTTCACTAATAAAATCATTTTACTCATAATATGTGTTTTGATTTTCATCAAAATTATATATCAAACATATTAATAAGGGTAATGTTATTGATACACATGTGTTTAATTATACCAAAATTACGTTTTAACTGTAAATTCAAGCAAATGCTATAAAAATAATAATGTTAACCTGAATTCACGTTTTTAAATGTGATTTTATATAAATTAAATATACACAAAAAAATAGTGTTGATCAAAATTCACATTTTAATTATCACATATAAATCAAAGTTAGGGATTTGAATTCTCTCGTGTTATTAGACAAATCATGTAGGAGAGAAAAAAAGAGAAGTGAAACTCATTTGTGTACATGAGATCCACACTTACTCTCTACCTTTCTCTCATGCCGGACTATCCGGTAACACGAGGATCCATATTCAAATTAAACTAAATTTAGAACTCACTTTTAGTTAGCTATGTCTTCATTTTATTATGTAATATTCTTGTGTATAATGGGTAAGAGGAATCTTGGATTTTTTTTTAGTTCATTATCTTTTGCTTAGAAAAAAAACCATAAATTCCTAGAAATTTATCCTTAGTACTGGATTATTATATATTTTCACTTTAATTTATTAGTCAGCGGTGTGTTGTATATATCCCTGTCCAAAATTAACGTGAATGCATAAGCACCTTTTTTTTTTTGGTTTACACACCTTTTAATTTATATGAACGAATATTTATGAGTACTCATAAAAAAAATTAAAAAGTTTTAACGAGTGACCTTCTTATATTATTTATGATGAAATGAAATTGTTTCGTTCGTACGTACAGAAAGGAAAAGACCTGTTTTTTTTGTGATTGAAGAAGAAAGTGGAGTAGGTCAAAATATTCACTGCTACTAGTAATAAAAAAACCTGTCACTGGGCCTAAAACATATTGATATTTATGGCAGTCAAAACCAAAAATTACCTCGGTTTACCAGAAAGGATTTGGTGTATTAAATTCACCAACCTTTTGGCCCTTTACCTAGGCAGCTGCGAAGTTATGCGCCTTCTCCATTTAAACAAACACACAGAAACAGTAATTTGTCATGAACAACCCGTGAAACAGTAACTTACTACTTTAGTTTGTAAAAAAAATGGTTTTGCTTATTAATTAATAATTTGTTAAGTGTCATTCTTTTTCTAAATTTATATAAAATAATGAAATTATATTTATAAAAAAATCATAAACATAAATTAAATAAAAAATAATTTCTAAAATCAGAAAAGTTCTAAGATAATGGTATGGATGCAAAGTTCTCTGTTAAATAAAAAAGAGAATTTCGAAAAGCAAAAGAAAAGGGAAAAGAAAAGAGTTTTTTTTTTTAAAAAAAAAAAGCATAAAGAAACTGGTGTGTGCTATGGTGCAAAAGAGGAGTATAGGAGGAACTAACTAAAAGGGTATTTGCGGCAAATGGAAGATGCTTGCATGTGCCATTGGCAGCTTGCTAACCATCCAAGTTAAAACCACTATGCCCCACATGGATTTTGGAGATTTTCCTGCTATGAAAGCTACAAAACCACACGGTTTCCACCACAAAACAGCCTTTTGCAACTTCAAAAATGGGCCCCCTTTACAATTTGCAGTGTTTTAAGCTCTTAATAAACCACTAATACCCCTAGCGGTTTTTGGTCCCAACTGTTTAAAAGCGTTAGTTAAAGTTGTAACTGTGACTGTGGCCCTCTCTTTTCTATTCCTTGTGCCTTTTCTCAATGTCTATAAATTAAGTGTCCCTTCCCTTCATTTTTGTTCACTCAACTCTCACTAGTACTACCTTCTCCCTCCAGTGACGCTTCAATATCAAAGTAATTGCATTTTCTCTTGCTTCATCATGTCAACTCCAAAGTTCACATTTTTTCACCTAAATGTTGCAACTTGCTACAACTACTAGAAGGAAATCACTGATTATTATTATTTTCATTTTGGATGTTCAGGAAAAAATAATGGCTCTCATTGGCTTGCTCTTGGTGTGTTTTCTCACAATGTTCTACTCTGCTTATGGATATGGTGGAGGGTGGGTTGATGCACATGCTACCTTCTATGGAGGAGGTGATGCATCAGGAACAATGGGTATGCACTATGCACTATGCACTATGCAGCAATCTGAAGCTCTATAAAAAAATCTACCACATTTAATTTTTTTTATTGGAGAATCTTAGAGCAAAATTTGACTAATTTTTTTGGTAATGAAATTTGTACAGGTGGGGCTTGTGGATATGGGAACCTCTACAGCCAAGGGTATGGAACAAACACTGCTGCTCTGAGCACAGCTTTATTCAACAATGGTTTGAGCTGTGGCTCTTGCTTTGAGATAAGGTGTGTGAATGACCGTAGATGGTGCCTTCCTGGTTCCATTGTGGTCACTGCCACTAACTTCTGTCCACCAAACAATGCCTTGCCTAACAATGCAGGAGGGTGGTGCAACCCTCCTCTGCATCACTTTGATCTCGCTCAGCCTGTTTTCCTGCGAATTGCACAATACAAAGCTGGAATTGTGCCTGTGTCTTACAGAAGGTAACTTTTTTATTTTTTTCTCTTATCTTTTTGTAGTTTAGAACTAGCAAAATGGCATGGCCCCTCTTGTCACTTTCAACTTGCAAAAGGGCTTTTCTTATTGTTCTTTTTTGTCACATGCATTTGGAAGTTTCCCTACTTGCTTTCTTTGTCTGAGTGGTAAATGAGGCAAACTACTTTCCACTTGGGGTTGGTAATTTTGCAGGAAAGTTACTGTTTTTGGACTAATAGTTGGGTGAATGATAGCTAACCCTGTTTGTTACTTTTTTTTTGTGTGTTTGGATTTGTATAGGGTGCCCTGCAGGAGAAGGGGAGGCATCAGGTTCACCATCAATGGTCATTCCTACTTCAACCTGGTCCTAATCACAAATGTTGGTGGTGCTGGGGATGTTCATGCTGTGGCTATTAAAGGGTCAAGAACTGGATGGATGCCAATGTCAAGGAACTGGGGCCAGAACTGGCAGAGCAACAACTATCTGAATGGCCAAAGCCTGTCTTTCAAGGTCACCACCAGTGATGGCCGTACTGTGGTCTCCTATAATGCTGCCCCAGCTGGATGGTCCTTTGGCCAAACCTACACTGGTGCTCAATTCCGCTAGGGACCATATCCATGTGCCAAGGCACATAAATTACATACAATTTATATAGTTTATGTTATAATTTCCCATTTAAGTATTAGTATGACTCAATAGTATACTGAGGTATTAGATAGTATGCTACTTGTTGAGGGGGTGGGGGTGTGAATTGCTTAATTAGCATTCTAGGGATCACAAAATGAGAAGGGCTTATTTTAAACTGGCTCTTTATCATTTTGATTGGATTAGGGGGGCTCATAATTCTTTGGGCCTTCTTTATTATTGGGGTCTTTTTTTTCTATCATTTTTGGAAGTTTTGAACCACCTTTTGCTGCTAAACAAAAGCTAGCAGAGATGGACTTTTTATATTTTATATCTGTAACCTACTAAATTGGAAGAGGTGGAATGTTAAACCACCCGCCATTAGTATTGGAAGTGTTTTTTTCCCCTCCTTATGTTGGGATTGTTAGGAGCATGGTTTGTTCCACTAATTAGTTGTGAGCAGCCTTGGCTGAGTATGTCTTTGGTTGTATTAGAGACTGTAAGTGTAAATTTTCGTATTTCTGCATGTAATGGAAAGTTGTAGTGATTTATTAGTACTTCTACTACCTCTTGTTATCTGGAATTTATATATAAATAATAAATAAAGTAAAGTTAGCTTTAGAAGAATGGCAATATTAAATAATTATTAATTGAGAAAAATTATTTTAAAAGTAATCAATGACATTGCATTTCTTATTAAGTGTTAACTATCAAGTATGAAAATTCTTATATAACTAGCATGCAAAATGAGCTCATTTTAGTTAATTATTAAATTTTAAAGATATTAATTAAAATGATTTTAAATTGGCATATGTATTTATAGCTTTAAAAGAGTTTTGTATAAAGTTTAAAATAAATTTGATAGAAATAAAGAATAAAAACTAGTATATATGTAAATTGACTTGTGTAAATTGACTAGAGAAATAATGATATTCCTAAATACAATCGCTAATTATATGTAGTTAATGTTAATGATAGTTCCCAATATTATATTTTTTTTTTGTAATTGTAGCCACAATGAAGAGGTCTAAAGAAACAGATTTGGATCCTATCCTTCTCTACTCATAAAGACACGTAATTTATATGGTAATGAGAAACTTGAGATTTCCAAATCACTATAGTAACAATGTTTTAATATGTGTATTTATTGCAAGGTCATTGGATATTAAACATTATACAGAAATAATATAATAATTTTAATTTTTAGCGTTAAAATTAAAATTCATAAAATGTTTATAAAAACAAAGTATGAGTAACGAGAACTTATTCAAAGAGAAACAAAGCAAAGCCCAAGCCCAAAGAGTGGGACTTGGGATTACGGGTGTGGGATTTTTGGAGTGCTAGAACAAAGCTTTTTTTATGGTGAAAATGTGACTTGTGTAATGTGTGACATAATTGGACTGGGTTCCTTTTCCATTCACAATGAACAGTACTTATACATATCACTTTCCCTATTCAGGGGTCATTGAAATAATCGATCCATGCCTTATTCATGGAATTCCTTTTTTTTGGGATAAAAATAAAAGCAACTTGAAGCATTTCTTTCGTTCTTTTTTTTTTCAATCTGAAACCCGAAACACTCCATCCCCAAATATTCAATCCATGTTTTATTCAAAATCCCCCCTTTGGGGTGTTAGTGTTATATATTTTTTACTTGAAGTAGCTAGTGAGCCAGATTGAGGTGTATTGTGGTAATTTACGTATCTGAGCAAATCGCTTGTCTTGTGGGCTATTTTTGGACCCTTTACCAAAAATATAGTATTAGACCTCTTTTGACAAAATAAACTGTTCAACTTTTCAGGTTTTTATTTTTTGGGTCATTAACTTTTTAGGCTTGGTTGATTGGATGAATGAAAAGGTTTAACCTACCAGGAAATAGAAGCTCAAATATAAAATAAAGTAAAAAAACTCAAATGCATGCCTATTTCTTTGTGTGCTTTGCATTTCAATTATAGCCCAACCTCTAAACTGTGAGGCTCTAGCAGCATTTAAAAAAAAAAAACTCATATTATTAGAAATGATTGAGGAAGGTCCATAATAACTTAGATATTGCTGGAATTTCTCTAGCACCCCAGGCCCCACCACTAACCCACCTTTTTTTTTTTTTTGCAGATGATGCAGTCTTATTCATGAAGGCAACACCAGTAGAATTCTACCAATACTCAAGAATCCTCAATTCTTTTGCCTTGGCCTCAGGGCAGAAAATAAATTTGTCTAAATCTGGAATCATCTTTGGCAAGGCAGTCCCTCAAGCGATTAAAACTCAATTGCATCAAATCATGGAGATCCAAGAATGGGCAAAACCAGGAAGGTACCTTGGTCTCCCAGCAGAATGGGGGAGATCCAAGTCAGGAAGTTCGGGGTGGCTCAGGGAGAGAATACTGGCAAAGATGGATGGGTGGAAAGAAACTCTTCTCAACCAAGCAGGTAAAGAGGTCCTCATTAAATATGTAATTCAAGTTATTCCTGCTTATTCTATGTCCATAGTTCGGTTTCCAAAGAATTTTTGTCAAAATTATGTGCACAAGAGGCAAACTTCTGGTGGAAGAATGGCCGAAGGGAGAGGGGAATGCATTGGAAGAGCTGGAAATCATTGACCATGAGGAAATCTAAAGGAGGTATGGGATTTAAAGACCTATCAATCATGAATGATTCACTGATGTCTAAGCAGGCATGGAGGCTACACACTTCTCCAAATGCACTATGGGCTCAGGTTCTCAAAGGAATCTACTTCCCACATACAGATTTCCTACAAGCAAAAAAACAAAGGGGAGGTTCTTGGGCATGGAATAGTCTCCTTCATGGAAAGCAATTGTTAAGAAGGGAGAGTAGATGGTTGATTGCTAATGGAGAGAAGGCTCATATTTCAAAAGACAATTGGATTGGTGACGGAGGAAAAACATCAATTGTTGAAGGATCCTCAGTGCACCCGTTAAGGATCTCCTGGATGATCTTTATAAAGGCTGGAATCGGGAGGCCATCATTGGAAACCTTCCCCCCCAAGACCATAATAGAGTCCTTCAAACCCCTATAAGCTAGACTACTACAGAAGACTCTCTTATATGGCCTCATACACAGAGTGGGGAATTTACAGTTAAATCTGCCTACCATAAGTTGAAGGAGCAAGACCCCTCCCACAACTGGTCCATCCTCTTCGTACTCAACTCCAGATGGCTTGTGGAATACTATTTGGGGATTACAGGTCCCCCAGAAGATAAAAATTTTCCTCTGGAAGAGTTGTAACTACATTCTCCATGTTAAAAGAGAACTCTTTAGGAGGAAGCTGTTAAGGGAAGTTATTTGCCCCATCTATTTAGGAGAATAAGAGACCCTGGAACATGCACTACTACTATGCCACTGGACAAAACCTACATGGTTCGGTTCGCAGCTTCAAATGAATATTAGTGAAGGTAATTTAACTACCTTTTCCCAGTGGCTAAATGACCAACTCTCCCAAAAGAAAAATTGGTCAGACAGAGCCCTAGTGGCCTGCATACTATGGGAAATTTGGAAGGGCAGATGCAAGATCACCTTCCAAGGAGAACCCCCGAATCCTCTGGCTACCCTACTTAGAATTAATGCTCTCCACACAGATTGTGGAAAGATTAATACAACAACGCCTAATCAACCAGGGGTACTATCAGCAGGCCCCAACAACCAGTTATGGAGACCTCCCAGAGAGGGTGTCATGAAGTTAAATACTTATGCAGTTTTCAATAAGAACACAGGAAATGGTGCACTATCAGTTGTTGCTAGGAACTATGAGGGAAAGTTGGAATTTGGACTTACCAGGCTCATTAAAGCTACCTCGGTGATTATAGCAGAAACCTTGGCCATCCAAGAAGCTCTCTCCTTAGCTCGTAACCTTGGTATACTCAATCTGATTATGGAATCGGATTCCCTTCTCGTAGTTAGATCGTGCTGGAAGGAGGTTGAAATTGGTGAGATAAAGCTTATAATCATAGATATTCTTAACTTACAGAGCTCCTTCCACCATTGTGGCATCACCTGGGTGGGAAGAGGCGGAAACAACTTGGCTCATTTGGTGGATCGATTGGCATCCACCCATTCTCTCCCTCCAAACTGGAGTATTTGTCCCCCTCAACAGCTTTTAGCTCTGATCTCGCAAGACACTGCTAGGATTCACAGGGAGAACTCTTTGGAACCGGACCACCTCCCTCCTTGACCAATCCTCCGTGAGTTGATGCCTAGGGTACTCTGTTGCCCTAATCTCAGATGGCTCATTTTTAGTTCCTTAGATGTTATGTTTTGATTAGTAAATGTCTCTTTAGTTCTCAGTGTACTTTACAGAGAGCGAATCTAGTGCTTAGATCTTTTCATCTGATTCGCGTGGGTCTCTGTCTTGTTTGGGCTCAGCCCTATGTTCCGGTCCTTTGGGCCTTTTTTAATGAAAGCTTCAATCTTTCGAGCAAAAAAAAAACTCATATTATTAGAAATGATTGAGGAAGGTCCAGAATAACTTGGATCGCGATGCTCTCTCGTTAAAAATTAATGGGAGAAAATCTTAACCGCAAAAAAGATTATTTATATAAAAAGAAAAAAAATTAAAGTATGGTTGCCGTGGGATGAAAACTGGACCTCCAGTCCCACTGGAGAGGATCCAGACGCAAATAACTCTTGGTATGTCTTAGTAACTCTAAATATGTACAACAAATTTTAGCTGAAAAAAAATACGTACAACAAAAGGAATCTAACTAGTACATTAAAAAAACAGAGTTAGCGAGCTAAATAATATACAACAAAAAATCCATTTTCATGGGATATTACATTTTTTGTCTCTCTCTTGTAAGTTATTCACAATTCATAATTTTAGTGGGTTACCGAAAGGTATAACAATTCAAAAGGAAATCATGTAGCATGGATGCCAAAATGAAGAAAAGAAAAAGAAGTAAAGAAAACAATGCTACTATGAGTAGCTAAAATGCATATGAGGAAAACTTGGTTGGTCATACAAATGCTCATCAAACATAGTAGCAACACAAGGCCCTGACGTGGAAGTCCATCCATGGTGATTAGAGTCATACCCTGGTCTAGGTGTCTCAAAGCTTCCATTCACATGATAATCCACACGGTTTTCATGTGGGTTCATGCCCACAATTGGTTGGAGCTTCATATCATTTAATATGTTGAAATTGTTTGGCATGTATGGAATCTGGCCATTTAATTGTAATCTCACAGGAGTAGTACTATTGCCCATATCACTAAGGACACCATTTTCTTGTCCAGAATTAATGGAAATATCTGTTTTTGTACTTGATCCAAGATAATTGGCATAACTCCCAAAAGAAGAGCTTGTAGAACCCTCTACATCTCTAACAAAGAAGCAAATTAATTTGATAAGCAGAATTATTATATAAATAACTAATTTAAAGATTTCCAATTGAGTATTTATAAAACACCATCACCATATACTTTGTTTGGTAAAACTAGTTGAAAAACTAACTGAAGCTAGCTAAAAGCTGAAAAGTTAACTTAAAGCTGAAAAGCTAGCTGATTTGATTGAATATGTTTGGTAAAACTAGCTGAAAATGGTAAAATGACATATAAGGACATCATTAATTAATTATTAAATAATGATAAGTGGGAGTGGTTGAAGGATAAATTTGTAATTAATTTCAACTAGTAGCTGAAAATTGGGAGAAATTATTAGATGGTCCCGGACCACCACGTCATCCATGGTCCCGACCAATTAACATTTGACACATAAGAAAAATTGGTCGGGACTAAAAATAAATTCCTGGTCAGACCATGAATTTTTCATGTGTCAAAGGTTAATTGGTCAAGACCATGGATGACGTGGTGGTCTGGGACCATTTTTAATTTTTTGAAAATTGGAGCTTTTTTAAAAAAGCTACCTCAAGTATCTTTTCAAGAAAAGCTAGTAGCTACCCAAAAAGCTACCTTACCAAACACAGCTGAAATGGTTTCAGCTACTAATTTTAACTTTCAGCTAGCTGAAATGACTTACCAAACACAACCTGTATGATTTATATGGAATCTTATACAAAATATAATATATTTATAAAAGATTCATCATATCCACTAAAAATTCCTTAAGACTTCATTCTAATTAAAACATTTTAAAATGAGACTAATGATGTAATTAGATTAAGCAAACTTTGAAATTAGGAGATTATCAAGAAAAACAATCAGGTACTCAATACATTTATTTCATAGAAAGCAACTCACTTGTGCATAAGCAAGTTTGAATCCTCAGGTAAAACTATATTTTGGTTGTCACCATTAGCAATCCATGATAGAGGTTGGAGATGTTGTTGAGCACTCATTCTAAAAGGAATGTGCATTTCATTGAACTGAAAGATAGAGAGACAATTTATCCATGTTTATACTTTCTATACCGTAGGAAGAAAATTAAAAGAATGAAAAATCTTAAAATTATTATTTACCTGATTATGGCACTGTAGTGACGCAAGTTGTTGCTTTTGTATATTTTCCTGCCCAAGCAGGCAAGGCTTTTAGACATATACAACTTGAATAATACATTGTTGAGCATAACATATAGGTTAATTACTCCTATGCATTTATCCAATTATCAGATGTAAATGCAGGGTGGGAATCTAAACTTTGAAGGGTATTTTTGGATGCAATACCACATGTATTCTCCATGAGAGTCAATCCTGTCTGGGCCGGGTAGGACTTCTATGGGCGACAAAACTCTCCCTTCAAGTATTTAATACAACTACATACTCAGAGCTCGAACTCGAAACCACTAATCAAGTTGAAAAAGTTTAGAGGGTTTGAATAAAAATATAAATTTGTGTGGCTTCTTTCTTCTATTTATATGTTTTCAATTGTTTGGTTTGTGGTAATCATTTAAATTGTTATGGATGCTTCATTTAGAATTATATTTGTATGTATTATAATCTTTCCCTAATTCTTTTCAATAAAATGATCTAGTAAAAATAGAAAATTACTTTTAGTTTATTGAATTTGTTCTCTTATACCACACAAAAGTCAGAAAATAAGTAAATTTTATTGGAGTTCAACAGTTATAAACAAACTCATCAACTAACTTTCGAATTTTGATTCTCAACCAAGTGTGTGTTTGATTCCCAATTGGGAACTGACAAAATCAATTATGTAAAATTGATTTTAAATCACTTTTATTCAATGTGTTTCATAAATCGTGTACCATTCATTTATTGCCGATGATTTTATAAATCTATCAAAATCAATTCTACACAATTGTACGTAAACCAAACAGTCCTAAATTGTTAAGCAATCATTTGCAATGAATATCAATTACAAAGTAATTAGTTGCATACCTTATGAGTTTGAATTTGATTAAGAGACTGCTTAAGTGAGTTTTCCATCTGTTCCAATTGATTCACATTACTAACTTTATCAAGTTCAGTCCAATGGCTGCAAAATCCAAATAAAATTTATAAGAATAACTTGTAATCATAGGACATTAGCACATGTTTACTACAACATGGTTATTAACTAGATAAATTATAGGGTGGACGAATAAAAATTAGATCCACCTCAGTCTCTTTTGTATTTCGGAAATACGTGTCCTTAATAGATTGGCTTGATTACTTAGGTCCTACACAAAGCCAATCGGTGAAAGGTATAACACTAAAGAACAAATAAGAAAAGTAATCCAGCTGATTTACCTCAATAGTTTGACTACTGCAAAAAAAAAAAAAAATTAAATGTCTCAACTTAGTGAAATTAATGGTTAAATGTATTTAGGTGCAATTGCTAAAATAACGGTAGTAAACATACCTTGTTCCCAAAAAATCTTGTATATTAACATCGTGATCTAACTTCTTAAATGTTTTCTTTAGTACCTAAACTCCCAAGCAAACAAAAAATAATAAAAGGAATCAAGATAAGAAAACAATTACCACTTTCAAAACATCCAAAAAAAAAAATTAGAGTGTGTTTGGTAAAACTAGCTGAAAGCTGAAAACTAGCTGATTTGATTGAATATGTTTAGCAAAACTAGCTGAAAATGGTAAAATGACATATAATGACATCATTAATTATTAAATAATGATAAGTAAGGGTGGTTGAGTGATAAATTTGTAATTAATTTTCAGCAAATAGTTGAAAATTGGATTTATTTTAAAAAAAAAAACTACCTCAAGTACCTTTTAAAAAAATCTAGTAGCTAAAAAAACTACCTTACCAAACACCGCTGAAATGGTTTCAGTTACTAATTCCAGTTGTAGTTGAAATGACTTACCAAACACACTTAGTATCATAATGAGATGTAAGGTATAACTTACTTCAAGACTCTCCAACTTCCTGTTGCAAATCATTAGGGAACATCATATCAAATTCTAATATTTTTAAGATAAAAATGCATATTAATTTTCTTTATATGAAAGGTTTTAATTGCACCTCTTTGCTCTTTCTTGTGGAGTTAGCTGAGCAAATTTTGCAATAACCTCCTCCAAGTTACTATATCCACCAAAAGGAGAGAATATATAATTAGGTAAAGAATAATGATAGCTTGTAAAATAAATGAACAACAATAATTAGTCCCTGCTTTAGTTTCAAAGTATATTGTAACCGTGACATACGCAACAAAATTAAGAAGTACCTGCGCCTCCCCCTACATATTGAAGGCTTTCCACTCGGTGAGAACATGAGAAGTATAATATCTATATCACATAGTATAGATAATTCAGTAGCTTTTTTCATGATTCCATTTTTCCTTTTAGCATAAGTTGCTTGACGACCATTAGTGTTCTCCAACCTCTTTATCTTTAACTTTACCCGGCCCATATCCTGCAAATCATAACCACAAATATACTTTAATTTAAAACATCCCAAAAATTAAGCTTGACCAAAACATTAATTTCCATTACTCACATGCTTGTAGCAATTTCAACCCAACCATGTTTTTTTTTCCTCAAAATTAAAATAATCAATACCGTTGCATTTGTTTTGACAGAGTATAGACATGGGCGCACTTATATTCATTTCAAGCTCACAATTAGTAAAGGAATTAAAAGGCATATAGTATGGAATTGATCGAGCCACCCACATTTCAAGCCCAAAATTGTAACAATGAAAGTGGAAATTAATTGAGCAGAAAATAGTTCCCAGATTCAAAGCATTTTACCATTGTTTGCCATTGACAAGGATACAAGAAAATAACATGAGCAATTCACAAAAGTGGTCGCAAAGAATTGAGAGAAGTAGAAAGAATAAAATTAGGAACAAGCTCATACTATGATGTTTGAATATGTAATGCAACTTGATAGATCACAATCCAAAACGTCTAAAATTTGGGAAAAATCAAATTGTAAGGCCAGGGGCAGATTAATTGAGAGAGAGGAGAGAGAGAAAGGGGGAGAGAGAGAGGGAGAGAGAGGTAAGTATGCATAATAATGATATAACATTGGTGAACATGGTCGGGGTGACCGAAAAATTCGGTCATGGAAAAGTGCGTGAGAATAGGGGTTGTTAGAGATTTATTTTGACTTCCTACACCACCCAAGTCACCAACAACATTAATAAGTAATAACAACCACTTTTCACTTGTGACTTGTGTCATCCCACTCTTATAAACCATGCAAAAATTTATAGGTGATCATTCATTTCTTCGACTTTCTTGTTAGTTGTAGGTAACAAATTATACTTATAAAACTAGAAATACCATCACGGGTTTATATTTATAATTGATAACTAGCAATGTACGAGTGCGGGACATGCTGATTGTTATATATATATTATCAAATATTTTTAATAAAATAATAAAGATAAACATTACATTTAAATAATAAATTAGATAAAAATATATAAGATAATCATATGTGTTTTGATGTTTTTATCTTTATATGATTTAATAATTTAGATATTAATACATTCACGATAGGAGTTTAATTGTTTTTCGTAGATGATACTTGTGTTTTATAAAAAAATCAATTTAAACCTATAATTAAATAGTTGGCTTACCTGAGAGGGTATTTACGGTACAAAGGGGAAAAATATTTGCAAAAAAATTTATCCGTGGTGACAAAATATATCAGTAATATATAAAGGTATATATAGCAACCTTTCGGCCGCTATACACTAAAATGAAAGCAAAGAAAGTTAATCAATTTTTAAAAAAATCAGAAAGGGTGTGCACATGTAATTATGTAATAATACAAAAAAGTATGAATGAATAATGCGATAAACTGTTGTAATATAACAATAAAAAAGGAAATTAAAGTGTGGTAAAAGGGGAGGAAAGAAAACGGTTGGTAAGAGCACAACTGCTCCCGTGGAGAATACTCGTGATTTATAAAAATAACACTCTTGTAATTAAACATATTAATAGGAACGAATAATGTGATGAAATATTTTAATATAAGAATGAGAAAAAAGAAAACGAATATGTGATAAGAAAGAAAAAAAGAAAGAAAACGGTAGAAGAAGTACTTTGTCCGGTGGAATATATACACGTGGTTCATAAAAAAAAAAATCACCTCATTAAAATGATAATGAAAAACTAAAAGAATATAGGTGAAAAAACATGACACATGGGAAACAATTTTAATATAGATTGAATAGATAAAATAGATAATAGATTAAATTATTAATGAATAAAATAATGAGATAAATGATATGTTAAAAAAGTGAAAAAAAATTAACATCTTAAATAATAAAATAATTTAAAGCGTAAAGGAAAAAAAAAACTTTCGATGGAGAGAAAAACTTAAAAAGGAAAAAAAAAAAGGGAATGGTTGCTCCCGTGCTAAAAAAATTGAAAATGGGCGGGAAAAAATTATTGACACGTGGCATATGGGGGTTACAAAAAAGTATGAATGAATAATGAGATAAATTGCTTTAATATAATAAAAAAATTAAAGTGTGGTAAAAAGGGAGGATAGA
Organism: Sesbania bispinosa; assembly: GCA_026901365.1. Lineage (NCBI taxonomy): Eukaryota > Viridiplantae > Streptophyta > Magnoliopsida > Fabales > Fabaceae > Sesbania > Sesbania bispinosa. The sequence goes on along the minus strand of QLOH01000094.1, from coordinate 1,689,612 downwards.
AAATGGTTGGTAAGAGCGCAGCTGCCCCCGTGGAGGATACTCGTGATTTATAAAACCAACACTCTTGTAATTAAACATATTAATATGAACGAATAATGAGAGAAAATATTTTAATATAAGAATGATAAAAAAGAAAATGAATATGTGATAAGAAGGCAAAAAAACAACAATCCTGTGGAAGATACATGACCTTCATAAAAAAATCATTTTACTGAAATTGAGAATCGGTGACACGTGTATTGGGAGAACAATTTTAGGATAGAGAATAAACAGATAAATAGAATAGATAAAAGAGATAATAAATAAATGAAAACATTAATGAATAAAATTTGGAAATAAATTATGTAATGATACAAAAAAAAGTATAAATGAATAATGAGATAAATTGTTTTAATATAATAATAAAAAAAGAAAATTAAAGTGTGGTAAAAGGGGAGGAAATAAAGCGGTTGGTAAGAGCACAACGACCTTCGTGAAGGATACTCGTGATTTATAAAAACAACACACTTGTAATTAAACATATTAATAGGAACGATTAATGAGGGGAAATATTTTAATATAAGAATGATAAAAAAGAATATGTGATAAGAAAACAAAAAAAGAAAGAAAACGGTAAAAGGAGGACTGTGTCCCGTGGAGTATATCCATGTGGTTCATAAAATAAAATCACCTTATTAAAATGATAATGAAAAAACCTAAAAGAATGCAAGTGAGAAAATATGACACGTGAGAAACAATTTTAATATAGATTGAATAGATAACAAAGATAATAGATTAAATTATTAATCAATAAAATAATGAGGACTGTGTCCCGTGGAGTATATCCATGTGGTTCATAAAAAAATCACCTTATTAAAATGATAATGAAAAAACTAAAAGAATGCAAGTGAGAAAACATGACACGTGGGAAACAATTTTAATATAGATTGAATAGGTAACAGAGATAATAGATTAAATTATTAATGAATAAAATAATGAGATAAATGTTATGTTGAAAAGTTGAAAAAAAAAATAATATCTTAAATAATAAAAGAATTTAAAGAGTAAGTAAAAAAACTTTTGTTGGAAAGAAAAATTTAAAAAGGAAAAAAAGAAAAAAAAAAGGGAATGGTGGTTCCCGTGCTAAAAAAAATTTGAGAATGGGCGGGAAAAAAATTATTGACACGTGGCATAGGGGGTGTTACAAAAATGTATGAATGAATAATAATATAAACTGTTTTAATATAATTAAAAAAAATTAAAGTGTGGTAAAAGGGAGGATAAAAAACGGTTGGTAAGAGCACAGTTGCCCCCATGGAGGATACTCGTGATTTATAAAAACAACACTCTTGTAATTAAACATATTAATAAGAACAAATAATGAGAGGAAATCTATTAATATAAGAATGATAAAAAAGAAATCGAATATGTGATAAGAAAGCAAAAAAATAAATAAAACGATAGAAGAAGAACTGTGTCCCGTGGAGTATATACCTGTGGTTTATAAAAAAAATCACCTTAGTAAAATGATAATGAAAAAACTAAAAGAATGTAAGTGAGAAAACATGACACATGAAAAATAATTTTAATATAGATTGAATAAATAAAAGAGATAAAATTTAAAAAGGAAAAAAAAGGTGAGGTTGTTCCCGTGTAAAAAAGAGAGAGAGAGAGAGAAAGGGCGGGAAAAGAAAACTGATGCATGGAAACTTGGGGTTAGTTTTTTAATATAGATATAGATATAGATTATAATGTTATATGAGTAAATTTAAAATATACACACATATATAATATATGTACTAATTAATTATTTTCTCTGTCATATGTTGAGCTATATTTGTGAAAATTGTGTATTCATTTTTCATTCTTATCTTGTGAAAGATTTAAAAAACAAGTCGTCGCTATTTTCTCTCTACCTAGAGACGACCTGTTTTGCTCGTCGTTACTGCATTTATAACCAGCCTTCTAGCGACGTTTTGAGGTCGTCGCTAAGCCATCGCTAAATACATTGTAGCGACAACTTTGGTCGTCGCTAAACACAAAATTTCTTATAGTGTACTACCTCCGTTCCTATTTAACTGTCCACTTTGAAAGAAAAAAATTGTTCCTATTTAACTGTTCACTTACAAACCCAATGCACTAATAATTACACTTTTCTCCATTTTACCCTTATATTAATAAATGACCCACTATTGAAAACTAATAAGAGCCAATAGTACCAAGAGAGATAAAAGTGTAAAATAGAAAGTTTAATTTATTCCCGTGAAAACAAGAGTAATAATTACATTTCTTAATATGTTTGTATTTAATCAAAGTGAACAGTTAAATAGGAACGGAGGTAGTATCATTTAATGGTCGAAAAAACATTAAAGTTAAGAAGGGTAAATAAGGAAAATGGTAATAAATGCTTCATTGAAATTGTAAAGTGCTTTATAGAAAGGACCACAAAAAGTTGTAAAAAGTGCCTTATAAAAAGGACCAGAGTGAGTAATATATATATGTTATTAACAAAAATAAATTACTATAATCTTTAAAGTTTAATTAGTATACATTGACAGTGTAAAACAATTTTACACGGTCATCGAATGATATGTTGCCACATCATTTAATGAGCATGACACTTCATGTGTTATTAAACTCAATAAATGATGTGGCAACACATCATTGGATGATCGTATAAAACTTTTTTACACCGTCAGTATATATTCGTTAAATCCTAATCTTTATTCCATAAAATAAAAAAAGGATATTTTGTATACGATTAGATCTTCCTATTATAATGTTAAGCATATTTTTCAGCTTATGTTGTTCTAGTTATTTTATCTTTTCAATATATAAAGTAAAAAAATGGTTTTAATTGTCTAATCGTCACATTTAATTTTGTGATGCAGTGTCTTTTTGCATTATTTGTGAATAAAATTATTAATATTAAATATAAATGTTCTTATACATAAAATTTAAATAATAAAATTACTTAAACAATTATTATCATTAAAATTGATATGTGCGGATATATATACATACATACATTGCACAAATATAGGTCTTAATTGTAATAAGTAGTATATGATATGCATTAAATAATAATTATGAATATGAAATAGCCCTCCTCCTCCTCCTCCTCCTCCTCCTCCTCCTCCTCCTCCTCCTCATCATCATCATCATCATCATCATCATCATCATCATCATAGTACTAACAAAAATAAATTATTATAATCTTTATTCTATAAAATTGAAAAAAAAAAGATAATTTTGTTTGAAACATCACATTACGTGTAAAACTAATTATTGCTTTTAAAAAGGCATTCATTGTTTGAAATATAAAGCTCTCACATTCACATCCAGCCTTATTTAGTAAATTTGTGTCTTTTTATTCTTAAATGCAAAGAAGTCATATCATCCTCTCTTTCTTATGAAGCTGCATTTCTTCCAAATAATGAACTTTAATATTAAATTAAATTAAATCAATATCAAATTTATCCTTAAAAGTAATTATTTAACCAAAGAAGAATTTTAGTTTCCTCAATTTCTCTAATTAGTACCTGTTTAACCTAAGTAGATTTTTTAGCTTCCATTTTTAACTTAAGAAGACAATGGAGGGAGAAACCAATCTTTTAAGCCTTGTTTAAAAAACTGGACTAGATTGATCTGTTCAATCGGTTTGACCAATAATCGGTTTGGTGACCGGTTCATTCAATCCTAAAAAATTGATAGGTTTTAAAATCGATGAAAATCGATAAAGAAAACTGGTTGAATCAGTCAAAAATCCAAAATTTTAATTTTTAAATTTTTTATTTAATCTAAAATATTTTTAAGATAAATAAATACAAATGTTTAAGGATTTCATATAAACATTTATTATTTTACTAATCATTATTATTTTTTGTCTTATGACGCTTATAATAAGGTTGTTAATACTAATTTATAACTTTATATATCTTCATTTCTTATTTTCTTATGATTCTGTGTTATTTTTTAAATTGAAATATTATATAATATTAAAAGATATTTAATTAATACTAGTTCGATCAGAGTTCAACTACGGTCGAACCTCATGAATCAGTGTCTTCACCAGTTCAATCACGAGTCTGATTTTTAAAACATTATTTTAAGTTTATTATTCATCCTTGAAACTTTATTTTGTATAATTATAATATTAGAATGGTAGTTGTGGAAACAACAAAGGGGGAAGAATGCTTTCAAGAAAAGCTCTCAGGGCCGGATATTACTGGCCGACCCTGATTCAAGACATAATGGACTATGTTAAAAAATGCGAAGTGTGCCAGAAGAACGATTCCATCCACCATTAACCCTCTTCTGAGCTAACTACCATGTCGGTCCCTTGGCCCTTCCACCAATGGGGCATTGACATACTCGGTCCTTTTCCACCCGCTCCAGGACAAGTCAAGTTTCTAGTGGTAGCAGTGGATACTTCACCAAGTGGATTGAAGCAGAACCTCTCGCCACAATCACTTCGACCAAGGTCCAAAAGTTCTTTTACAAGAACATCGTCTCCAGGTTTGGGATCCCTCAATCCGTAATCACGGACAATGGAACCCAATTCACTGACAAGAGGTTAAGAGATCTCTTATCGGGATTGAAGATCAAGCACCATTTCAATTCGGTGGAACACCCTCAAACCAATGGCCAGGCCGAGTCTGCGAACAAGGTGATCCTCAAAGCCCTTAAACGTAGACTAGACAACGCCAAAAGTAACTGGTGGAGCATCTCGACCACATGCTCTGGCCATATCGGACCACTCCGCAGTCATCTACCAATGAAACTCCTCTCCGGCTTACCTATGGGACTGAGGCACTCATCCCGGTCGAAATTGGAGAATCGAGCTGGAGGGTAGAAAATTTCAACCAAGACACCAATGATAGAGCTATACTTGAGGAACTAGACTTCTTGGACTTGGGCAGTGGCACACATCCGAGACTCAACATTGAAAGAACGCCTCACAACACGACGCAATGCCAAAGTGATGGCCAGAAGGTCCAACCTAGAGATCTTGTCTTGCGTAGAGCCGACATTGGCAACAAGAATGCAGCCCAAGGAAAACTTGCAGCAAACTGGGAAGGCCCTTATAGGGTCACCGAGGCAACCGGGAATGGAGCATACAAGCTCAAGACTTACTATTCTTAAGGAATAATTACACTTAGGAAATTTTATTTCGTTATTAGTTCATTTTGTTAAAAATCGGACGCGAAGAACATCTCGTTCGTTGAAATCTAATATTAATAAAACCGGATGCGAAGAGCATCTCGACCTTGAATTATGAAGAGCATCTTCAAAACAAATAAGTTCTCTAACCCGGACGTCACAAATCCAAAAAGCGTTAAAAGCGTACTAACGTTAAAAACGCGAGTCCGAGATCAAAGCGTCAAAAGCGTACTAACGTTAAAATCGCGAGTCCGAGATCAAAGCATTAAAAGCGTACTAACGTTAAAAGCGTAAGGTCCGACAAATCAAAGCATACTTGCGATAATAACAAGCAATAACAAAGCACAACCGAAACGGGAAAGTTAAATCACACGAAACCTAGCCCAAGGAAAATAGACATTAGAGGAGCACATGGTCTTCACAAAGTACAGAATTTAAAAAGAAAAATTACAAGTTAAAAAACAATGGGAGATCATTCTTCATACGGGCCGACTTCCTCTCTTGAGGTAGCATCAACATACATCCTTTTCTCCATGTCGACCCAGCAAATCCTCCCCTGGAAAACATCGTACTCGGATGAAGTCTCATCCACCTTCAGACCGGGATTTAGTATTCCCAATTGCGCCACAACATTCCCAAAAGAAGCCTTGCTAATCTGCTCAGAAAGCTTGACGAGGCCGACTTTTTCTTCATTAAACTTAGCCTGAGCCTTTTGTAAATTCTTCTTCACAAGATCAGTCACGGCCTCCTCAGTCATCCTGGACACTAGAGGAGCCACCTTTAATTTCTCCAAGTCGGCTTTCAGCTGGGTTATCTCAGTCTCGAGAGTCTTATTCTTCTCCTTGGCCGCCTTGAAGTACCCCTTGTATTTCAACTTCTCCTTTTTTTCAGTACTCAATGCCTCCTGCGCAGCCTTGAGATCCGCCAACGCGGTATCCTCTCCGCCGTTCGAGCATCCAAGTCTGAGTTGACTCGGTCAAAAGATGGCACAACATTCAGCCGCATATGCCTTAAAAACGCAACATGCTGAAGGCACAGACGCTCCACATCCCCTAGATGTTCGATAATCTGCACAGTATCATGAAACGACTTGAGAAAAGGGTTGTACAAAATTCGATCCATCTCAGGAGTATCCAGTTCTTCCTCCGAGTCGTACAGATTGACACCCGACTCTCCAAAAGACTCGTCAGTCCTTAGCCTCTTCTTACCCTTAGCAGATTTTTTCTTCTTCTGAGGACGAGGCTCCTCACTGCCGCCCCCATGTCCCGCATCCTGAGTCGGTTGACCATCACCTAGAGTCGGCTAGCCAGCTACCCCACTCCCACCAGCCTGCTGAGTGAAGTCAATATCAACATGCACGTCATCTTGAGGACCGACATTGGCATTCTGTGCATTTTGCAGAGCCCTCAGTTGTTTAAGAGCAGTGTTGGCCATCGAAACTACAGACCAGAAAGTAAAAGTTAGTCGAGATAGAAGTAAAATTAATGAACATGCAAGAAATACAAGCCTCACCAATTCTTGAACCGACACTGCGAGTCGGACCATCTAAAATTTTCTTAGATAAAAACACCCCACACTCCTCAACGGACTTCATCAACAATGTCCTCACCGCCGCATCTTGTGAGGAAAGAGCCGACTCAGCAACCTCATAGTCTGACGTCTTCCTATCAAAGTGCCTCTCACTCCAGTAAATAGGAAATCTTGGAGTGTTAGAAGACCTTTCCTCCCAAAACGGCTTCACACCCTTGGCCGCCTGTATTTGGAAGAGCTCTTGTTTAAAAGTTATATTCCCCCTCTTGGCCGACTCAGCATAAGGCGTTATCAGCTTACGATCCTTATGCCCCCGTAGCGAAATCCAACTCTTTAACGTCTCGGTCTTCTTCCCCTTAGGATGCTTCCTCAACACTAGGAAGAAATGAAAAAATAACTTTACAGAAGGGGTGAAGCCGAACTCAGTCACTATCAACTCAAAGCAACTAATGAAGGCCCACGAGTTGGGATGTAGTTGCGAGGGAGCACGCCTCAAATACATGAGCACCCTCTCTTGAAAGTCAGTGAAAGGAAGCCTCAACTTCACCTTAGAATGGAAGAAGTCATAGGTGTACAAAAAGGGAGTGTAGGTTTCGGACAAATGACAAACCCGACTCCCTCTTGGGGGAATCACCACATTATATTTTTCCTTCATCTCAGCCGAGTTAAACACCACCAAATCAAACAGACGCTCCTGAGTATGCTCCGGGTAGCCAGGTCTATACAGAGAGCATGTACCAAGAACCTCCGGATCCGCCCCACCTATACCTATCCGCCCATACAAGCACAAAATAATCTCCGTCACGAGCCTCAGCCATTTCAACACCTGTAGAGGTCGTATAACAACTACCCTCATCAGAACCGAGACGAATAGCACCCGACTCGAACCAATCAAAAATGGAATCATACGAATCTGTCTCGGATTTCACCAAAGTCCTATCCATCTCGGCCCGAGCAACCCCCCCAGAGGTAATGTTCCACCGCCTCAACACCGCGACCACCTCAGGACTAAAACTCTCATTTTCCCCACAAGATGACCGACTCCGAGATACCCATGACTCAGGTTTCTCGGACAAAACTTCCAAAGACTCGCTATCACTCATTTGCACAAAATGAAGAGAGAAAGGGAAAAGAAATACCTGCTAGTCAGATCCTGAGTACGAGTCGACGTATGAAAGCCGGTTCTGGATTCGAGATTGATTTCACAAACAAAGAAGCAGAGAGAAAATTCAAAGTGAAGTAACGAAATGGCGAGACTTCACCACTTATTTATAGGACCGGAAAGGCCCTTAACCCCCTGCGGCCCAGGAAGTCGAACCGTCGCGACCCTGTAAGGAAGAGCCACGTCACAGGGGAGACGAAACGTCACAAGAAACCAAAACGTTTCGGAAACGTTTAAGGAACAACGAAACATCGCAGTGATACATTAATCAGGAACCCGTCTCGGATCACCATAAATGAAATTCGTCTCGAACCATTGCACCCACAAGGGATGGCTACAATCATCCCGATCCATCTCGTCTCAAACGACAGCTCACAAGTAAGTTTTAAACTCCAAAACCGTCCCAAACGAGTAAAGCCGTCCCGGACATAACATGGAAAAGTACTTGAGCTTAAAGTCAACTTCGTCGAAGTCGACCAGAGCTGGGGGGCTTCTGTTACGGTCTAAACCTAAGACCCAATAGCCAAAATGACCCATGCGCAATATAATTATCATATCCATAAATATGTGATATATAATTATAATATCCACGCGCGATATAACTATCATATCCTTAAATATATAATATATGATTATCATACTCATAATTATATCACATATAATTATAGTGTCCTTAAATATATGATATATAATTATAATATCCATAATTATATGACGATATCTGCTAAACTTACTCCTTTTACATCTTCGCCCACTTACCATATTTATACAGGGAAAACCCCTATAAATAGAGAACATTTACAGATCATAAGGTACGCAATCTGACTCAGTCAAACCCTTGACTGTTTTACATATCTGACTTGGGCGTCGGAGTCCTTTGCATGTACACCCCCCGGGTTCAACTCGGATTCAAGCCTCCGCAACCCGGATTCGGATCCCATTTCTCTCTTGCTGACTCAGACCCGGGTTCGAGTTCTATCCCAGAACAATTTTAAAACACAAAAACTTAAAAAAAACGTTAAAATTTAAGTGAAACTAATGATATAGAATCGTTTCATTAACTATTTAACACTAGATTAATATAAAGGTATATTACGATAATTATAAGAGAGAAGTTGTATATTAAAATTTGTTAATTATTAATAATAAATTTTTAAATAAAGTAACATGTAATATTCAATTTATTTCATTCATTTTTTATAATTTATTTTTTAATTATAGATATAGGTGACTAGGTGTATGTCCATACATATCCACTTCACCACATGAATTAATAAATTTAAGTAAATATTACTTTTGAGGAAAAAAATTTCAGTACTCATGGTAAGAGTGTGTTTGGTAAGTCATTTCAGCTGGCAACTAGCTGAAAGCTGAAATTAGTAGTTGAAACTATTTCAGCTGTGTTTGGTAAAATACCTTTTTAGGTAGCTATTAGCTCTTCTTGAAAAGGTACTTGAGGTAGCTTTTTTTTAAAAAAATCAAATTTTCAGTTACTAGCTGAAAACTAGTTATAAGTTTATCCCTCAACCACCCCCACTTATCATTATTTAATAATTAATGATGTCCTTATATGTCATTTTACCATTTTCAGCTAGTTTTACCAAATATATTCAATAGTTTTTCAACTTTCAACTAACTTTAAGTTTTTAGTCAGCTTTTCAGCTAGTTTTACCCAACACACTCTAAATATTACTCCATCTGAGCCTATTTATAAGACAATTCCGACAAAAACACACACATATTGAGAAAAGTAATTAATGCGTTGATTTTCAAGAAATTAATCTATAAGATTACAATTTTACCCCTATTTAAAATTAAATTTTATTACCATGGTAATTGTGTCACCTTAAAACATTTAATGGTAAACAAGGGCAAATATGAGAAAAAATAATAAATGTTTCTAGATTTGTGCACTTTATCTTATATATAAGACGATATAATAGCTTCAAACGTTGTCTTATAAATATAACCGGAGGGAGTAACTCTCATTATAATTTTGGACACCTCCTAGTTTTCCTATTTGAAATATTTTTAAAATTCAAATAAAAAATTCCAAGCAAAATTAGTGTGAGAAGTATTGATTTACTAACTTTTGAGAGACGAAACGACCTGCCGTTTAGATTTTCCGAATATAAACGTTGTCGTCGTCGTCTACCTTTTCCTTCACGATATGGCTATAATCGAACTGTGGCCTCAATTCCTCTTCTCTCAATACCCAATCCCAAAACCCTACATAAGCCCTAATATCAATCTCAGAAACAGAGTATCTTGTCAAAACTCGACATCCATCGCCCAATTTTCTCATCAACCAAACACCCTCTCAGACCGTGGCCTCATTTTCCGGGAAAAAGTGCTCTACCTCGAGAAACTGAACGTGAACCCCGAAAAGGTGTTCCGAGAAAACCCTAACCTCCGAACTTGCCCTCTCGGTACCCTGGAATCGGTGGAGCGATGCCTTTCCTCGATGGGCATCCATCGCAGCGCCATGGGTCGCATCCTCGACATGCTCCCTGAGCTCCTCACGTGCGACCCCCACAGTGACCTCTACCCCCTCCTCGATTTCCTCCTCAACGAGGTTCGAATCCCTTACCCCGACGTTCAAAAATCGATTTTGCGATGCCCCAGATTGCTGGTTTGTAGCGTTGAGCATCGATTGAGACCCGCTCTGTTGTTTTTGAGGGAATTAGGGTTTGTTGGACCCCACTCCCTCACGTGCCAGACCACACTGCTTTTGGTGTCCAGCGTGGAGGACACCCTTTTGCCCAAGATTGAGTTTTTGAGAGGTTTGGGATTCACACGCGTGGAGGTTTCCAACATGGTCTTGAGGTCCCCTTCGTTGTTGACTTTGAGTATTGCAAACAATTTGGCGCCGAAGGTGGATTTTTTCTTGAAGGAGATGAATGGAGACCTTGCGGAGCTCAAGAGGTTCCCTCAGTACTTCTCTTTTAGCTTGGAAGGGAGGATCAAGCCACGCCATGCTATGCTGGTAAAGCATGGCTTGTCCCTTCCTTTACAACAAATGTTGAAGGTTAGTGATGGCGGTTTTGAATCTAGATTGTTTGAAATGCGGTTACGGGCGCTTGAGGGAACACGGCGGTAGTAATAGTTGAAGGTTAACAAATATATAGATGTTTATATCTGATAAGTTGTATCAGAGAAAGGGCTGCATATGATTAATTAAAACAGGGTTTTATTTGTGGGGGCTATTAGTTTTGCACAAGATTGTTGACAATCTGTTACATGCAGTGAATGATACAACACAACCTTTGCTGACTCAATCATCCATATGCCTATGTGGTAATATTTATAATATCCCAATGTTATTTGTAACTAATCAAAATAACAGAGCCTGAATAAATTGAAGTAACAAAATCCACAACTAACAAATTGCTATTCTGAAGGGTGATCATTGAGCACATCACCACGTTTCTGCCCTCTGGAATAAGTTAGCAAAGGTGGTGTTGTATCATATGCTTGTTTTGGTACTGATGTTTAGTCAGTTTGGTTTGGTCTTGTAATGCTTTAAAATCTTTGTCAAAACAATCAGTAACTTCAGCTCCACTTTTCACTGAGTACTGAGATTCTGCTAAGTTTCATATGTGTGAAACTGTGAATCTTTACTGCCATTTTTTGTGTGCTTGGATGCTACCTATGGCCGATCATTTTATTTATTATTTAAATTTATCAAGCATGAGTTTCTTTTTCCTTAAGCTGTAGATTGATGTTGATACTGAGTCGAGTTTTAGTTCATTATTAAGCAGTAGATTGAGTCAATAAACTTGTGTGAAACAAACAAGACGTTCTTGATGCAGATGTGCAAGAATAGTTTCTTCCAACAGTTTTTGAATTCTATGGCATATAATCTCAGATGATAATTGATCTAGAACAATGATGTAAAAATAAAATAGCACTGACATGTATATATGGCTGTATCAAGTTTCATCTTTAAAATGGCATAATGAACTGATGTTGCTCAAGGATATGAAGGGGTTGCTTCATATGGTAAGAATCGAAGTATTTAGCTACCAGCAATCCCCTTTTGATAAGGGTCAGTTCTCGGTGTCAATGAGCTCCCATTAGTAGGTGATCAATAATTATCATCATAAGCTCTTGCTGAGGATTGTAATATGGCCTAACCTTGGACCAGACCAAAAGTAAATAAATTGATTACGCCATTGTAACTTATCTGTTAGGCCCTAGGAATGTGTAATCATACCTCTTATGTACATATTTAGGTTGAAATAGACTGTGATGCTAATTTAGTGCTTGGTTGATTTGTGTTGGAAAATAGTGATTATAGACACTTATTCTACAGGTGCTGTAAATTTGTGGTTGGGTTTTCAGTTTGCCTGCTATTTGTGCCAAAAGAGTCTTTCTGCATTGTTTAAACCCAAAACGCACTTTGGGTTTAGTTAAGATTCTATTCATATGTGGGTGATGAAATGGAGGTTGATAGGGTATATAACCTACCTGGCCTCCTCCAATGTTAAGCAACTTGTTATAAAGATCCTAAGTTAGAGAGGTCCAAGCAAAGGTTAGATGATTTTGTGGGTCTATAATTTTAGGTAGTTTTATCTTGCATTGTTTAAAGGTTGATTTCATGACTCAGAATTTGTAAACTTTTAAACTCTAACGCCAAGGCTCTCTTTCCTTTGAATCCTAAGGCATCATTTTGTTGATTTTAGTTTAATTTAATGATATAAATTTTAAAATGTTAAATTAAACAAATATTAGATTGTTAATCTCTTTTGTTGTTCTTGTTCTTATTAGATACAACAGATGAGAATTACTTTTGGAGTAGTTATAACTTAAAAAGTGTTTGGTGAGAAGGTGCCAATCATTACAATTAAAATTTTTCCTTTATATACCGATATAGATATAGATTTGGTTTTTATGAAGTTGATTATGTTTACATGTGTGGTCTTTCGTCTTACTATTTATTTTCAAAAGACGTTGGACATGATGAATTGATTATATTTTAAAGGGTAAAATATGTATTTACTTCCATAAAATTAGTGAGTTTTACTTTTAACCACTGTATTTTTTTTTTTATTAAAAACGTCCTCTTATTATTTTTTTTTTCAAATCATCCCTACGTGTAATTTTTGTGTCTCCTGTTGATGTGTCAGCCCATCTCTCATAGTAAGCAATCCTAAATGTGCACACTAATCTTATATGGAATTGAGTTTTATACATTAACCCTCATTTATCCTAATTAATAATATTTCTGTGAAAATTCCGGTTCTCTCCATTTCCCTTTCTCCGTGTCTCTGCACAATCCTTGCCTATCACCACCATAATGACAATGTCAATGGCAACTTCACCCTAAACTCATCTTCCCCAAAACCATAATCCCTTTCTGAAAAATCCTAACACCTGATACCCACCCGCACCAATTTGAAGCCCATCTCCATCAAGTGCGCCAGCCCCGCCACCTTCCCAGAGGTGCCCAAGCTGGTGTCTAAGTGTTGATTGAACTGTTGCTCTTCTTCTTTAGAGGTTTGAGCTGCTCTCGTCCTCTTCCCTCCACCATCGTTTGGGTTTGCTGGGGAATTAAGCAACTGGAATTAAGCTCAAAGATTAACGTTATGATGTTGTATATTGGGTCGGTCCATTGGTACATTTCTAACTGTTAAAATGATCAAGTGGCGAGTTGATTTGGGCTCTTGGATGTAATAACTTCATTTTATCATCCGAAGGTACCTCCCGAGGAACATCTGGAAGGTTGTCTCATCTAGGATTTCTTACTGTTTCATACAGAATTCTATATCGCTGTTGTTGATGACTATTGTCCAGAACCATCTGTCGTTATTCACCAATAGAGCATTTTATTACTAGAAAGTGCGAGCCTTCTCCTCACCAATTATGAGTACGAAGTGTATCAGATTCATCTCTCCTTAGTAATTAGTATCAGATCCTCATGCATCACATCACATGAGTTTAATCATAAAATAAAACAACAAGTTCTTGTGGTACGTTACGTCGGCTGAGCTGAAGGACCATGAACAACACATTATGGATCTACGCATGTGTACTACTCCTACAATCACGTCTCAATAGGAGAGAGAGCATCAAGTTAAAGAGAACAGGGAAAAAAGAAACAAAACAACTAGGGGGAGGACCGGAAGGTTTGGATTCTGGCCGGGACAGACAATTCCTCTATGCTAATAGGGCAATTTTAGAGTGTAGCATATGTTTTTTTTTTTAACCACATGTTTCCTCTGTTACCAGAGACAATCTTGTTTGGCGCTTAGTCACAGTTAAGGCTTAGTCACCCCCTAAGAGTGTATTTAGTGGGCGGGGATCGAACCCGAAAACTCTTCCCATAATCTCAGTCTGCGTTGCCAACTGAACCGCAACTCTTTGGTTGTGCCCCTATGTTTTGGATCTACGGTAAACCTCACTTTATTACTATAAAAAATAAATTTAAATTAATAAAATATATTATTAAGTTTTTAATATTAAATTTATACTATTTATGATAAATGTCTACCATAGACCCAAAAGATATGGGTCCACCCTAAAATTTCCCATGCCAGTAAAGGTACTTCTCATTCCCATTCAATAAAAGATAATTACATACAAAACAACGCCCTATCCTTTCTCTCCTTGTTAGTGTCACTCCTATCTTCTTAGGGTATGCATGGGAACATGGAATGAAGGGGGAGAGTTATGAAGGAAATGGAATGGGAAGAGAAAATGGGGAGACTTTTGTAAATATTGAACATTCCCAAACACATATGCTATGCTTTGGTAGAGGGGAAACGCTAGAGAAAGAAATGTTGAAGAGAGAAATAGAAGAGATAGACTAGTCAACCTTATTTGGAATGGTGAAGAAATACAAAGAAGAAAGAAATAAAGGGTGTATCAGTACAATATGTGTCTCTCTTCCAATCTGTTGTGAAATAGTAGAGAGATTTATTGGAGCAAATTAAAACCCTAAAATGTCCTATTCTCTTTTGTCCAAAATAGTGGTGATGGTGGCTAAGCAGATGAGGAGTGGCGGACTTGATCGATCTTGGAGAAAAGAGGTGCATGCGGTGGTGGCGTTGGGGTTGGTGAAGCAGTGATTTACATGTGTGGCCATGGTCGTGGGTTTGATGGAGCATGGAGACGTAATCATGGTTATAAGCTTGGCGGAGTAGAGGTGTGGCCATGGCTGTCAATTTGGGGAAGATGGAAAGGTCGTAAAGATGAGCTTGGTGGAGCAAGGTGTGACCATGGCGTGGAGAGACAAACTGAGGAAATAGTTGTTTTTTTTGGGTAAATTGGAATAAAAAGCGAAACAAAAACAATAACTACAATGAGAAAAGACTAGGCGGAGGGTCGTGAATCACATATAAAAGCAGTATTAAATAATAGGGGTATTTTTTTTTGTCTAATTATATAATTTATTACTTACTTTCTTCTATATTTCTCCGTTAACTTTTTCATACCAAACAACCTATAAACCTACTCTATTTCTCACTTATTTCTCTCTTTCTGGTTTCTTTCTTATTTCTCTCTTTAAACCAAACACACTAACTGGGTGTAAGGCATTCCTACAACCCTCCCCTTCCCCTCCCTATTAACTCCCTTCCCAAACAAAACCTATGGAATTTCATCTATTAAAACAAAATTTGGGGCATGGGTGTTAATTATATCGGTTTTATAGATCCCAATTTGTCACACATCCATATAACACATTTGTTACATTTTACAATTAGCATTTAAAGTCTTTTAATAAATTTTATATTGAGTTCAATGTTACATTTTAATTAATATTCTTCATAATATTTTAGTATTAAAATGTTATTTTATTAAGTTGTAAAAAAAATGAATGATATTGTTTTGAACTAGACCTAAAAGCAACCCAATCTTCCAACATACTTTCCTATGCACCACCTATTTTAGGCCGACTTGGATACCTTGGCCCATGAGGTTAAGATGTCATGCTCCAACCCAAAACGGTCCAACGCACATGGGTCCAGGACACATGAAAATCGACTTTTATAGCTTCCCAACTTAAAAGCAATACCTTTTTGCTTTGAAATGAATGCACACCACTATCCTAATAATTTACCTAACTAGACCAATCCTAACGAGTTTCTATCCTAATAATTTGACATGGAGTAGATATATTTTATTAAAAAAATGCGGGTAATAAATTAGAATTAGAATTTAATAATTATACACAATTAGTGTAACAAAATTTTGCATTAACATCTAATTATATATTGTCATATCATTTAATAAGAATCACATTTCTTGTATCATTAAACTCATTAAACAACATGGCAGAACATTATTGGATATCAGTGTAACTCTACACTAACATTATATACTAATTAAACGGTTAAAATTGAAGTATATAAATTTCTATTAAATGTTGGTATTAAAATTTAATCCAAACTGATGTGAATTCCGATGCAGGCCTTTTCTCAAATATGAATAAGAATAAGAATATCAATATTTTAGTGCACTATCTAGAGTCTAAACCTTGCCTATTTTGTAATCTCCTTAATTAGTCCTTTACAAAAAAACAAATACTCAAAACCACAACTATGCCCCCCATGTTGTTGGCTTTCATCTCTGATATTTTCACTTGGTATAGCAGAGTAGAGTAGTGTTTAGTCAAGGTCGGAGAGAGAGAGAGAGAGAGAGTCGAAAGTTGAAAAGAATAGAGCAGGGAGCATGAAACCCATCTACCGTGATCTCAAACCAGCCATTTGTCATGAGTTGTTAACATCGGGGAAATCATGGGGAAAGGAAACCAATACAATGACAATGATGTCATCAACTTTGTGGTGTGGTGTGGGGTTTCTCTTCTGACTAGCTCCTGTTCTTTTCTTTTATGAATCACCAGCGTGTGTTACTCACTCTTGTCTTGTGTTCGATCGCCTTATATTATTACATTCTAAACTAAACACACTATTACTCATATAAGAGTATATCTTTATTATTTACCATCAATAATAAATATTATATAGCAACCCATTATAGAAACCACTAATGATACTGTACACATTTACAGAACAGTCATACACTGCAGGATATATAAAACTTCAGTAGTACCACTAACATTTTAAGAAGTTTAGTTACATTATACTTATGCTTTTTATTTATAATAATTTATTATCCAAATGTCTTTTTTCTCTTTTTCCACCTACCTTTAAACAATCAATGCAATGCAAGCAAGCTAGCGATATGGTAGGACCAATTCAGCTCTATCTCTCAATCAACCATGTAGTGTACTTCTTCCTTTGGTGTTATTGCTGTCAGAGCATAAACTTCTTTATTGGCTTGAGATCTGAGCCATGGAACATTAGATTTAGGTTGTCAATTAATGTTGAATTGACTATTTGTATTTGTAGCTAGATTGTCCTTTCTATGATATTATACATGATTATGCAGTTTCATGTACTATATATATAATATATGCATGCAAGATTAAATATGAAATATGTAAAATATATAATTGAACTAATTATCAGTTAAAAATTTTAGTACACTGATCCCATTTTTGGGTTTGGTTTTCACTTCCAAGTGCCAGGCAAAGGGGTAAATAAAGTAAAAATTTTTATTAGAATATTTTCTCTGCTCGAAGACTGTTTGCACTTTTTGCCGTAGAATTTGTAGCAGCTTTATAAGAGGTTTGCACGATTTGAAATGCATCTGGTTAGTGCATTTGATCCATCCATATATAGGACTATAGCTATAGCTCATTGAAAATGAAGATCTAGAGTCAAAATTAAAATAATTTTGGGCAGAAGGGGAGAGGAGATGCATTTACAGCGTGCAGGGGATAGTTGGTGTTCAGCAGTATGCAATATATATCAATATGTGTACTTTACTACTATAGTTATAGTATCTATCTATCTAGCTATGAAGTAGACTTGGGAATACTGTGGAGCTGGTTTTGACTCATGTATGACTCTGTCCTTCGCTTTTGTTTAGGGGATTGGTTTTGATTCTTTCTGTATCAAAAATCTTGCAGACAATCTTTCTGTAGTCTATATATATGCACGAAAATTTAGAACTTACAATTACTGCATGTAACAGTGTAAATAAATTTTAACTTGTTGGTATGGTCACGCCTTCAATGCTCCACCGGAATTTAGGGGTATCCATGCTCCAGTCATTAGATATTAGAAAAATTAAACTTCTACACCCAATTCTTGTAGTGTGAGTGTAAAGAAGAGGGAGGTGGAAAGAAAAAAAAATGTGATAATTAATTTAAGTGTCCTGCTAACGAGTGTTCTAAAGGTATTAGTTAAAGATTCATAAACAAAAGCTTTTTATTAGAAATCACGATATTGATCGCATCTGTAACATTAAATGTCACACATTCCAATAAAACATTTCTATTTTTGGTTCCTTAACGAGTGCCCGGACACTCGTTAGCATTTCCTTGCTTTAACTTGAAAAGAAGTGATAAGTGTAAAGTGGAGTGTAAAGAAAGTGAGTGTGTAAAAATAGAACTTATATTATCTATAAATTATAAATGTTTACCTATATAATTTGGAATAGATAGTCTTAGTATAAGATATAATTATGAGTTTTTTTATTTAAATCACATATATTATTCATAGGAGGTAATCCAATTTGAGCCGCGAACATCCACACATCATGATGTGGCTAACTTTTTTATTGACATTTTTTTTATCCACAAGACTTAACTCTAGACCTTATCTAAGGGGAATCAAGCATATACCACTCTAACCATCTATGTTTGTCAATGTATAATTATGAGTTTAACCCCTCAAAACATTATTTTTAATTTAGATATTTGCAAAATATCATTTGATTGGTCCTTTATTCATTAAACTTCACATAAGCTCATTAATCTCGTGGAAAGAGGCTCTTCAGCTGTCTTGTTTCTCCAGCAACTTTAAGTATATTTGTTTTGTTCCCGAAAATTAGCCCTTAAATATGAAGAACAGAAATTGATCAAGGTTAAATAGTTAAGCCGCGACCAAAAGTCTACATCTTGGTTAAATAGTCAATCATTAGCCACGGTTATTTGTGGCTAAAATCTAAAAACAAATACTATAGACTCATTGCTTAAAATTTACTTCAGAACATTGTTTTTATAGTATAAAAAAATGGATTTAATTGATATATATATATATATATATATATATATATAGTGAAAGTAGAATTTTCAACAACCATATGAAACACATTTCATGCTTCTTATTCTCATGCCTCCAGATAACAACCTTACTTGGATTCATATATGTGTTGATTCATTCAACAAATCAATAAGTTACACAAAAGCAAAAATATTTTGTTTTATTGCTTGTAACTACTAATGTCTAATGCATCTTTGTATCTCTCTTGAGTATGTGATTTCAATTTACAAAAGGATATGTCCTGTTCTTAGCAGCAGGGGAAGTATTGGAGGGACTGGGGAGGGGCCTATGGCACCAGAGGATATGCCTTTTGATTTTTCATGTAGCTCAATGGGAACAGCCTCAACAGAATATTTTTGGATCAACCTACTATTAATATGGTGGGCCATTTCTTACCTTTACCTATTCATGCACTTCAGGCATTTCATTTGATATCTCACATTATATGATTGGGTCACACCAAAACTATGTTCTTCAGATGTGTTCACTGTAACAGACTCAAGCACATGAAATTTGGGGCATTTTCTTGATGGGTTCACACCTCTGCATGCACACACTAAAAAGAAATGTCCCTAAGAGCCAACTACAATCATTTCAAGGTCCAACAGACTTAATTTGCTTTTGTGTTGGCTTGAAAAATTTACTGCATTTCCATTTGAAGCTTCAGATCATGTGACGAGCCCCGGTAGTTACACTGGGTTATTATACCACAAAAGGAGTAGGTTGCTCTTTACCAATGTCTGATGATCATTAATTTGATTATGATAATTTATGTATAAATTTTAAGGAGAAAGGTGTATGCATGGCTGTATGCCTCACTCGTATGTAAACAATCCAATAAAGTTACTTTTACAGACTCCAATACTCCAGTTAATTCTTAAAATTTTATTTATACCTTCCTTTTATGAAAAAAAAAAAAAACTCTCGTTTTTTCCTGTTTTCATGATAAATTAAAATGGAACATACTTTAATTTAACCCATTTTCAATGTGAAACCAATCATACATTAGTTATTTTATGTATAACAATAACATAGTGATGTGCTACTTTATAACTAATTGGCTTAGTCCTCCGTTTGTTTTAACGGTGTAAAATTATAATTTCGTAGAATTAATTTTAAATTATTTTTTTTCAGCGTATTTCGTAAAACGTGCATTACTAATCTCATTCATTCATTTCTAAAATCAATTCTACTTAACTGTAAACCAATGAGACGCCTAGCAACAAATTACAATTGTTTTTCAAATTATAAGAATTAATTCTCACCATGGATTACATATACATAAACAATGGAACTTTAAGACAATTGACTGGATGTATAGAGGGTATCCTAAGTAGGAAAGGCACTGTATCTGCAAAGAAGAGTACACATGGGAACTGTGGGAGTAAGAAGAGAAAAAAGTTTAAAAAAAAAAATAAATGAGAAGCTAGCTAGGGAAAGGGAAAATGAAAAGTTTATTTAAGCAAAGGTAAAAAACATGAAGAAAAATATATTCCTTGTGTTATGTGGTAGGCAAATTCAGCTGTGAATCCACCATATAATATAACATATGGAGGTACAGATGATTGTTCAATCTCTTTCCATTGGGTTTCACAAGTAGGAAACCAAGCCAGTTATACATCCCTTTTGTCTTTTTATATGAGAGAAGGGTCCTTTGGGATTTGAAAAGGTTTAACTACTTGTCTCCCCCAAATGGCCCAACAACATTTATGGTTCATAACTGATCCATCGTCTCATTGCAACAATAGAAACCTCCTCAATTCATTATAATTTTTTTTAAAAACAAAAAAAACTTATTTTATCAAATGATTGTCGTGATATATATATATATATATATATATATATATATATATATATATGATTCATGGAAAGGAAGCATAACCCAGTAACTAAGTTTTACTTTTACAGCTAGCTTGGTACTGTTTTATATTCCACCATTTTTGCTGAGTTGATTAAAGGTATTTTGAACTTTGAAACTGGTCACGAGCTCTCTATATAGCCTTAGCTATAGACACACGATCAGTTGATTCAGTTCATACCATTGATGTCAGTCTTTGAATAGTACTAGAACGTTTTTATATAATAATAATAAATTGCAAAAAAATAAAGTTTAAAATATATGCATTAAAACACCAAAAAAAAATGCATTAATGCATTATTATCTTATGCGGTCATCTATTAATACTAAAGCAAATATCCTCAAATCCTAAATAAAATTTTCACAAGCTAAACTTATCATAAAATTCATAATTTAAAAAATGACATATTAACTCAATTATTTTTATAATATATATTTTGTATATATTAAAGATTATTTTATGTTTTTTAATTATATTATAAAATTAACTTTCCAAAACAAGTATATGGAATTAATATATAATAAAGAGATACCTTGACACACTCTAGCGGGATGCTTTCACCTAGATTGGATCTTGTTAACTTCTTTGGTGCTAGATATAGTGGTGTATGTCTTGTCTAAACAATATTTCAAGTCTTGCAAATAAGTGGGGTGCCTGCAAAATGCATATTAATGGTGATTTTGATAGATTAGTAGGGTAAAAGATGAGCATATATACCTTACTGTTCTCAACATGACTATGTAGATGTGGAGTGTGGGGTGAATGAGTGTCATATGAGGTCATCACCCCAATTAGGGATGAAGAAAAGGGCTAGGCCCATTTGATTTAAACGGGTTTGTTTGAGATACTCAATTCAACAACCTCATATATACTGTTGGAAAAATGGACTGGTGAAAATATGAGTTAGGTTATCCCGTTTGGCCCTTTTTTTTTCATTTTTTTCTTTTAAGTTTGTTTTTTGACCGGCCAAATTGACTCGTTCAAACATGGGTTGAGTTGGATTTTTTTTTTTGTTTTTTTTCAAATTTAGGTTAGCTAGTTGTGACTCGTTTTTTACAGGCCAACCCATATTGGCATCTCTAATCCCAACCAGTCGTGTAATGTCACTAACGCCCTTATATAATTAAGCTAAATTTCTCTCTAATAATCTCTATGAGTGAGAAAGTCCAAAAATCCTAAGATGGGAGGTGTATTTAATGTGAGATCCACTTAGAGAAGGGTGGCCCTAATCAAGCTAGGTCAGACAAGTTACCTCGATTGCTAGGTATTAAGGACATATTATGTAGTCTCACCACGAGTAACTATCATATTTGCATAATTAGCACAATTTTGGCCTTGGTTATGGGTAATCTCATGCTAATAAATAACACAACCATCCCAACCTGGTCACAAATAATTTTAGCCTAGCTAATTTGAAAATGTTGATTAGTAATTTACTTTAAAATTGATATGTTTAATGAAACATGAGAATATCTCACAATTCAACGTTAGATTTATGAAATTCACAATTTACACTCTATATAAAATAATTTAATGATTTAAGTTCACTAAATTTCTTATAACTCTTCATGAAATGTTACTTAATTATCTTATATGGCATTGATATATTTTTGGAAGGTGTAAGTTTTTAGTTTAAGGGTATATTTGTGAGTTGAATTTTTGAGGGGAAGAGAGGGAAGGGAAGAGTTTATTGGAAGCCCTTCCCCCTTTTTGTTTGTGAGTTTAAGTATTTTACAAAGTCTTTCCCTCCTCTTCTCCCCCTCCCTTCTCCTTCCAATTTTTTCCTTTCCCTCCTCTCTAAACTCACAAACACACCCTAAAGGAATAAATTGCTACTAGTTTTTATTTAGCTAGGCTATTCTCCATAAGGTTGATATGGAATGACTTTATTTATGTAAAATCCTTAACAAATTCATCTTCTCTCTTTTTAATCTTATCCTAACATCTATATTGTGTTTTTAGATCAGTTAAACTCACATGTGTTAAATTAAAAGTGAGTGAAATCAAATTGATTACTTTTCTAGTTAGGTAGACAAAAAAATGCCAATCCAACTCATCACATAACAAATTGATGGGTTAAATAAGTCGATCCATCAAATTTAAAAAAGAAAGGGAAAAAAATAAATAAAATAAAATAAAAGTGAGTCAATCTAATCCAATCTGATTAGAAATCACTTTGACTCTCAGGTTAAATTAGTTGACTCATTTTGATCAACGAAAACATGTATAAGAGATAATTTTAGAGTGTATTACGTAATTGGAAAAAATCAATAAAAAATTTATATTTAAAAAAGAAAATATAAAACCACATTTGCATATTGACATCGTGAATAATAAAATTATCACATGGTAAGTTTTAACTTTTTTAATTTTTGTAGTATCTATTAATTAAATCATCCGTTAAAAATAATGATTTTAAAATCAAACTGGTAAGTAAAACATAGGGTGATGGTTCACGTTTCAATAGGCAGGGGACAACAGAGCCCGTCCCAGTACCCATATTTTTAAAAGAAGCATGTGCTCGTGCCGGTACCCTTATGGAATGTAATTTTAGTGTCCGTCACTATATCTATTGGGCACCTAAATTCATGTACCTGCACTTTTATTAAATAAAAAATGGAAAAATATGTTTTTGTCTCTATAGTTCCGGGTAACTTTGTTCTTCATCTTTGTACTTTAAATCCTTTGTTTTTTGTCCCTGAACTTTCTAAACCCTCAATCCATGCATGGTCCCTGTCCGTTAGTGAGATTTGTTAACCTAATGAGGTGGAAAACAAAAGTTACATGTTAGCCTCAATAGTGGGCCACAAATAGGTGACTCATCTAATTAATCTTTTTTATTAATTTTTTAATTATTTTAATAACCATAATTATGAAATTAGGTTTTTTATCGGGTAAAATTGTTTAGGTGAAACCCTAATTTAGTAATTAGGGTTATTTTAATAATTAAAAGTTAATAAAAAAAGTTAATTAGATGATCAGTCGGTTATTTGAGAGGCTGACATGTAACTTTTGTTAGCCAGCTCATCAGATTAACAGATCTCACTGACCGGCAGGGACCACGGTTTGGGGGTTTATAAAGTTTAGGGACAGAAAACACAGGATTTAAAGTACAGTGACGAATACTAAAGTTGACCGAAACTATAGGGACGAAAAACATATTTTTTCCAATAAAAAACATTAATTTAGAAAAATTATATCTTAATTGAAAAGTACTCCTTTTTTATATTGCAATTGAAAATGTTACTCTAAGATCATTTAAATATAATTTTTAAATATCACTAACGTAATAGTTTAAATAAAACAAAACTCAATGTTAAGGTTCTAAAATATAACACATAATATAATATTTAAATTCTTTATTAAATAATACAATATATTTCAACGATAAATTATTTTAAAAACTTGGACTTCATATGTTAATATTCTCCAAGATCTACAAAAGATGATTATTAACTCTAATTAGTCATATATTTTAAAGTAAGAAAAAATATAATAAGGAGTTTATTTTATCTCTTCATCTGAACCAAATTCTCCAACAAATTGCAAACATTTATATTTAGTATCTATATATTGTTTTAGGGTTGAATTTTTTATTTGAAATGTTTTAAAGTTTTAATGTTAATTTCTTATTGTAATTTTAATGTATATAAAATATATATGTATAATTTTTTTATAACAACTATGTATTATATCAACTTTAAAATTTATATAAATATATTACATATTTTAATAAAATTAAAATTTAATGTATATATATGTGTATATATATATATATATTATTTATTATATATATATATATATATTATATATATATATATATATATATATATATATATATATATACACACGCACACACACATATGGGCTAGGGGCAGGCTGGACTTATAGTGTCTGTGTCCATCCCCAATAAAATTTTACTGATAAAAGGCCATATCCATGTTCATTCATACCCACTTATCAGGGGATTTTACATTGTCCATTGCTGTGGGTATTTTTTGCGGGTATCCATCGCACTTGACCTCAATTAATGTCATCTTATGTTTCATTAATTTAATTTATGATTAAATTGTGATGGGATGAGTAATAATTAAATATATATTTTTAATATTACATTATTTTTTCATTTGTTTATTAAGAGTTTAATTAGTTTCTTAAATACGGAACCAAACGGAGCATATAGTTTTGGTATTTGTTTACATTAAATTATTTTATATAAAAAATAATAAATCATTTTAAAAAGGACTTTAAAAATTATAATCTTAAAAAATAGTAACTAAACATATACTTAATAAAACAATTAATCATACACATATTTATTTATATATGTCATCTATTAAGCTAGTAGCTAATTTATTTATAATTAAGTTAGTAGCTAATTTATTGGCCTTATCAAACACACTCAAAAACTCATAAAGGTGAGTTACTTATTTAAGCATGTGAGTGCGCTTAAAAATAAGAACTATGTTGTTATGTTAATATTGTGTCCCAATAGTGTGTGAGTTATTTCCCTGAATTCTTAAATTTATGACCCCAATAAGAACTCCATATTGGAGATGTGCTCTTATGGGCACTTCTTAATTTTTATAATCTTATTATATCATAATTAAAAGAATATGATATAATAAAAGTTAATGTTAATGAAAATATAAAGATGTGAAGTCATTTATGAAGTTTATTTAATAAATTTTTTAAAATGAATGAATTAAAAAATTACTTAAGTTATTAACTATATATTATAATGAAGCCCATTAATATTTGAAATGTTTAAAAAGTAAAAAAAAAAAAAAAGAAAACGTACTTTGTAGATGGTCTAGGAGAAACTCCCATTGCAAGTAGCTTTACTTATTAAGCAACTTAAGATTCAAAAATGCATTATTTGAGTGAGTTGCTTAATAAGTACCTAGTGTATAAACACCTTAAAATATTGAGAGTTATGCACTAGTGAGATCTTCATTCCATTATTTATTATATAAAAATTAATTAGTCCAAATAAAAGTGTTATATTAATTATTATTATTATATTTTTTTATATTTTTATTGTCTCATTATTAAGATACTTATGAATTAAAAATATTTATTGTTAATGATATATAAATATATATGTTTTTAACTTTTTATTTTGATGAGCATGATATATAAATATGTGAAATCACTTATAACATTTATTTTAGAGATGTCTTATTAAAAAGAAAAATTATTTAAATTATATATACAGAAAAGTATGTAATAATATAATGAAATCTACTTAAAAATGCTTTAATATAAACTTTAAGCATCATAATAGGAGTGGAAAAAATCTCTGCTGGAAGAGTTAGCCCCACCATAATATGGATGTTCCCGATTTCAACAGGATTGTCTCATGAAAAATATATATAGTTAAAAAAAAAAAAAAGGAGTGGAAGCATGGACTGCATTTCTTTTAGGACCGGGTGGGGATGATGGCATGGCATGCTGGTGATAGAGTAGAGAGTCATAGTTGTAAAAGGGGTGGGTGCAGTGCATGAATGAATGAATACTGAATAGGGTTGCCCAACCCAACCCAAGCCTAGCTAGCTGCTAGCTATATATAAAATATAAAATAGGGATAGATAGATAGGGTGTACATTAACATGGCAGAGCCTGTTCTGTTGTTTATCAATAGCAAAGGCAAAGTTTCATCTGCTTGAAAAGAAAGGTGTACCTCTGCTCTGCTATGCTGCATAACCACACGTAAACATCCACCACGTTCAATTCAACACCTCTTTCTCTTTCTCTATCTTGTGTCATTCCCCGTGATGATGAATGGAGAGAGATATAGTCTCTCGATCATTCTCACACGTGTGAGTGAGGTGTGACTTATTACCATCAGAGAATGATTATGGTAATAGTATAATGACAGCAACCGGATAAATTACAAAAAGGTTTACAAACGGAATGATTATGGTGATAGCAGTAATACTATTCCAACAAAGTCAATATTTAATAGGAATAAATAAATAAACAAATCATATAAATGTCAAAAGCTAGGGTTATATATTAATATATGTTAAAAATTTAGAATGTGCAAGAGTATCCACTCTCCATATTATATCTTAATTTTAAATTTTTTTAAAATTTAAAATTCTATTCTATATATATTTTCTATTCTAATCTTTATTTTTATTACGCTAAATTATGTTTTTTTTTCAAAATATCATGATTTTACCATTTGGTCCCTAAATTTTTTTTCAAGTGGTCCCAAAAAATTATAACGCATTCACATTTGGTCCCTCTGTTAGTGCACAATTTACCATCTCTGTTTAATGTTTTCGTGACAGCTTAGATGGACAAAATAAGCCTACATGACACATATATGTCATCTTATGTATCCTACATGACTTATATCACCGCCCTTCATAAAAAAAAGATAATTATAGAGTTAATCAATGTGACTCATAAAAAGGTGGTCATTAACCACTTAAGCTTATATCACCACCCTTCATGTAGGCTTATTTTGTCCACTTAATAAGTAATTAATTAGTGCACAATACTATCATCCAATAATATATATTATTTATTAAATTTAATGATAAAATATTATATATTATACTTATTAAATATATATGTGATAATATATTATTGAATAATATTACAACTTTTTAAACTAGCAATGGATATTCAAAAACACAAAATGTAATAGTTAACACATTAAATTTTTTATTTTTATTTAATCTTTTTTATTCTTAAATCTTTATAAAGTATCATAAATTTATTTCGTCATAAAAATATAAATTTCGTATGAACAAAATATTATTATAAGTTACACATGGCATTGGTCAGTTTGGATGATTCAGTATTTCAAAGTTCACTCTCTGCTGCCCCCACCTCTGTAGATAGTACTAATGGTAAATAAAGGATTGAGATTGGAATCGAGTGAGTGAGAGAGAGAGAGAGGGAGTGAAAAAAACCGTGTAGGTTTCCCTTTTCTGCTTAGAGAAAGGCTTTGCTTGAAAAAAAAAAGCACTTTTGCTGCAAAATCTTTTCTTCTTCACCTTCACTGTCTGTCAAACTTTGCTTCTCATGTTACATGCTCTCCAGCATTGCATTCAACAGCACAATATTTATATTCTTTCAAGCATGACATATACTTTGTCAGATAGGAAATGAAGTCATGGCCAGCAGCAAGTGTTATATGTTCCCTTCACAAGAAAACCAAAATGTCCTCACCACCTATTACCCTTCTTCTTCTTCTTCTTCATTTCCATCTCATTCTATGGGAATGGTATATACAGACATGGGATCTCTCTCTCTCAGCTCCAACTATGGTGTTGTTTCAACTGTCTCTTCTTCTCAAGAGAGTAACTATGCCTGCAAGACCTCTGTGATGGAAAATAGTAGCAATACTGCAGGATGGACTTTTCCATTTATGAGGGAGTGCCTTTCCAAAAGCTTTGAAGAGCAACATCCCAACATGGATGATGTGGAGGGTTGTAATAATGGTAATTCTGATTGCAGTGATGGGATTGGGGAAAACAACCATAATGCTAACTCCAATGAAGAGAACCCTAATGAGAATCCTGTCAGTGGCAAAGAGGTAGATAGTGGACAATCCAAACTCTGTGCAAGAGGACATTGGAGACCTGCAGAAGATTCCAAGCTCAAGGAACTTGTGGCTCTTTATGGTCCTCAAAACTGGAACCTCATTGCTGAAAAGTTGGAAGGAAGATCAGGTGTCAAAACTGCTGCATAACTAATACAATAACTTCTTTATGAACTATATATTTTCTCTTTTCTCTTTTGGTGTAGTGTATTTTATGAATGAGATTAACTAATATCTTCATGTGATATTTTTTATTTGAAGGTAAGAGTTGTAGGTTGAGATGGTTCAACCAGTTGGACCCAAGGATCAACAGGAGAGCTTTCAGTGAAGAAGAGGAAGAAAGGCTAATGCAGGCACATAGAATTTATGGCAACAAATGGGCCATGATTGCTAGGCTTTTCCCTGGAAGAACAGATAATGCTGTCAAGAATCACTGGCATGTGATAATGGCCAGGAAGTACAGAGAACAATCCAGTGCTTACAGGAGGAGGAGACTGGGCCAATCTGTTTACAGAAGAATGGATCAAAATCCAAACTTTATGATCTGCAGAGAAACCCCAACAACAGAAACAGAACCACCATCACCCTATTTTCTCAATGCAGCACTCAGCAATAATAGTATGGCTATTTTACCATATGCTCCATCCTTCCATGGTGGTGGTGGGGTTGAGTATGGCTTAAATGTTTCAACCTACATGACTGGTGGGAGAGAAGCAATGTCAAGAAATGAGCAGCCCCCCCCACATGTTGGCTTGTATACTCAACAGGCACCATATGATTTCTTCTCTGGTGTGTCCTTTCTCTCTTGCATTCCTGCAACTGCATATCCATATAGGTTTTCTAACTTTCTTGCTCCTTCTTCCAAGTTTCCTAACTCAGTTCAGCTTCATAATTAACTTGCTATTTTTCTTAAACTTCAATCAAGTTAAATATTTTCTTGACATCTACCTTTTAGTTTGCAACTGTGACTGATGCAATGCAACATTCTCCTTCTTTGTCACATTTGTGTTGCCTTAATTAAATTCTCTCTCTTTCTGACACACACACATGATAATAACATCCTCCATTGTGTTGGGTTTGAAGGTGCAAGAAGCAATGACATGGTGGGAGAGTCTTTGAGTCAGATCAGATGCTGGGACAGGACTAGTGATGATCAATATCATCATCAAGTATCTGGTTTCTACCCTCCTCCTTATTATCCCCAACAATATATGCCAAACAATCACAATTTTTACAGTTACTCAAATTCCTCAGCCAGGGAACCATCATCCGTAGCAGCAGAAAACAGAAACAGAGATAAAGTTGTGATGATCAGTGACCCCTCAGATGCTGTTCCACCTCCATTTTTTGACTTCCTCGGAGTAGGAGCCAAATGATCTTAAAGGTGCAGACTTTACCGGAAGTTCCTCAATATAGGTGTGGTCCAACATGACTGAGAAGCCATTCCAGGCAAATAGAATAGAACTTGTGTTGATAATGATATCATATCACCTGTTTCTTTCTCATATATGGGGACCCTTTTCCAATCCAAACTATTTAATTTAATAATAATGACAGTTTAATTCCATTATTAATTATAACCTTTTCATGCTCTTTTAGTTAAATTTGCCGATCACCCACCAAATGGGGTCATTTGGATATTAAAAATGTCCTTAGTCATTCTTTGTTTAGAATACTAATCAAAACAATTTAGAATGAAAATGGTTGAATGAGATGGAACATATATATATATATATATATATATATATATATATATGCATAGTTTAGGATAGGACAGGAGTTGGTATGGTATGGCCTGGTCCCTTTTTATTTGTTAAGGTTGTAGATCTAGCTTAGCTACTTTCCAGGCAAAGGAAGGGTTGTTTTGGTTGTCGCTATAGAAGGAGTGTTTCTTAACTGTTTGGGGGATGATGATGGAAAACAATGACGAAGGGGGAATGGAACTGTTGAGAAAATCGCTTTCTGATGGGTCTTGGTCTGCAATGCAATAACTGAGGCACAAATTCTGCAACTGAGTCCATATGTGCATTCATAATGGGGAACTGTTCAATATCCTTCTCTCATCAGCAGAATCTTTGTGAGGATTCATGCCATGCCATCCATCATCCATGTGTGATTGTCAAGTGTGGTTGTTTATTAGGCACCCACCGTAATCACATTCAAGAATCAGTTACGAGATGAGGAGTATATACATAAGTTACCACACTTTTAACCTGTGTTTAGTTTACATAGAAAATAAATCAGGAAAGAGAAAAATAATAAAGAAATTAAGTAGAATTAAATGTTGTTAGGTATCATAGAAATATAATAGAGATAGAAAACAAATTATTTTTTATAATTGTTTGGTTGTGGAGAAATGAGAGAGAGATTTGTAAAAGATTGAAAAGACTAAAATCATCCTTTCAAAAAAATAATTTATTTTCATCAGCCGCAATAACACAAGGGTAAAATAATAAATTCATAAAATGAACCCCCAATCTCCCCTATATCTCTGCTTTGGTGAGGAGATACACAAATCTGTGGTGTTCATCACCAAACTCAGTTGAATCTCTCTCTTTGGTGAGAGGCCAAATGCGATGGATACTGGATATCACCTCTAATTCTCTCTCTCACGTCTCTCTCTTCAGCAACTCTACTGAAACAAACGAAGCATTAAGGATAATCAGATAATTCAATAATTTATATATTAGAAAGTATCTTATACATTATCCCCACCAGTCTCAAAGATAAGCAAAAAAACACTCATATAAGGTGGACTAACATATAAGTAATTAAATTTTAATTAAGTTTACCCTATTTAATGAGATAAACCCAAAATGCCCTTTATTTAATTCAAATTTTACTTTCTAACCACTCTATTTAATGAATCATGTGCTAATAGAAAAAGAGTATGTCCACCTGAAACAATTTTCAATAAAATTTAATGTAGGGTAATTTAGACAATGCAAGTACCTTTTACATGGTATCAAGAAAATTTAATGAGTTTAACTAACTTTCTTAATACGTGTTATTTAGTTAATTTTGCTTATATTCAAGTACGAAGTAGTATATAAGTATTTTTAAATATAGGTAAAATGTAAAAAAAATATATAATGAAAAATATATACTTAAGAAAATTTGTTTAATCATGTAGAGTATTATTTTATTGAAAATAGAAAAATTTATAAAAGAATACAAACATTTGAAAAATTTCAAGTTATGGAGAATAGGGAAAAGAGAATATTAGCACTATAATATATGGAAATACTGATCTTATTTGAGTTTTTTTTTTGTAATTTATGACATATTCAATTTGCCTAACTATTTATTAATTAATAATTAATTAATCATTAAATAAAATATTTTTGTAAATCATTATTATTTGTTTCATGTTTATTATGCATATGTTTTTCAATTCATATGAGATATTAAAACAATGTGTTAAAATTATGATTAAACATTATATATTTGTCTTCGTACAAAAAAAAAAAGACATTATATATTTGTCTAAAATAACTATAAGCATGAGGTAAAATAATTATAATTAGTAGGTGCATTAAAACTTTATCTCTAAAACAATTAACATTTTAAAATGTAGAGATTAATTGGACAAATTAAAAGTGTGTTTGGTAAGATATTTTTAATAAGATGAAAGTTGAAATTAGTAAATGAGACGGTTTCATCAATGTTGGTAATGTAGCTTTTTAAGTAGCTACTAGTTTTTCTTGAAAACTACTCAAGATATCTTTTAAAAAAAAGCTCTCATTTTCAACTGTTAGTTGAAAAATTATTACAAGTTTACCCCTCAACAACCTTCATTTATCATTATTTAATAATTAATTATGTCCTTATATATCATTTTAATTTACCATTTTAAGTTAGTTTTACCAAACACTTTCAATCAAATCAACTAACTTTTCAGCTTTCAACTATCTATTAACTTTCAACTTTTAACTTTTCAACTTTCAACTAGTTTTTTTTAGCTTTAAACTTTCAGCTTATTTTTTAACTAATTTTACCAAACACACTCTAAGATTAAGTTGATGCTAGTACTAGTGCTCCAAGTTCAACCCTAAACCCTAAATCCATTTATTTAGGTAATGATACACTTAAAAATAGGAACTTAGTACTACTCACCGATAAAGGTGAATATAACACTAAAAGGGAGTAAAAAAATATTTTCTATACACATATGTATAATATATTCACTAATTACATGGCTTTTTTTTACCATTACTGTATGATCATTATCTAATTTCATTTAACTTATATTTTGTGTCATCTCAATTTTATTCTACTATGACTAAATTTTAATTACCCAAATATCATTATATTAATGAGTAAACTAGCACTTTACCCTCCACTTTTACAGCGTCTTGCAGTTTCATCCCTGACATTTCTAAAATAGCACTTTAGTCCCTGTAACATGCACTTTGGTCCTTAACTTTATTAAAAAAACATGCACTTTAGTCCATGACTTTATTAAAAATCATGCACTTTTAGGGATTAAAGTGCATCTTTTAATAAAGTTAGGGACTAAAGTGTTATTTTGGAAAAGTCGGGAACGAAACTGCAAAACGCAGTAAAAGTCGAGGACAGAAGTGCTAATTTACTCTTATATTAATTTCTTCATATCAATGATGATGTCTAGTTTAAAAAATGAATTAAATAAAAAATTAGGGCAAAGTAAAGTATGAGTGTGTGTTTGATTTTTACAATGGTAAAATTAATTTTGAATTAACGTGATTTTATAGAATTGATTTAATGTATAATTGATTTTGAAATAATGCAAAAACAAGTAGAAGTTGCTTTAGGGAAAACCTAGGTTTTGGCACCAAAAATCAATTTTAAAGGTAACCACCTAAACATATTTTTTCAGTCAAAACTAGGGATGACAATTGAGTCCAAGCCCTATGGGTACCCGTAAAAATTATCCGCAATGAGCAGGGTAAATACTCGCAAAGCGGGTATGAGCGCGGGTACGGACAAAAACCCGCATTTTTTTATGGGGATGGGCGCGGGTACGGGCACTTTGATGTCCAGCCCGCCCCATACCCGCACTCATAAATATAATTATTTAATAAAAATACCATATATAATTATATATGGGGATATATTAATTTTATTAAAATATCTAATATATTTATACATATTTTTAAAATTGATATATATAATATATTACAAATTAAAAATATATTTTTATAATTATCTATTTGTGTTTTTTTACTTTATAATATATGACTAATTAGTGCTAATAATTTGTTTTTATAGATCTTGAAAAAATCTAACACATAATATCCAACTAATCCAAGTTTATAAAATAGTGTGATGTGAAAGTATATTGTAATATTTAATAAAAATTTTGAACTTTAGATCATTTGTTGTGTTTTAGAACATTAACATATTGTATTTCAATGTAATTAAATTGTTGTATCACTGATATTTAAAAATTATATTCGGACGATTTTCGAGTAACTTTTTCAAATTAGATATAGTTTTCTTAAATTAATATTTTTTTAGTAAGTTGTTAATTATTTACTTAATAAAAGTGCGGGTAATGGACGCGGGTACGAGCATATAGGTGCCCAGCGGGTATAGGGACGAGCACTAAAGTTACTGCTTATGCGGGTACGGGTGCGGGTATGAGCTTTTTTTTTAAAACGCGGGTACGAGGACGGACACTGTGGTACCCTGCCTAGAGAGTACCCATTGTCATCCCTAGTCAAAACATGTTTGACCATTTCTAAATCATCATTTATCATCTAGCGCGGATCAATTGATAAGGGACTATTCTCAATTTAGGGAAGAGTTTTGCCATACATAGAGGTCATACCCAACTCAAATAGGATTGTCTCTCGTAAAGGATATACATGGGATGTGAACCTTTAAAAAATCATGAATTTTTTTTTTGTTCATGAAATAAAATCATGATTTCAAGGTTGTAGAAGTGGTTCAAGCACATTTAATATGAGAACGAACAGTGGGGAGATAATGTGTATTTTGAGACTATATTTTTAGTGCTTATATTATAATAGCTAGGCATGTGGCCTAGTGCAGGAGTCAGCGAAAAGGTCCAGGTGGTATACTGTTGCTTGCACCATCCAATTGTTTCTGTTTTGTTTTTGGTCAAATCATCCAATTCTTTATTGACCAAAAAAAATCCATTTGTTTCGAGTCTGTAAGAAACAAGTCTAGTTTGGGCTGCAAATAAGCCCAACAAGGTTGATCACTGATACCAGCAATATTGCATTACACTACTGAGTACTGAAACCCCAATGGAAATTAATTAAATGGCGATTTTATACATGAACACTAAAAAACGTGATGGTATACATACATATATATAACCTAGCAAAAGGTTGGTGAAATCTGGCTTTAGCGGTATAATGTATTGTTTTGTAAGAACAAGAGACCAATATGCTCAGCACCTTCCACCATTAGAGCATGTGCATGTAGTTATGGTAGTTTATCTCAATCCAACCTATCTTCCTTATTTTAAACTATCACACGACAACTTTTACAAAATTTAAATTTATAAAACTATGAAGTTCTTTTTAATATAAAAAATTAAAACTTAAATCTGGAAGTCACACAAAACATCCCTGTTCGAGTATGAAACTTAGACTCAGGTCTCCGGATCTTGGACTCGGGTATTTGCTCTGGTGGGTCTTGTAGGTCAATCCTGTGAAGACATTTTGACGCCCAAGTTAGTGATGGTATGGGATGATAGCAATAAATGTGTGATTGGTGCGTACATGACATATGATGTCTACAGTATTTATAGGAGAATATCCTGGGATATGGGTTTTGGGTCCTGATCCATAAGATATTATCCTGTGGGATGAGGAGCAGGAGATACTTTGGTGCTCCACATCTAGCAGTTGTCCAGATTGGAGCTGACTTATGCTCGATCGGGCCGACTTTAGCGAGTAGTCGGGTCGGCTTACTTTGAGAGACTGGATTAGTTAGTTTTGGCCTTTTGGACTCGATCTGGAACAATCCCTAACCTCTTTTCTTTTTTCTGGTTTTTTGGAAAAAGAAATTATTTACCCCTAAAATAAAAAGATGAAAATATATAGCCAACGAAAATGAAAAAAATGATGTGAACTATGTATTGACAACATCCTTTTATCTGGCCCTGTAATAAAATATATAATTGGCACAAATTCAGCATTTGGCCCCGTATGTTCAGTCTGCCTTCATATTCCACTCACGTGGGTTGTTTATCAGTGTTTTCAATTCTCTTGACCATACGGTTTGCTATTTCTAGTTGATCAACATGTGTTAGGCGGTGAGGGTTAGTGTTAGGGATGGGAATAGGCTGAGCCGAGTTAGGCTTTGCAAGGTCTGAGCCTGACCTGCACCTTAAACTCAGAGTCTGGCCTGTTAGGCTTTATTTTATGGCCTGAGCCTGACCTATTTAAAGTCTGACAAGGTCTGAAAGTCTGTTTAAAAGCCTGTTTTATAGTAAAGTACTTGAATATATCATAAGGATATATATGAATAGACTTATAGGCTCAAGTTTTTAACATACTTTAATGTTTATACAAGCTAATAAATATATAATTAAAAGGAAAATTAATAAAAAATCTTTATAATAATAATAGCAATATAAAAAATATTAGTATTTTATTTATATTTAGTTAAATAGACCGGCCTGATAGGCTCAAAAGGCTTTTTCGATGGCCTGAAGCCTAGCCTGTTTTGCTATATAGGCTTTTGAAAAAGCCTTGGCCGACTCAATTTAATAAATTGGCCTGGGCCTGATGTAGGTTGGGTAGTAGGCCCCTGACGAGCGGTCTGGCCTGTTCCCACCCCTAGTTAGTGCTCTTAATGAGCTGAGCTATTCATGAACTATTTGAGATCGGCTTGTTAAATGCTCGACTAAGCTCGTTTGTTTAATTAAACAAACGAGCCCAAGCTTAAAGTTTGACTCGATTATTTAAATGAGCCAAGCCCAAGCCTTATAACTTGACACTAAGAGCTCGTGAATAGCTCGCGTATTATATATAATAATTAATTGATATAAATAATTAAAGTAAAGTAAGATTAATAAAAATTAGAAAAACAAAACATATAGTTATAAGTTTATTTTTAAAATAAATAATAAAATAATAAAGTAAAATAATTTCTCTATGTATATGAAAATAAATATTGAAATATTTCCTATATTAGTTAAGAAATTATGTTTTAAATTGCGAAAAATATAATTTTTTAGAATATTTTAACTATATATATTGTATATTTAGAATATATTTTGATTTTTATATTATCATTTAACAATAAAATATTTATTAAATACTAAATTCATAAACTTTGAAAATGATTTAAAGAAAATTTTTATAAGAGCAAAAACAATGAAGTTATAAATGAGCTAAACAAGTCAAGCTCAAACTTTATTTTCTTTAACAAGCCAATGTCAAGCTTTAAGTTTGGCTCGTTTAAATAAATGAGCCAAGCTTGAACCACCCATTTTTTTCACAAGCCAAACCTGAGTTTCAGGTACTCGGCTCGGCTTAGCTCATTTACGGCCCTAGTGAGGGTAAAAAAGATAATTCAATCTCTAGCTATTATTTCAATATTATATATGTTTCATTATCTCTGTCTAGAGTATTTATATTGCATTTTAATTTTTTATTCACAATTCATCTTAATAAAAAAACATATTAAATACACATTCCAAGGTATATACTTTGTGTTCATTAGGACGTGAATGTTCCAATTTGAATAAAGTAAAAAAAAAAAAGAAAAAAAAAACTGGTAAAATTTACTTATATATTTTGAATTATTTTTTTATTACTTATATTTGATAACTAAAATTATAAAAGTAAATTAAATTATAATTTACAATACTGAATTACACAATTGAGATAGCAAACTGAATAGTAACATCAAACACTCAGCCCAACAAATACTATCTAACATATGGGAAAATATGGCATCTAATTATTACTGATGTCTCACCTCTCACCAAAGGATACATAAAAAATGAAAAACTTTTATTTCACCCAAAACTCTGTTCCATAATCCTAACAAACTCATTGCGATCAATTAGTTCATCCCCATTTTGATCAATTGCATTAATCATTTTCTGACATTCCTTCAAATCTTTCCCCAAACCCAAACAGGATAAGACCCCCTGCAACTCTATTGCCTCTATAAACCCATCTTTGTTTTGGTCAAACACATTGAAAGCTTCCTCTACCTCTGCCAATGTGACGTCCTTTTCAAACAATTGCTCCATTTCTTGCACTCCAAACTCCTCTATCCCATTGCCATCCCATTGCACATTCATTCCAAGCTTTTCCATCACCAAAATTACCTCTTCTCCGCACAGTCTTACACCACTCAATGCAGTCCAAACTCTGTTTCACTGCTTCAGAATTTGAACAAATTCTAATTTGGGTCCATGCCGTCCAATTTTGAGAGACATAACTAAACACAAACCGGAAGCAAAACAAGAAAAAAGAAAGGATACACCTTATCCTAAAGTCCCACATTAGAATTCTAAAACATGAGAAGCAAGATAGGATCATGTTACTAAGTTTTTGCTCCATTGGTAATTAACTAGCTAGAATAAGAACAGTCTAATCTAAACACTGAACTATAATGTGGATATATGATATATGCAATATTTGTTGTTGAGTGCAATGACCGTTTTATAAACAAAATTCAATGACCCTTTCTCAACTTCAAGTAGAAGCGTCAACCCATAACGTGATACAAGGGCTAGATTTCCCGGAAGCATGTACTTAGCTTCCACTAGGAGTTAAAAACAAAATGATAATGAACGGGGACTTTTTGACCATTTTGGGGCAAAAAATAAAAAAATTTACCCAAATAATGTGATCCCA
Source organism: Sesbania bispinosa (assembly GCA_026901365.1). Taxonomy (NCBI): domain Eukaryota; kingdom Viridiplantae; phylum Streptophyta; class Magnoliopsida; order Fabales; family Fabaceae; genus Sesbania; species Sesbania bispinosa. The sequence continues at coordinate 1,651,411 of QLOH01000094.1, read as the reverse complement.
AAACTATTTACCAATCTGGTGTGAAGAATGACAGGTGGCATAAGGAATCGCAAACTCACTTTGCGCAACAGAAAGCGCAAACTTACTTTGCATATATTAAAAGAGGATACGCAAAGTGAGTTTGAGTTTTTAGTTGAATTTAAGGAAGATACGCAAAGTGAGTTTGAGTTTTTAGTTGAACTAGTATTAAATTGATGGTATGATTTATGTTGTCCGTGCTTCGCACGGGATAAAATGTCAGTTATCATAAATACTTATATATTAAAGTAAATCAATAAAATTTTTATTGGAAAAAAGGCTGCCTCCCGTAGATAATACATGTGATTCATATCAAAATCACTTTACTAAGGTGAGAATAAAGAAGACTGATATTATAAGTGAATGATTAATTAAAAAAAAGAAGAAAAAAACACTACAATAGAAGTGAAATAAATGGAGATAAGATTTTGATAAAAAATAAAAAGAAAGTAAAAATGATGATACAGTTTTTATTATGGTCCATTTCTGATTTTTTTATTACATAAAATACATTGAGAAATACTACCTCCGGTCCTATATATAAGAAACAAAAAGTGAAATTTTTTTGGTCCTATATATAAGAAACGTAGTACTATTTTTAATTGCATTAATTGTTAAATGTCTTATATGCTCTTCATTTATTGTGAGTAGTTAAAGAGGTACTCACTCATCTACTCATTTAATACTAAGGGTATTTTTGAAAAAAAAATTTAAATTCATGGAAATATTAATTATCACTAACAGATTCCAATGCATTTCCTTAGTCGTGATTATTTTAGTCAAATGTTTCTTATATATAGGACCAGAGGTAATATAATAAAAGCCTTGATGTACATTAAATTTAATATAATAATAAAGAAAGAAAATTAATGGGATGTACATCAACGCTTTTATTATATTTCTCAATGTATTTTATGTAATAAAAAAAATCAGAAATAGACCATAATAAAAACTGTATCATCATTTTTACTTTCTTTTCATTTTTTATCAAAATCTTATCTCCATTTATTTCACTTCTATTGTACTTTTTTTCTTTTTGTTTTTTTAATTAATCATTCACTTATAATATCAGTTTTCTTCATTCTCACCTTAATAAAGTGATTTTAATATGAATCACATGTATCATCTACGGGAGATTCCTATAAAAATTTTATTGATTTACTTTAATACTCCACATATAAGTATTTATGATAACTAATATTTATCCCGTGCGAAGCACGAACAACATAAATCATACCATCAATTTAACTAAAAACTCAAACTCACTTTGCGTATCCTCTTTTAATATACGCAAAGTGAGTTTGCGCTTCCTGTTGCGCAAAGTGAGTTTACGCTTCCTTACGTCACCTGTCATTCCTCACACCAGATTGGTAAATAGTTTTTGGATCACATTATTTGGGTAATTTTTTTTATTTTTTTGCCCCAAAGTGGTCAAAAAAGCCAATGAATGGGATATAAAACTTCCAATAACAGTTACAAAATGTGGAATTTCTATGAAATTCACAGAGGAAGAATAATAGTTTACTTAAATAATTGGCAGAGAGAATAAAGTAATAATCTGAAGAAAGATCAAGGTCAATTTACATGAAAAAGACACCATCACTGAAATTTCTTAATGATTCAGAATATGTGTGACGTACGTTAAAGTATGTGGAAAAACATAACATGCATGATTTCTGATTTGTCAAAAAAATACGCTGTTGGGAAGGTGACAGTTGCTTGTGTGACACGACACGTACGGACGAAAATTCTCCCAGAATTTCCAACGAAATGGGAAGAGCCTATGCCCTCTGTGTGTATGAACAAGATGTCATCAAAACAAAACTTTATGAATATTCTTGCCTTTGGTTTAGCGGTCATATTTTTTGATTTAAAGTTAGTTCCTTCCACATGATATATATTGTTAATTCATTTAACTCCCCCAAAATGGTAAGTTGAATTGCATATTTGCATAAATAGTCTAACTTAAACAAGTTTATCAGGGTGATTTTAGGGTAGACCCTCTTAAGTTTGGGTCTACCGTAGATCCTTAATTTTATTACTATAAAAGATAAATTTATTTTTATAATATATATTATTAATTATTTTAATATTAAATTTATATTATATAGTAAAGATCTACTATAAATCACTTTTTTTGTGGTCCATTCTAAAATTCCCAAGTTTAATATATATCGATTGTGATGAGTTTGGATAAATTGATTCTTTTTATTTTAAAAATTGAGTGGTGGTTTAGGCTTGAATTGAGTTAGTTAACTTGACTCGTTTAACATCATTGTGAACATAGGCTAGACGTAAAACAAACATAGCTTTAATCTTTCTAGTCTGTTAAATAAAAACGGGTCAATTGATCATCTTGTGTCCAACGAGGGAAATGTCATGTAAAAGTCATTTCTACTTCCTTTCTTTTTCAAAATAAGTATAGAATTTCCGGTGAGAATTGTCAAGTTATATAGGATTATATATACATTGCATACAACTGGGGGATTTTTACCGGGTTGGCAAATTTTTCTTTCATTTATTTTCTCCGTCTATGATATTAGTTTTTAAAAAATTTAGAAATAATGTAGTGGATAAAATAATGAATATGAATATATACTTACAAGTACTTTAGGATGTTATAATATCAAGAATAAAATACAATATAAAGTTTCTAGTGTAAAAAGGACTCTTCGAAAGACTAATGAGCCCATTTATTTGTTTTATTTTAAAGTAAAAAAAAATTAAATTAAAAAATCTTTATAAAATTTTATAATGATTAAGTTTTCCAAAAAACCCAAAATATGTAATTTTAATATTTCTATCAAGAGTTTAAAAAGTAACTAATGATGAATATATATATATTGTGTGTATATATATAATAAGAATATTTTTGTATTTATCCAAACACAAGACCTTACTAAGCACATAATAATTTAAGGCATTTTTCAAATGATATACTTACATGACTAATTATTAACAAATTTGTTGTTCAATAACGGGAGCTCTAAGGGTCTTCTCTAAAGTGAGGTCATTTTTATCACGAATCACAAAAAAGAGGAAGATTATATGTTAGGGGTGTGCTATTGTGGGAGGGAAGTCAAATTGTTTACTTCTCACACTGAAGAAAACCCTAATACAGTAGAAGGTTTCTAACATGCCCCCTCACGGGTGAGGAAGAAGACCCACCCAAGATTAGGGACCTGATAGAAACCCTAATATTAAGTCATTTGACATGTAGGATTGGTGAATTAGATGCTTATCTGGCACTTAACAGGTCAAGTCACATGAAAATGTTCCACGTCTGCTTTTGTTAGAGGTGTTACTAATTGTGACTAACGGAGGAACATTGTGACCATTTTAATCTTTAAGGGACTTAACTGGTAACAAACATCTTTAAGCGACCTAACTGGCAACGCATGCATCTTTCATGGACCTTATAATTGGGGGTTTACTCTAATATAAATAATACATTTTTTTTTGGGTAAGAAGGAGGGGCAAAGCCCCAAACAAAACTAAACAATGATTCTACAAGGGAAAGCAACCCCTACAAGATCCTCCCTAATTAAGGGAGCCAAACCCTGAGGAGGACTAACCAAATTATGAGTTCCTAATGAGAATTTAAACGCAAAGTCAGCTAACCAATTAGCTGGTCTATTACATTCTCGATATGTTTGAGAGAAGTGCACCTACCAAGACTGGTCCAACATAGAAACAATGGATTGGATAATAGTTCTGCAGGGATGAACTGTGCTATACCCGTTCAGAATGGAAGAGATTGCAAACTGAGAATCAGATTCAATCCATAGCCTCCGAAACCCTTTTTGCTTAGCAACCTGCATAGCTGTGAGGATTCCCCAAAGCTCACTCATATTGACTATTGTTAAACCAAGATTTCTAACAAAACCAGTCACCCAATGGCCATTGGAGTCACGGAACAGCCCACCACAACCTGAGTTCCTTCCACCATTTCTAACAGAGCCATCAATGTTACATTTTATAAAGTCTTCCATAGGGAAAGTACAACTAAATAATTGGGTTGAATATTTAGGAGATGCAGAACTAATAGGGTTTGAGTTTAGGCTATAGCAAATCTGTTGAACATTAGCTTGGATTCGGTGAATCAAGCTGGATTCATCTTGGACATTATTGTTAAACACAAGATCATTTCTGCAGGACCACAAAGCTGACAGAGTAACCGGGAAAATAAGATGCCAAGCCATGTCATGAGCACCTCGACCTGAACAGGTAAGATTAAAGGTAAACCAATCTCTTACATCAGTAGTTTGGAAATTAACTCCCAGTCTGTTAGCACCCAAAGAGGTCCAGATAACCTTGGCTTTTGGACAGTCCCTCAGGATATGCAGAGAAGTTTCAGGATGATTTTTGCAATATGGACACAATGCACAGTCAGTTAAGCCCCTGGAATGTCTAAAAACATTGGTTTTTAGGCCCCCTTTAATTATCATCCACAAAAAGCATTTGAGCCTGTGAGTCCCCTGCCATTTCCAAATGAGTTTCCATATTCTATGATGGGGACCAAGCTTAGATGAAGCTGTTAGGTGATAAGCAGAATTGGTTGTAAAATTTCCATGATCAGACAGAGCCCAAGTCAAGCAATCCTCTCCAAGGTCTGGATGTGGGGGATGGGTTCCATGAATTTCATTTAAAGCCCATGAAGGTAAAAGGTTTGAAAAAGTATTAAAGCACCAATAACTAGAATCATTCAGCATATCTGAAACAGTAGCAAAAAGAAGATTAGCAGGAATTGGGGCAATTGCCACAACCAGGAGAATAGTTCCAGATCTCAGCCAACAATCAGACCAGAAATTAACTAATTTGCCATCTCCAATGTTCCACCTATAACCCTGCTTAAGAGTATTCCAAATAGCATTAATCCCCTGCCAAACTGTCGAATCATTGGGCTGTCTAGAAACATTAGGAATAAAATCATTCCCAACCTTATACTTGCACCTCAACACTTTGACCCATAGAGAGTTTCTATTAGTAATAAGCCCCCATCCTATTTTCATGAATAGAGCTTTGTTAAAAGCCTCTAGATTTTTAAATCCCATACCACCAGCATCCTTGGAATCAGTAAAGTGATCCCAAGACACAAAATGAAGCTTCCTCTTTGCAGATGTGGAACCCCATACAAAACTCCTAATCAATTGTTCCAATTTGGAGCAAATCGATTTAGGGAGGATGATGTTGAAATTCTGGCAAGCATACCAAAATCTCAATAGTATAATAGTACGTAAGAGTATCGTATCCACATGGAACAGTTCAATTTTTAAAGATTAGTGGTCACAACTATCAAATGAAAATACGGTTGTTGGATGTTGAATTGCGAAAGTAAATAAAAACAGAAAATAAATTGAAATAAGTAGAGATAGTTACTTGGACTAGGATTGAATTTCGTATCATCGCACTCCTTTCGTATGTGAATCCCAATAATATTTATGAATATGTAGTTATGATACCTTAGCCAAACTATATTATTTTACCCTAGTGTCATAGCGATAAAATACTCAGAAATAATTCATGCGGGTTCTCCCAAGCGACAAATTACCCTGGCTTTAAAGATATACTTTTCTGTTTGTTAAAACTATCAGTTCGCCCTATAGCTCTATTCCCATAATGACTACTTTGAGTATTTTTACCAATCAGAGTTCAAGTTTCCTATGTCTAGGCTCCCCCAAACTCGCTATTGATTTCACAAAACCATTTACCAATGAATATTATAAAATCAACCTATAACTCCAGCACACAAGCGGAAGCTACGCATTAAGCACAAAATAAAAATACTGATATCATAAAAACATAGATTCATAGATATTAAAGAGAATTCACATACAATTGGGGATTGAATCAACTACGTTCAATCCTATCGGAGAGTTTAGCTACGCATGGTAGCCATTACAAACCAACGGAGAAACTGTCACTTTCTCCAGCCCTAGCTCTGCTCTGCCGTCTCCCTTGGGTCTCTGGGACTTTTTTTGATCTTTGCAAAAGGTCCTTTAAATAGAAGTTGGAAAGCTATCTGAAATTTGGAAGAATCTGATTTGAAATCCTTTGAAAAACTGATCCCGTATTCCTGTGCTCCAACCTGCGCTCAAATGAAGCGCAAGATCCAAAGAGTAATTTAATTGTTGCGCTCCACTTGCGCTCAGCGCAGGTGGAGCGTGATTCACGTTCCAACTTTCCCTGATTTCCTCTTTTTCAGCTTGATCTCTTCCTGATCTTATCCTTATTTGTCTTGTTTTCCGTATTTCCCTCTCTTTAGCTTGATCTTGTGTTGTTTTGATCTTCGATTTGAATTTAGAATTTAATCTGCAAAATCCTTATCCAAATAATTGCTGATTTTATCTTGATCAGTTGCCATTTAAATCCTTATATTGCAGATTCTCTTTTCAAATAAATGCTATCTTGTTTGTTCATTTAAAACTTGCCCTTTTATCTGCAAAGTCAACATATTTTCTATCAAAATAGCATCATATTCAAATTCAAATCAAATAATTACAAAATATACATTTATTACTAAAAAGAGGTAATTTGGGGCATGAATTTACTATTTTACCCTTGATAAGTGCAGTAATTATACAGTAAATTATCATATATTCTTCACTTATCAAATTCCCCCAACTTAGCTTCTTGCTTGTCCTTGAGCAAGAAAACCTTTTGCAATCAAAATGGATTCAATCCCCCTGTTAAGATTCTCAGAAAATAAGGAATAATTTCATCACCTCTTGCTAGGCAGCTGTCACTTTCCAAAATTCAGATTGAAAATCCGAATCAAGTGATATTTCCATAACTCAATCAGAACAGGATAAAACACATTCAAATTTTTTCAGAAATAGCAACCAAATCAATAAGTGATAAATCAAGGGATTCTCTCATGCTCACGGGTAAGTGTTTCCCTTAATTTTCACAACAGTTGAACAACTAAGATTTATAATCGTTTCTGGTTTCTAAACATGCATATGGAAGATTATGGATCAAAAGGTCTTTTCTTGGTTGTAATGAGGCTGAGCTATCAAGAAATCATGATTTTTCTAGATATGCAAAGAAAACACTAGAATAGAGAGCATCTTTAAATTTTTCTTGAATTTGAAATTTCTCTCCATTCTCCACTTCATTCTTGATTTGTATCATTCAGCTGGCCTCTTCTTTGTTTGATGATTCACTCCCCCCAACTTATTCACTTTTATTCTATCTTTCTTTTTGATTTTTGAGGGAGTGATCTTCTTTTGCTTTCTTGTGTTTGCTCTTTGTATTTCTTCACTTTCAAGTAACCAACCAATTCTCCCCATTTTATCAGATTGCACCTTTGCTCTCTATCCTAAGTGTATAAGGGACAGGAAATAGACATTAATTTTGGCTAGGGTGCAAAAGAAGAAACATTAAAGCTCAAATGGGTTCTCAAAAATTGGAAATTTTTTTCAAAGGTTGGCTTTTTGGCACTGAGCAAATACTTTAATCACAAAATTTTCCTTTATCACTTCCATATTTTTCATGTGCAGAATAAAATCCAAAAACTCAATCAATAGCAGTTGACAAGCAGCGGTGAAAACTCTTATATCAGTGTTTGGTCTCTCAATTCACCAGCTTTTGGCTAAATTCCTTGATAAAGCACTTACTGAAATTAATTAACTACCCTGATATATTTTCCTACACAATATCCTAATCCTAACTGATTATGGATTTAATTACAAAATTCCTATTTCTTTCCTAATTTGGTTAGTTAGACTGCCTAGCTTTGAGATTTTAAAATTAATTCCTTAAATCCCTATTCCTAAAACCTAAAAAAAATTGAAATACAAAACAAAAATCCTAATTAACTGAAAAAAATTAAGAAAATAGAAAATAAAAAGAAAGAAAGACACCAGTATCAATCTTCATCCTCTGTATCTTGTAAGTCCTTGTCCTGCTCTCCAGCTGCTGTTGCTCCACCTCCCCTGGATGAATAGGCCTGTCCCAAGGCCACTGCAAGAATATCCGGAACTCTTCAAGCAGCATGCATGGGTATGGGTCTGGTACAAATGCTTGAAAAGGTGGGAAATCCCTCTGTGGATATGGTCTGAAAGCTTAATACTTTGCAGCAGCCTGTGCATTTTTTAATCTCATGGGATCATAATGGGGTTCATCTCTGATCCTCTTCCCTATGCCTTCTCCTTGTAAGCTAGAGCCACGGGAAAGGCCAACAGTTTATTTGATCCTAAGCATCTGAAAAGTCAAATAACAACAGTTAGTTGCTAAAAACACATTCATTTCAATGATGCCTTATTACAAACACCAATTTATGAAGAACATGGAAGCCTATCATTAACCAATTTGCATGCAAAATTCAGAATACTTTCAAAAAGAAATCAATCTCTTCACAACAAAATTTCAGTTGCACTTGGTAATGGCTTCCTAAAAACAGAATATACTCATTTGTTTTGCAAGCACTCAAATAATCCATGGAAAGTGAAAGTTCAAAATTTTTGCAAGAACATAACATAACACTTTCAAGCTTCAATAACTCACAAAGCAAAGAGCATTTCAATAGAAAACTTGTTCTTCAAATTCCGCACAACCATAATCACATCCAAGATAGCAATTATCAACAATATGCACATTCGCAATCCTAAGGTTGCTATCCTAGAGTTCAAACCATAAAAACACAGGAAAATGAAAATTTCAATTGGTGAAAACTACTTTGAAAGATTAAAAAATGAAGGAGGTTTGTAAGTGGAAAAAGTGAAAAGAAAGGTTTAGGAAGTAGAGAGACGGTACAGGGGAAAACAGGGGAGGGAGAATGAAACTTCCCCCTGTTTTTAGTTCAATTTAAGCATCAGCGCGTACCTGCGCTCAACGGGAGTGGAGCGCAGGTTTCAGTTTTGAAACTCCGTACTGCTGCTCAGCGGGAGTGAAGCGCGGAAAACAGAATGAAATTTTTGCAATTTATAGTCAAGTTTTCTGCTACTTCCTATTGTTTAAAAATTTTATTTTCCACAAACTTATTCCAATCAATTTTGAAAAGTTCCTAGATCCTAAAAAAACGAAAAGTCCTAATTAGCAAACAAAAACAAAACTGAAAACAATTAAAAACTTAAAAATCTCTGGGTTGCCTCCCAGAAAGCGCTCGTTTTACGTCATATAGCTTGACACATGTTCTCTCAAGGTGGTTGAAACTGGAATCTTTTGGTAAGCTTGTGTGCTGCACCCTTCCTTTCTTTGGCCAATAAACCTCCCCATAATTTTGCCATGGAACAATCTTTAGTGCGAAATGACTTTAACCATTTGGGCTTCTTTCTGGAATTAGACCATGCTTCTGACTCCCTTGGCTTGACTGTTCTTTTCTTTATTATCTTGCTCTGATGTGCATGAGTCTTCTTTTCCTGAAGCTTAGATGATTCACAGCTGATTGTTCTCCATTTCTTTGCTTCACAAGGGTTTTTGATATGAAACACACCTGACCACTTTGTCCTCAATCTGACTTTAGGCCTTGAATTTGAATTTCTTGGCCTGATTTTTCTTGCTCTGCTCAGGTCAGTGTAGTCACATGTTTTTCTCTTGTGGAGCTTGGAAGGTTTAACATCTGCACAATGTCTTTCATTATCTTCCTTTGCAGGATGTGGCAAGTGCTTCAATCTTGAGACTACGTCATCTTCTTTCTCTTCTTCTACTTTTACCTCACCTTCTTCCTCTTCTTCAACTTCTCTTTCTATTTCCTTGCCACTTCTGGTGGGTATTGACTCGCAATGCTCCTTTTGTGCAGCAAATTGCTCTCTTAAGTGCTTCACTTGAGTTGCCAAATTTTTTAATGATGTCTCTATTATTCTTTGACTGGCATTCATATCTTGTATCAGTTGATCAAGCTTCTCCTCAATTCTTGAACTTATGTTATGCATTGCGGCCTCTCTACCTTGGCTTCAATAGTCTTCCACATAGTTGACCTGTTCCACTTGAATATCCTGATAGGAGCAGTGACTATTGGGATGGTCGCCTCCACAAAAGTCACAAATCAACTGTTGGGTTTGGCTGGGTTGGGATTGCACTACTTGCAATTGTTGAGGAAGTGTATCCAATTTCTTGGTAAGTTCCTCTATCTGTCTTTTGAGGAGCTTTTGTTCTGCTAAAAGTGCATCATTGCTATTTAGCTCTCGCAACTCCTTCTTCTGAACCGGTTGCCTCCAATATTGAGCTTATTGGTTATTCATTGCAAAATTCTCAATTATTGTGAGAGCACGCTCTGCATCCACATCCAAGATTATTCCTCCTGATGCAGCATCTATGAATGACTTTGAATCGAGTCTGAGTCCATTGCAAAAGATGTTTAGTTGGGCAATGTCTTCAAAACCATGGTTTAGACACTTTCGCAGCAAGGACTTGAATCTCTCCCAAGCTTCACTTAGTGGTTCGTCTTCTCCTTGCCTGAATGTGGAGATGTCTGAATTTGCTTGAATGTAGCGTGAGATTTGATGGGTTTCTAGAAAGCGAACCAAAAATCCCGTAGTATAATAGTAAGAAAGATATCGTATCCACAGGGAACGGTCAATTCACGTAAACTCGTGATCTAATTATCAAGGGAAAACAATGGTTTTGAGAGTATTGTTGCGGAAATTGTAAACTAAAATTTAATAATTAATGAATTAGAAAGGAAGAGTTAGAGACACTTTACTTGGATTAGGATTGAACTTCATATCATCACACCCTTTGTGCATGTAAAACTATCTATTATTTTAGGTTTACTCTATAATACTGTAGACAAACTATATTGCTTATGACCCTGAGTTACCAGGCGACACTCACACTCAAAGATAATTCATGCGGGCTCTCCCAAGCGACAGACTTACCCTCGACTTATTTTGTTCTCTTTATTCCGTTTGTAAAAGAACTAATTGATAAACGAGACCTAATCCTGTAGACACACCTTCAATAGAGTACTCACACTACCCATTACTCATCAGGATACATCCATGTGTCGGTCCTGGATTGACAATCAACTAATCCTTTGCTATTGATACTAAGGCCTAATCCTGTAAACGCCCTTCTCTAGAGTACTGTCACTACCCATCGCTCATTAGTAACGCTTATGTGTCGGTCACAGAGTACCGAGTCCTCTTATTCAATCAGAGTTTGGGTTTCCTATGTCTAGGCTCCCCCATCCTTAATCCTAGTCGAAACTAGCCTATAACTCCGGCGCAAGCGCGGAAGTCAGGAATTAAGCACAGAATAAGATTACCAATATTATAGACAGAGAGCTCAGGAAATAATAATATAGAGTTTACATACACTTGGGATAGAATCAATTACATTCAATCCTAATGGAGAGTTAACTACACAGGGTAGCCATACAAACCACCGAAGATGGTGTCACCATCTTCAATCCTTGTGAAGCGCTCCTCCTCTCCTACTCTAAAATTAGAACTGGTGCATTATCATTGGAATATAACTGAATTACAATAATCGTGCACACCTGATCTGGTGCAAGAGGTTCCTATTTATAGGCTAAGGAAAGACAAAGAAAATTGGGGAGAAATCTATCTAAAAACAGCAACAGTGCAAGAATTAGTGTGATTTGCGCTTCACCATGCGCTACAGCGCAGGTTGAAGCGCACAACGCATCCTGCAGCTTCAATCTTTCTCTTTTTAACGTGATCTCTCCCCGAGACTGGTTTTGGTTTATTTGTCTTTCCTTGTTTCCCTTTTCTTGATGAAATCTTGCATTTATTGAGCATCTTTGATTTATTTGGGAAGGTTGTCTGCAGAATCCTTGTTTGATTGGCAGAGATATCTTCATTAATGGCTCTCGGATATTCTTCAAATCTTCATTATTGCTCACAAATAATCTTCCAATCTTCATTAATTGCCTTCAATCAAACTTCAAATCTTGCAGATATCTCCCTTATTTAATGTTATCTTTCCCTCAAATCAAATCCTTGCAATATTCTGAAAAAATCAGCAATATTTCTATCAAAATAGCATCAAATTCAAATCTAAGATTAATAAATACAATTTATCTAATATTTAATAAAAAAAGATTAAACTGGGGCAAAAATACCATTTTATCCTTGATAAGTGAACTAAAAAGTGCTCTAATTTATCATATGATTTTCACTTATCAAAATACCCCCAACTTAACTTCTTGCTTGTCCTCAAGCGAGAGACCTCTTTGCAATAAAAAAATCAATTCTATCCCCTGTGTAATTCAAACAATTCAAAAACAAATTCAAGGAACTCTTCATCATCTCCTTGTTAAGCAGCAGTCACTTTCCAAACATAAGAAAAGATCAGGATTAAGAGATGTTACCAATCCTCAATCAGAATAGAACACAAACATCAGTCAAACTTCTCAAAAATAGCAATTAAAGCAGTAAGTGATAAACCAAGGAAATCTCTCATTCTCACGGGTAAGTGTTTCTCTCAATCTTTTTCACCACCGTTGAACAACTAGAATTGATAGTCGTTTCCAACATCTGAACCTGCAAGTAGTTAATATGGATCAAAAGGTCTTTCCCTTGGTTGTAATGAGGTTGGGTTATCAAGAAATCATGGTTTTTCTAGATATGCAAAGAACACTTTGAATAGAGAGCATCTTGTGATTGTGCTTGGGACTTCTCTCCATCTACCATGTCATTCTTGAATTGTCACCCTTTTTCAGCTGGCCTCTTTGTTTGAAGAAGTACTCCCCCCAACTTATTCAATTTCCACACTTTTTGTGCAGAATATTTTTTTTCTTTTTTTTTACCATAAACAATAACATAGAGAATTTATTCGTGAGGGAGTACTCTTCTTTTTGATTTCTTGTGCCTTCTCTTTGAAAATTCTTTGATCCTTCAATCCACCAACCTTTTATCCCATCTTGTTGTGTTGCACCTTGCTCTCTATCCCAAGTGTGAAGGGACAGGATATAATCATTGAGTATGGCTAGGGTGCATCAAAATAAATATTAAAGGCTCAAATGGGCAATCAATAAATGGAAGCATTCAATCAATGTTGGCTATTTGGCACTGAGCAAAATATTATAATCACAAAACATGCCTTTGTCACTTCCATATCTTCCACTAACAAGACAAAATTCAGAAACTCAAGCAATAACAGTTGACAAGCAGCAGTGAAAAGCTCTCAGTTTCAGTGTTTGGGCTCACAGCTCACTGGTTATTGGCTAAAATTCCTTGATAAAGCACTTACTGGTTTTAATTAACTATCCTGATAGGTCCTTCTGAGAAGTATCCTAATCCTAACTGATTATGGAGTTAATCACAAAACCCTATCATCTTTCCTAATCTAGTTAGATAAACCACTTAATTACAGAGAATTTGAAAACAATTTACCTTGAATCCTAATTCCTAAGGTCCTAAAATTTTAAAAATTCTAAAAATTTAAAAAAAAAATGAAATACAAAACAAAAATCCTAATTAACTAAAAAAAATTCTATAAAATAATAAAAAAAACTAAAAGAAAGAAAACACCAGTAATAATCTTCATCCTCTGTATCCTGTAAGTCCTTGTCCTGCTGCTGCTCCACCTTCTCCTGGATGAATAGGCCTGTCCCCGGGCCACTGGAAGAATATCCGGAACTCTTCAAATAGCATGCTTGGGTATGGGTCTAGTACTCCTGATTTGTTTAAGGTCAACTAGTCTTTATACTTTGCAGCAGTCTGTGCAATTCATGAAGAACATGGAAGCCTATCATTAACCAATTTGCATGCATAATTCAAAGAATTAATATTTTCACAACAAAAGTTCAGTGCACTTGGTAATGGCTTCCTAAAAACAAATCATACTCACTTACTTTGCAAGCATTCAATCAATCCATGGAAAGTAAAAGTTCAAGATTTTTGAAAGAAACAGAGCATAACACTTTCAAATTCAATAATTCACAAAAAAAAGGGCATTCCAATCAAGCAAATTGTTCTTCATGTTCCACATAGTCATAATCATATTCAAGATAACAATTATCAAAATTATACACATTCATAAACCTAAAGTTGCTATCCTAAAATTCAAATCATAGCGTAAATGAAGATTTTAATTGGTAAGAATTAAAGAAAACATACATGAAACTTGAAAGTTTCAAAATTGATGGAGGTTTGTGAGTGGAAAAAGTGAAAAGAAGAGCTTAGGAAGTAGAGAAACAGTACATGAGAAAACAAGAGATTTTTTTAAATTTCGTACTGCTGCGCTTCACCTGCGCTACAGCGCAAGTGAAGCGCAGAAGACAATGACTAAAATTGCATTCCTGCGCTACAGCGCAGGTGAAGCGCAGAAAACAGAATGTAATTTTGCAATTTTCAGTCACGTTTTTTGCTGCTTCCTTTTATTTAAAAAATTTATTTTCCACAAACTTATTCCAATCAATTTTGAAAATTTCCTAAATCCTAAAAAATGAAAAATCCTAACAAAAATAAAATAAAACTGAAAACAATTAAAAACTTAAAAATCTCTGGGTTGCCTCCCAGGAAGCGCTTGTTTAACGTCTTCTAGCTCGATGCCTGTTCTCTCAAGGTGGCTGAAACTGAAATATTTTGGTGAGCTTCTGTGCTGCACCCTTCCTTTATTTGGCCCATAAACCTCCCCATAATCTTGCCTTGGACCAATTTGTTGTGTGAAAAGACTTTAACCATTTTGGCTTCTTTCTGGAATTAGACCATGCATGGGTCTTCTCCTGAAGCTTGAATGATTCATAAATGATTGCTCTCAATTTCTTTGTTTCACAGGGGTCTTTGATATGAAACACACCTGACCACTTCTTCAATATAGCTCTAGGTTCAGAATCCGATCCTATTGGCTCAATTCTTCCTTTCTTTGCTCTGGTCAGGTCAGTGTATTTGCAGGCCTTTCTTTTGTGAGGTTTGGAAGGTTTTGTACCATGTCTGTCTTGATCTTCCTTTAGAGGACTGGTTTGATAAGGCAAGGTATTTGATCTTGATACCACTTCCCTTCCTTCCTCGGGCTTTGTCTCACCATCTCCCTGTTCAATCCTTTCTTCATTTTCTTGATCTTTTTCATGTACACCCTCATATGTGTTGTTCTCTTTCTCCCTTTCACAGTCAATCTCTTCTTCAAGCACCATCTTTTTTGTTTCATCCTCTCTTTCTTCTTATACTTCTGCTCCACTTTCTTGTGTTTCTTCAGATCCCTCCTCTTTATTAGCCAGATCTTCATTGGTTTCCTCCCTTGTCAATTTAACAATTATGGTGGGACAAAATTCTACGGGGTTGGGTTGAACGTTTGCTGAGCTCTATTCTGACTGTTGGTTGGCTAGTGCTTCTGCTATCTGTTCAACTGTTGCATCGGGAAACTCTCTTATCTTGTTGAGCAGTTACAACATGAATTGCTCCATGGCTTCCAACATTGGGATGGTGATTTGCTCTATTTTGTTACTCTCCAAGTAGGCTACAAGTAGCGTGTTCATATCTTTCATGGAGGGATTATTTGGATATGGCAATTTCCTGAGTTGCAGTGCATGCGTGAACTCTTCCTTTTTTTCTTCTTTATTTTCTTTTGCAGCTTCCTCTGATTTCCTTTCTTCAATTCCTCTTTCTTGTGTTGCTTCAGTTTCCTCTTCTTGAATGTCCGGATAAGAGCAATGACCATTGAGATGGTTACCTCCGCAAAAATCACAAATTAATTGTGGTGACTGGCCAGGATAAAAGTGAACTGGTTGCGGTGGCTGAGAAAGTCTGTCTAGCTACTTTTGGAGTGCTTCTAATGACTGCTTCAAACTCTTATTTTCTGCCCTGAGCTCATCTTCAAAAGTTTGTTATGGGATGAAATAGCATCTATTTGCCACCCAAAATTTTGATTCTGGTAACTTTCCCAATCCTGTGAAAAATTGTTAGAATAATTGTTGTAATTAGAGAAGTTACCTTGATTTGGTGTGTGGGAGAAATATTTTGGCTCTTGCTGCCTAACATCGTCTCCAAGGGTTCTTCTTGGTGGATTTTGATAATCTCCAAGTATTCTTCTTGGTGGATTTTGCCATTCAGAAGCCATTCAACATTTACTTCACTTGGGGTGGTTAACAGAGAGTGTTGAGATTGTCTCCTTGCACTTTTTTTTTCTGTTACCTGTCTTCTCAAGAGAAATAATCAAGAAGCTCAAACAAATGTTAGCTCAGATGAGAAGAACAAAATAACAAAAAAAATTAATATTTCTTTTTTAAGAAGAAAATAATTAAAAATAAAATAATTTTGTTTTCTTCTCGACTTTTCCCTTGTCTCCTTCTCTTGTTTCTGCCTCTGTTCCTCCGAGATGTCCTCTCTATTTCCGGGTCAAATTGTAGTTGATTTAGGGACACCTGGCCTCTCAAAATAATAAACAAGAAAACTTAAAAAGGGTAAGTGTGGAAGAGAATTTTAATAATAACAGAAAAACTATAAATTTCCTAAATAATAAAATTTTCCTAAAATAATAAGAATAAATAAATGAAATCATAAGATAGATATGACTTGATAATTAGACCTCCAAGGTTTACACGAACTGGAAACCGTTCCCCGGCAATGGCGCCAAAAATACTTGATGGGTTTCTGGCAAGCGAACCAAAAATCCAGTAGTATAATAATAAGAAAGATATCGTATCCACAGGGAACGGTCAATTCACATAAACTCGTGATCTAATTATCAAGGGAAAACAATGGTTTTGAAAGTATTGTTGCGAAAATTGTAAACTGAAATTTAATAATTAATGAATTAGAAAGGAAGAGTTAGAGACACTTTACTTGGATTAGGATTGAACTTCATATCATCACACCCTTTGTGCATGTAAAAACTATCTATTATTTTAGGTTTACTCTATAATATTGTAGACAAACTATATTGCTTATGACCCCGAGTTACCAGGCGCCACTCACACTCAAAGATAATCCATGCGGGCTCTCCCAAGCGACAGACTTACCCTCGGCTTATTTTGTTCTCTTCATTCCGTTTGTAAAAGAACTAATTGATAAACGAGGCCTAATCCTGTAGACGCACCTTCATTAGAGTACTCACACTACCCATTACTCATCAGGATACATCCATGTGTCGGTCATGGAATGACAATCAACTAATCTTTTGCTATCGATACTAAGGCCTAATCCTGTAAACGCCCTTCGCTAGAGTACTGTCACTACCCATCGCTCATTAGTAACGCTCATGTGTCGGTCACAGAGTACCGAGTCCTCTTGTTCAATCAGAGTTTGGGTTTCCTATGTCTCTGGCGCAAGCGCAGAAGTCAGGGATTAAGCACAGAATAAGATTACCAATATTATAGACAGAGAGCTTAGAAAATAATAATAATATAGAGTTTACATACACTTGGGGATAGAATCAATTACATTCAATCCTAATGGAGAGTTAACAACACAAGGTAGCCATACAAACCACCGAAGATGTTGTCACCATCTTCAATCCTTGTGAAGCGCTCCTCCTCTCATACTCTAAAATTAGAACTGGTGCATTATCACTGGAATATAACTAAATTACAATAATCGTGCACACCTGATCTGGTGCAAGAGGTTCCTATTTATAGGCTAAGGAAAGACAAAGAAAATTGGGGAAAAATCTATCTAAAAAAGCAACAGGGCAAGAATCAGCGTGATTTGCGCTTCACCCTGCGCTACAGCGCAGAAACCAGAGGGTTGCGCTTCACCCTGCGCTACAGCGCAGGTTGAAGCGCGCAACGCGTCCTGCGGCTTCAATCTTTCTCTTTTTAACTTGATCTCTCCCCGAGACTGGTTTTGGTTTATTTGTCTTTCCTTGTTTCCCTTTTCTTGATGAAATCTTGCATTTATTGAACATTTTTGATTTATTTGGGAAGGTTGTCTGCAAAATACTTGTTTGATTGGCAGAGATATCTTCATTAATGGCTCTCGGATATTCTTCAAATCTTCATTATTGCTCACAAATAATCTTTCAATCTTCATTAATTGCCTTCAATCAAACTTCAAATCTTGCAGATATCTCCCTTATTTAATGCTATCATTCCCTCAAATCAAATCCTTGCAATATTCTGCAAAAATCAGCAATATTTCTATCAAAATAGCATCAAATTCAAATCTAAGATTAATAAATACAACTTATCTAATATTTAATAAAAAGGGATTAAACTGGGGCAAAAATATCATTTTATCCTTGATAAGTGAACTAAAAAGTGCTTTAATTTATCATATGATTTTCACTTATCAAGATTGGAAAGAATCTTTTCAGAAATTTGTCTTCTACCACACTCCAATTGTTCAGACTTTGATTGGGATTTGATTTCAGTCACTCCTTTGCCTTACCTATTAAAGAAAAAGGAAACTGTCGTAAATAGACAGATTCTAAATTTCTTTCCTCAAATCCCATAGTACCAATCAATTCATAGAAGGTAGAAAGATGTGTATGTGGATCTTCATGATCCAATCATGTGAATTGGTGTGTAGTGATGAGGTTTAAATGCGCAACCTTCATCTCTAAGGACTTCGTTGTAGCTGGTATAGCTATGCTTGAGTAATGTCGAGGTCCTTGGTGCATGACATAATCTCCTAACACTCTTTTTTGAGGGATTGGGTCTTGATCTTCGACCATATTTTTGTTTTCTAATTGATTTCTCCCTTGTCTTTTTCTTCTATTTCTGCTTTTGGTTTTTTCTGGATGTCTTCTCTATTCCTGGGTCAAATGACAATTGATTTTTGGGATACCTGTAATTGCAAGAGCAAAAATCAAGAACTTGCACAAGGGTGAGAAAAACAAAATAATAAGAATTAAAATAAAATAAAATATTCCTAAAAATCCTAAAAATAAACATAAATAAAAATAAAAAAATAAAATTTATTTACAACTTGATGGATTTTTCCATTCAGTAGCCATTATTCAACATCTACTTCTCTTGGGGTGGTTGGACAGAGAGTGTTGAGATTGTCTCCTTGAGCTTATCCTTGTCCCTTTTCTGTTCCTTCTAGATGCCCCTTCTATCTCATGATCAAATATTAATTGATTTTGAGACACCTGTCCTCAAGAAGCTCAAACAAATGTTAGCTCGGAAGAGAAGAACAAAATAACAAAGAATAATTTTTTTAAATAATAAATATTTTTAAAAAAATAATAATAATTTTTTAAAAAATAATTTTTTTATAAAAAGAAAAGAATTAAAATAAAATAATTAAAAATTAAAATTTCTAAAAAATTAAAATCCTAAAAAATTAAAATAAGATATATACAACTTGATAGAATAGACCTCCCAAGTCTTTAAAAATTGATACACCGTTCACCAGCACCGACGCCAAAAATACTTGTTGAAATTCTGGCAAGCGTACCAAAATCCCAGCAGTATAATAGTAAGTAAGAGTATCGTATCCACAAGGAATGGTTCAATTTATAAAGATTAGTGGTCACAACTATCAAGTGAAAATACGGTTGTTGGTTGTTGAATTGCGAAAGTAAATAAAAACAGAAAATAAATTGACATAGGTAGAGATAGTTACTTGGACTAGGATTGAATTTCGTATCATTGCACTCCTTTCGTATGTGAATCCCAATAATATTTATGAATATGTAGTTATGATACCTTAGCCAAACTATATTATTTTACCCTAGTGTCCTAGCGATAAAATACTCAGAAATAATTCATGTGGGTTCTCCCAAGCGACAAATTACCCTGGCTTTAAAGATCTACTTTTTCGTTTGTTAAAACTATCAGTTTTCCCTATAGCTCTATTCCCATAGTAACTATTTTGTGTATTTTTACCAATCAGAGTTCAAGTTTCCTATGTCTAGGCTCCCCCAAACTCGCTATTAATTTAACAAAACCATTTACCAATGAATATTATAAAATCAACCTATAACTCCGGCACACAGGTGGAAGCTAAGCATTAAACACAAAATAAAAATATCGATATCATAAAAACAGGGATTCATAGATATTAAAGAGAATTCACATACAATTGGGGATTGAATCAACTACGTTTAATCCTATCGGAGAGTTTAGCTACGCATGGTAGCCATTACAAACCAACGGAGAAACTGTCACTTTCTCCAGCCCTAGCTCTGCTCTGCCGTCTCCCTTGGGTCTCTGGGACTTTTTTTTATCTTTGCAAAAGGTCCTTTAAATAGAAGTTGGAAAGCTATCTGAAATCTGGAAGGAATCTGATTTGAAATCCTTTGAAAAACTGATCCTGTATTCCTGCGCTCAGCGCAGGATCCAGAGAGTAATTTAATTGTTGCGCTCCACTTGCGCTCAGTGCAGGTGGAGCGTGATTCACGTTCCAGTTTTCCCTGATTTCCTCTTTTTCAGCTTGATCTCTTCATGATCTTATCCTTATTTGCCTTGCTTTCCTTAATTCCCTCTCTTTAGTTTGATCTTGTTTTGATTTGATCTTCGATTTGAATTTAGAATTTAATCTGCAGAATCCTTATCCAAATAATTGCCGATTTTATCTTGATCAGCTGTCATTTAAATCCTTATCTTGCATATTCTCTTTTCAAATAAATGCTATCTTGTTTCTTCATTTAAAACTTGCTATTTTATCTGTAAAATCAACAGATTTTCTATCAAAATAGCATCATATTCAAATTCAAATAAAATAAATACAAAATATACATTTATTACTAAAAAGAGGTAATTTGGGGCAGAAATTTACAATTTTACCCTTGATAAGTGCTGTAATTATACAATAAATTATCATATATTTTTCACTTATCAGATGACTCTCTGCATTGTATAGGTAGGAAGAGCAGCTAAGACAGCTTTAGAAAGCGTAATCTGACCAGTCATAGACAAAGTATCAGCTTTCAAGTTGGATAACCTACTCAAAGAATTTCTAGCAAATAATTATAGGATCTTCTTGATTTCCTACCATGGATGATTGGAACCCCAAAATACTTCCTTATGTCAGCAGTCAACTTAAATCCCGTGATGGAACTAAATTGAGAAGCACGTGTATGGGAAACATTTTTAGAAACAAGAAGAGTTTTTCAGAATTAATTTTCTAACCAGATGTTGCACAAAATGTATTTAAACAGTCCATGATCACCTCTAATTGTTGAACAGGCGTCTAAACAAAGAGAAACAAGTGATCCACAAAGAAGAGATGGGTAAGAGGGGCCCCTCCCCTGTTCAGGAAAACTGGCTTCCACTCACCAGTATTCACTCTCAATTGTATTAGGGTGGCGAGGCTTTCAAGAAAAAGGACAAAGATATAGGGAGATAAAGGATCTCCTTGGCGAATCCCTCTTGTGGGATGAAAAGTCTCTGTACAAGCCCCATTAAAAAGAATATGCGTTGAAGGAGTAGAGATGCAGCTCATGATAATATCACAGAGATGATTACTGAAGCCAACATCCTTAAGGGTATCTCGAATAAAGCTCCAATTTAACCTATCATAGGCTTTTTCGAGATCTACCTTAATGGCCATGTACCCCAGTTTTCCTTTTTATTTCTCATTGTTTGGAAGACTTCTTGAGCAATGAGATTATTGTCTATTGTTTGTCTGCCTGGGACGAAACTAGATTGGTTAGGATGAATAAGATGGCTCATGAACCTCTTCAATTTAGTAGCTAGGATCTTGGCAATAGTCTTGTAGACAACATTGCAAAGGCTGATAGGACGGAAATGCTTCATGCCCTAAGGAGCCTTGATCTTAGGAATAAGAACAATAGAAGTCTCATTGATACCCTGAACTGAAGAAGGATTAGAAAAAATAGTCTGGATGAGATCACAAACAGAGGAGCCAATTAAGTCCCAATGTTGATGGAAAAAAGAGGGTGCAAGCCGTCAGGGCCAGGGGCCTTGAGAGAATCCATACTAAAAATTGCATCTTTGATTTCTAAGCTTGTGAAGGTCAATGGGTTCAAGTTTAGGAAAACAGCCAGTGAAATTCCAAGGAGAATGGGGAACATCATCTGTATAGAGCTTTTGGAAATAAGACACAGCAATTGACTTGAGGTCACTTTGGTCAGTCACCAGATTACCAGTTTCATCAGTCAGGGCTTCTATTTTGTTCCTTTTCCTTTTAACAATAGTTGAAGCATGGAAAATTCTAGTATTAAGATCTCCAAACTTTAGCCAGTCAGATCTAGATTTTTGTCTCCAAATCATTTCCTTCCAGGCAAGAATGTTATGATATTCCTTCCAAAGGTCCTACTAAAGTCTCTCCAGCCCTCTATTCCCATTCATCTGAAGATTCCTATTGATTCCTTCAATCCTGGCAAGGAGTCTTCTCTTTTTAGCAAAAATATTCCCCAAAACATGGGAATTCCAGTGAGAAACATTATTCTGAAAAATATGAACAGATTCAGCCCATGCAAAATTTTGACTCCAAGCTTCCTTAACAAGTTGAGGGAAGGTTTTATCCAGGAGCCAGCTAGCATGAAAACGAAACGGCTTAGCACCAAAAGGGGAATGACCAGAAGCTTGAGTCTTCAGTAAAAGGGGCTTATCATCAGACTTCAGACAAGGTAAGTGGAAGATGGAAGCTTCAGAGAAAGCAAGTCTCCAAGTATTATTAGCCACAACACGGTCAAGACGCTCCTTAACTCATCTCCACTGCCAGGTAAAGGGAGGGCCTTTAAAGCCACAATCATCAAGATTACAAGTAGAAAGACAAGCACAAAAGTCTTCCATTGCAGGTCTGTTAGGATTAGCTCCACCAGATTTTTCAGAGGGAAGAAGATAGGCATTGAAGTCCCCCATAAGCAACCAAGCACCAGTACAAGAAGAAGCTATACCACACAACTCACTCCACAGAGTTCTCCTTTCAAGGAGACGAGGACTGCCATACACGAAAGTAAAAAACCAAGACCCAGTTCCTGATTTAACTTTCACACGAATAAATTGATCATGGGTTTTGATCACCTCAATGTCAACAGAGCTAGAATTCCACAAAGCCATAATCCCCCAGAGAAACCTGAGGCTTCAACTCGACAATGATACGGAAAACCAAGCCTATTGATGATGTGGTCAGCCCGAGAACCACTCACCCTAGTCTCACAAATGGCCAGAACATCAATACTGTATCTAGATTTCATATCTCTAATTAAATTGGGGAAGGTTTTAGGCCCTGCCCCCTTACATTCCAAGTTAGAAAATTCATAAATAACCACAAAAATGAGGAGGGAGAAGCAATTCCAAATGGAATTAAACAGAAATCTGTGGACCCGATGGCCCATTATCATCAATATTATTCAGACAAGCCAAATCTTTAGATTGGTGCAAAGCATCACTTACCACAAGGTGATTATGATCTGGGGGGTGAGAATTACAAACTCGTGGATTAGGGGGAGTTTTTAAAGAAGCCACATGAGCGGTGTTGGTGTTTAGATCCTTGGCGGGATTAAACGACATCTGTTGGTCTTGACGGGTAGGAAGTTGTGCGTTGGCATCAGCAAAGGGTGAGCTTTTTCACGTTTAGCTGACTCAACAATTTGAGTAGGTTGTTGTGTCACCTGGGGGCTGGCTATAATACCAGGCTTGGTCAAAATAGATTGCGGGATGGGCTGGGTTTTAGTCTGGGCTGATTTTCTAGCCTTCTGCTTTAGCTGAGTAACTATTTTTGGGCCTCCATCTTTTTGGGCTTAGGTGGGAATCTCCTTGGCTTGGTCAACGGTCTCCTGCCTCATAGGGTCCACACTGTCTTTAGTAGTCATGACCACATCTTGTGGCTCCTCCTCACCCTCCACATTTTCCATTAGCACATCAAAATGGGTCCCGGGTGGTTGCTGAAATTTAGGAACGTGGCTGCTTGTGCCCTGATGGGTTTCTGGAAAGCGAACCAAAAATCCAGTAGTATAATAGTAAGAAAGATATCATATCCACAGGGAACGGTCAATTCACATAAACTCATGATCTATTTATCAAGGGAAACAACGATTTTGAGAATATTGTTGCGTAAATAAATAATCAATTGAATTAGAAAGGAAGAGTTAGAGACACTTTACTTGGATTAGGATTGAACTTCATATCATCACACCCTTTGTGCATGTAAAAACTATCTATTATTTTAGGTTTACTCTATAATACTGTAGACAAACTATATTGCTTATGACCCCGAGTTACCAGGCGCCACTCACACTCAAAGATAATCCATGCGGGCTCTCCCAAGCGACAGACTTACCCTCGGCTTATTTTGTTCTCTTTATTCCGTTTGTAAAAGAACTAATTGATAAACGAGGCCTAATCCTGTAGATGCACCTTCATTAGAGTACTCACACTACCCATTACTCATCAGGATACATCCATGTGTCGGTCTTGGATTGACAATCAATTAATCTTTTACTATCGATACTAAGGCCTAATCCTGTAAACGTCCTTCGCTAGAGTACTGTTACTGCCCATCACTCATTAGTAACGCTCATGTGTCGGTCACAAAGTACCGAGTCCTCTTATTCAATCAGAGTTTGGGTTTCTTCAGAATCCGCTCCCTCATCCTCAATCCTAGTCGAAACTAGTCTATAACTTGGGCGCAAGCGCGAAAGTTAGGAATTAAGCACAAAATAAGATTACCAATATTATAGACAGAGAGCTCAAAAATAATAAAATAGAGTTTACATACACTTGGGGGATAGAATCAATTACATTCAATCCTAATGGAGAGTTAACTACACAGGGTAGCCATACAAACCACTAAAGATGCTGTCACCATCTTCAATCCTCGTGAAGCGCTCCTCCTCTCCTACTCTAAAATTAGCTTTGGTGCATTATCACTGAAATAAAACTGAATTACAATAATCGTGCACACCTTGATCTAGTGCAATGAGGTCCTATTTATAGGCTAAGGAAAGACAAAGAAAATTGGGGAGAAATCTATCTAAAAATGGCAACAGGGCAAGAATCACGTGTTCTGCGCTTCACCCTGCGCTACAGCGCAGGTTGCAGCGCAGGATCCAGAGAGTTGCGCTTCACCCTGCGCTACAGTGCAGGTTGAAGCGCAGAATGCGTCCTGCAGCTTCAATCTTTCTCTTTTTAACTTGATCTCTCCCCGAGACTGGTTTTTGTTGATTTGTCTTTCCTTGTTTCCCTTTTCTTGATGAAATCTTTGCATTTATTGAGCATCTTTGATTTATTTGGGAAAGTTGTCTGCAGAATCCTTGTTTGATTGGCAGAGATATCTTCATTAATGGTTCTCAGATTTTCTTCAAATCTTCATTATTGCTCACAAATAATCTTCCAATCTTCATTAATTGCCTTTAATCAAACTTTAAATCTTGCAGATATCTCCCTTATTTAATGCTATATTTCCTTCATATCAAATCCTTGCAATATTCTGCAAAAGTCAGCAATATTTCTATCAAAATAGCATCAAATTCAAATCTCAGATTAATAAATACAATTTATCTAATATTAAATAAAAAGGGATTAATTTGGGGCAAAAATACCATTTTATCCTTGATAAGTGAATTAAAAGTGCTCTAATTTATCATATGATTTTCATTTATCATGCCCACGTCTCCCACATTCTCTGACATGGGTAGCTTTTTGAATTGATTTGTCTTTTGCGCTGAGGTCTTTGTACGAGCATCCACAATCCAAAATCATTATTTTCCGCAACCATTGCACTCTGCTCAGCAGCCAGTCCTCCCTTTGCAACCGTTACACGCTGCTCTGCAGCCACTCCTCCCTCCTGATTTACTTCATTCTGATGAATATTCTAGGGACTAGTATGGTCCATATTTGTTGCATAAATCACCTTCTTGGGATAAGCATCTTTACGGTGCCCATAATGGTCACAAGTAAAACAAACCTGATACAAACCTTCATACTCAACGTGGAAAAGCCTTCCACTAATCTGAAATTTCGAAATAAGGACCTTTTGAAGATCAACTTGAATGCACATACGGGCAAATTTCCCCCTTTCAGTGGTCGTCTGTCCCCAGTAACCATCTCTGGGCTTCAAAGTATTGGAATCAACTTTAATCGTTTTCCCTAATGTATCACCAATTTTCCATAAAATGGACTTATCATAATACTCCATGGGGAGTCCAAGAATTCTAATCCATACAGCCACCCTCCTAAGTTCATCTTCAAAGGGTCCCCCTTGAAAAACCATCTCATAGTCCCCTGGATTCGAGAACCTAACTAAGAAATAGTCATTCTCTAGGTCTATAATCTCAATATCACCAAGATTATTCCATATTTTCTCCAATCGAAGTTGTGAGAAGCGTAATCCTACTCGTTTCCCCAAGAGCTTGATAATCCCAGAGTTCTTCCATGGTTTAAAAGCCTCCCGGAGGCTCTAGTGGGAAATGTGGACTTCAGGACAAAGAGGGTCTCCGGATTTTTGCTGTAAATCATCTTCCTCTGAATGTTCTTCTCCAGTTGACTCATTATCTGACTCCTCAACCGACCAATCTCCATCCGCCTTCGAGGACTCACCAGACTCTCCTCCATCTTGGCTCAAAATGGCATCCCTGTACGAGACTTGGTTTCTCTTGAGAGCATACCTTGTAGTTGTCTCGAAAAGCTCAGTTTTCTTCCTTTCCTTAATTTTTTCTCCAGACTAGTACCAACTCAGCACACTCCTCCATAAGTGTTTCACAAACAATGGTGTCCTCCTGAGATGATTCACTTGAAACAATGACTTTTGCTTTTTTATTACTACGTGCAAGGTTATCCTCCTCCTCAGGTGAGAATCCCGAGGAGGATTTTGCTTCAGCTTGCCCTAGCAGAGCGTCACTCATTTTCCATTGACAACAAGAAAAACTTTACTTGTGGGCGGTTTTTAATCACTAGTTTATTTTCTCAAATAATACATATATATTTTCAAATATTACCTAACCAAATTCACATATACCATAAAATTTTAAGTGAAGAGATAATTAAGTTTATTTTATTTTTTAACTTTTAATATCTCTTGCTTTCATTAATTTTTTCTTTAAAAAATTCAATGTGCCCCTCAACGTGTGGGACTGGGTGTATAGCTGGTGATTTAATTATAATGTGATTATGTGAATGGATTTTTTTTTTGGTCGAAATGTGAATGATTCAATCATTAATTCTTTATATCCATTTAAGGTCTGGACTGGACCTTTGATCTACAAAAGGAAGACTCACAAGCTCGAGTCATTAAGGCCCAAATGCTTGTCAAGATACAGACTCTGTCTCAGCCCAGTTCTTGTGGAAACATCCTCCTATTTTGTTTCAATTGTTCGTCTTTTTGGTCCTTCTTCTGCATCAGCTTGATTTCTTCTTTTAAAAATACTATGTTACTTACCAATCAAAATTGGTTAAAAAAAAGTATGTATAATTCTAGAAAAAGGTATAACATTTTTATGACGTTTGTTGTATATAACCGAATTGCGATTAAGGTAAGTTTATTTCCACTATCACGTACTCTCCCATGATTGTAACATGATCATAATTATTTTTTTCTTTGCAAGTAATTTTGGTCATCTCGTATTGGCTTCTTGACTAGGTAATTGAACTCGTGTTTCTGTGATGGTCAAATATAAACAGGATAGAATCTTATACATATATTAATTGTTGTAGTGGTCGTTGTTTTTGTACTCTAAATTTCTGCCGCGACTAGGATGAAGCACAAGGTGGGTAGTTTATGTGTAAGGTAATGAAATTTACCGTTAGATATATTAGTTAAATAACTGACGGTGTAGATTAAACATTGGTTACCTGATAAAGTTTTTTGAGTAATGAGTCCCTGTATTTGTTCATATTTTGAAAAGTAAATTTCCAATTATTCTTTATGTCCCCTAATTTGGGGTAGAAGAACAAATAAAAAATTGTGGTTGTCGGACTGAGGGAGCCACCCTCACGACCACCAAACCGAGCCCAACACCTCCACCACGAACGTCTGTCGTGCAGACCACGAACAGCTCGACCTCCACCATGAATGGCCACTATCGCGGCGCCTTGCCCCACATGCCACGCCTCCTCTCACACAGAAGACGAAGCTCTTCCTGTCACGAACTCGAAGTCGCGCCTCTCTCACGCAGTTGAATTCGCAGACGGTGGAGAACACTATCGCAGGAGGTGCCGAAGTCGCAGACGGCGGATGCACAATTTTGCAGTGTCGCAGCAGCAACACTTGGGGAAGATGGGACGGTGGGAGGCACTGTTGGACGAGACGACGAAGGCATGCGCCCATCACCTCCACCACGAACGGTTGCCGTGCAGACCACGAACAGCTCGACCTCCACCACGAATGGCCACTATCGCGGCGCCTTGCCCCACATGCCACGCCTCCTCTCACACAGAAGACGAAGCTCCTCCTGTCACGAACTCGAAGTCACGCCTCTCTCATGCAGTTGAAGTTGCAGACGGCGGAGAACACTATCGCAGGCGGTGCCGAAGTCGCAGACGGCAGATGCACAATTTTGCAGTGTCGCAGCAGCAACGCTAGCTTGGGGAAGATGGGACGGTGGGAGGCACTGCTGAACGAGACGGAGGCGGCGTTGCTGCTGAACAAGAGGGGACGGCGGGAGATAAATTAGGGTTCATCCACCCTCATAACAACAAACAAAAAAGGGGTGGGTCCAATCTGTAATTTCTTAAACTTTCAGACCCCTACAACCTAATTTACAAAAGTTGACATTCCGGTAAAAAAACCTGCTAATGTGGGTCATATTCATTGCCTTACGAATGGAACACCCGTGACGCTGCTTCACCCTAGTCGTCACCCTAAATTTCCTGTGTGCTTTTTGCCTGTAACTGCATGCATTCATCAATTCAACCAAACATTTTTGGCAACATACAGGTTACTGACAGAGTAATCTAATTCAATGTCAATTGTTGTACGGACATAGGACAATGTTTGAGAATGCTTATTTAAATTCCTTCATTTCCTAAATTATTATGTTAGGAATTAATGAATAGCACAGGTGACTTGTGGAAATAACAATGGCCTTATCAATATTAATCCGGCCAGTTTGATTTCCATAGTTAGAGAGCTTTCAAATATATATTTGGCTGAGGCTATATATAGTTACTACTTTTGTGCAAACTTACCTTTGAAATAAACCAAATTGTAAAACCTACTTATCGTAGGTTTATTTATCAAATAATTTAGGTCAATAATTTAAAAAAAATATTTTGTTAAAATTGTTAAACTTTAGATTATTCATAAAGTCTTTTAAGTTTAATATATTATTATATTTAATTAAATTTAAATTAATTATATATATGTGTGTGTTGTTTATGTAAAATTTGTTATACTAACAATCTATATTTATTAAACTCATATTATTGTGTCAGAAAATGTTTATTACACTCATGAAGTATAAATACAACCATAGATAAGAGAGAATGGGGAAAATGTGAGACAGTAATAAATATAGGAAGAAATAAGAAGCGGAAATTAAATTGTAAGAAAAAATGAATGTGTAAATATTAAAATTGATTATTATCGTTGTATACTGTTGAAATTATATATTTGTTAATACAATTAACCTATTCGAAGGCTTCAAAATGTTAGTAT
Organism: Sesbania bispinosa; assembly: GCA_026901365.1. Taxonomy (NCBI): domain Eukaryota; kingdom Viridiplantae; phylum Streptophyta; class Magnoliopsida; order Fabales; family Fabaceae; genus Sesbania; species Sesbania bispinosa. The sequence goes on along the minus strand of QLOH01000094.1, from coordinate 1,622,039 downwards.
TTAGACTCCTTAATTTATTTTGCGGTAGACATGTGGATTTTGTTTTTTTTTTTTTAAATGTCATGTTATAGAGTAGATCTTTTTATTAATAAAAAATTTAGGTCTTTAAATATATTTGTTAGACTTTTTAAAAGTGAAAAAATCTATATCAAATAAGTCATTAACTTAGACTTTAAACTTATCTTAAATGTAAATTTAATTTTAAATTATTATTTTGATTTTATCTTTCATAATTAGTTGTGTTAGTACAAAAACTCGGCTTGGGATCCTCTGCAATTTAAAATAATTGGATGAGATCTCGGTCATTTATTTTTTCAGTTTATGATTTAAAAAGTTAAAAAATTACCACAACCCTTAGATGACAAAAACGGGACACTCTCCAGTTATTTTAAACTGGAGATGATCCCGGCCCCAAAAACTCTTTTGTAATTTCAATTTATTAATGCAAAATGTTATAGTTTTCTATATATTGAGTTATTATACATATATAGATGATGCTAATAGCGCACTTTCTATCATCTTCTTTAATAACTATATATTGTTTGTGTAAAACTATGTCACACAATTATCTACTTATGTATTGACATCATCATTTAATGATTGGTTTAAAATACATGAGGTATCATTAATTAAATGATGTGTTGTCACATTATTGGATGTCTGTGTATTGACACATCATTAAATGTCTGTGTAAAATTGTTATCATGTATTGACATATCATTGGATGTCTATGTAAATTATTTTATACCGAGTGCATAGTAATTAAACTCTATAATTAATACAAGAACTTGCTCTCACCAAATATATAAAGGGTGCAATCCATATGATTTAGTTGCTAGATCCTACATAAATTCCATTTAATAATAAAAAATGCATTAAAAATGTTAAAGAACATATACTCTCTCTCTTTTTTAAATGCCGGCTTGGAAGAAAATTTGTGTTTGAGCAAATTCCTTTAAAGCGCCAATTAAGAAATCAACTTTTTGTATCCTTGCAACACTTGTTAACATATGATTTATTTATTATTTTATAAGTTCAAAATAGTATTATTATTTTATCAACTATATATACCCTTAATTACTTTTACCTAATTAATTAAATAACAAAACAAAAATTATTGAGAGATAATATATTAAAAAGATAAAAGAGATAGAGAATTAAACAATAATTTTAAATGAAAATTATATTTATTATATAAAATGTATATTAATAATCCTAACCTACAATTAAAAATGATCATAGAGAGGATTATCAGCATTTGTCTTTATATATATATATATATATATATATATATATATATATATATATATTACAGATTGTGATATGCAAAGCAACTTAATACATTCCAGGGCAATAACAAATCAACAATGTACAAGTTTGAATTCAAGAAAAAAAAAAGAAAAAAAAATTAATTCCATAAACTCTTAGTCATGAATCTCATTTTGCAAGTCATGCATATATATATATATATATATATATATATATATATGGGGGAAGAAAAAAGTTTACCAACATATATTCCAATTTAGAATCACACATTAAGTAAGCTTGTGAAAATTGCCTCATGAATCACTAATAATTAATTAATAATCTTTAAATTTGAGGGGGTGGGGAAGTCATTTAAAAGCATAAGTTAATCAAATTACATGTGTAATTTATGCGAAATGTGAAAAGATTTACGCAAAGATATTTTACTCCTCTTAAATGCATTAGAATAAAGTGAAGAGCAAAGATATATAATCCCGCCTAATAAATGCAGTAGTAGCAGTCCTCTAACTAATAAACTAATCTGATTCTAACTTCACTTTGGTTAATTAGATTAATTAGCTATGCTTAATTAATAGTTATACCATTTTTGTCTTATGTGGTTTAGATATATTATCATGGGATTGCAGTGCTGTTTTCTTTTATTGTTATTATCTTCCCATTCTGCACTTTTGGAGTCCACTTTGCTTGTTGATGTCTAACTTTCGTACCTCTATTCTTATTATTTGAAGGAATATTATTCTATTGCAAGTGGTAGGGTCCAAGATAGCAAAGTTACATGGACATTTTGCTTGTCCTTTTCTCTTTTAGGTCTGAAAATAAAGGTGCATTTCCACTATATATTTTGCTACGAAATATTTAAGGCTTTTAATAGAGAGCAAGACCTTAATTTCCAAAGTCTTCATTCTTACCCGCAACTGAAGCAAAACGAAAAGTTAATTCACATTAAATGCACGAACAATTTCGATCGCTGTTCTCAAAATCTAGTGGCAGAGCCACACATATGGATACAGGAAATAAAGAAAAGGCTCCGAGGGGACTAAACCACATAAAGAGTTACACACCGGATGGTCCAATTTATCACTGAGGAATGCTAAATCCACTTTTTATTACATTCTTCTCAACACATATTTAGTTGAAATTGCCGTAAAAAAAATATTTAGTTGAAATTTATATTCTTCTATCAAATTATGTGAATCTCGCTTTCAATATTATGAGACTCATGTCACTCTCTATCACATTATTCCCAACACATTTTCTATGAATGGTTGAAACTTGAAAGTGACATGAGTCGACCCACCACATTAAAAGTAAGATTCACATAATTTGATGACATTCATGTGAATTTCAACAAATCACAAAGAGTATTGATTAAAAGAGCATGTTGATAGCACTTCTCTTTTATTCAAGTAAAAAAATACTTAATTATATTGTGGAATTAGTTCTTTTAATGAGATTTTTCATATGCAATATTTGAATCGAGACCTTGCATTACAAGAAAAATGACTTTTAGCGACGGCCAAAAGTCGTTGCTACAGGGGCAAAAATCGTCGTTGTTGCATCATTAGCGATAGTATCGTGGTCGTCGCTACAAGCCATGGTCGTCACTAAATAGCGACAGCTATGGCCGTCGCTACATATTTTTTAAAAAATAATCATTCCTTCCCAAATTTATCAATTGTGAGAATCAAACCCACAATTTCACAATACAGAGAAGAAGCATTACCGTTACGTCAAGTTTGTTTTTTGGAATATATAGCGCAAAATATTATATATATATATATATAGTGAAAAAATAACAAAAAATTAGTGACGGTCAGGCCGACACTAATTTTACGAAAGCCGACGTTAAACAAAAATTTTCTTTAGCGATGGCCTGACCGTCGCTAAATTTTTTTTAAAAAAAAATTATTATACCTTTAGCGTCGGCTAGAGAAATCGCTAATGTGACACCCTTCTACCCCATGCTCTCATATGTTTAATAAATCGAAGTTTAGAAAAGATAGTGTCCCACGATGGGTAAAAAGGTTCACAAACGTTCTTACTAAAATCTCATTAGTTCGAAAACAACTTTATTAAATGAAAGTAAACTTCAAATATAATCCAACAATTATGCAGCGGAATAAAATCAACTAAACAACCTATTGCCATACAAGGTATCAAACACGGTTCACAAAAACATACTCCTAATCTAGAACATGATAAAACTCCCAAATACAACCTGATGTCACATCTATCAGAGCATACCCTCTTAATCATAGTCGACACAAAATGTGTCATCACCACCACCTGAAACAACAACAGTAACGGTGAGGAAAGAGCTCTAACTCATACATACATATAGGAGGCTACCCTGCCTCACCCACAATATCATCATCTATCATGCCACTAATACATAAGATAAACCATTAGATAACAATCATCCAAAACTCAGCATATAGCTATTCATCTATATCAACATATATATATTTCATACCATCATTCACAATTATGACACATAAATACGTCCATCATGTATTCACCAAACCCATCATCATCATAATATAACTCAAATATCATCATATATAACTCATTAATACATGCACCAAAACTCATCGGCATTATCAAATAACTCAATTCCATCGTTGAGTATTCCAAATATCACATGCACCAGCACTCATCTCATCATCTACCCAAAGATCATGACTTGGAACTCCGCACAATGGGTACACCTCGTCAATCACTCTAGTTAGTACGAAGATAGTCTACCAGAGTCACCACACACAATCCAATAGGTTGTACCCCCTCTATGGGCCCGCACAACGACATTCGACCCTAGGTTGCACCCCCTCTATGGGCCAGTACAATTACTCCTAGGTTGCACCCCCTCTATGGGCCCGTGCACCGAACGCTCCATCTTGATCCCCTGAGTTGCACCCCCTCTATGGGCCCGCACAACTCAGTTCACTTCCCGAATTGTACCCCCTCTATGGGCCCGCACAACTCAAGTAACATAATCATTAATTATATTGCATGTTCACCAACCACATGCATTCCAAATAACATAGCATATTAACCAACCATATGCATTCCAACATAACGTCAATTACATAGCATATTAACCAACCATATGCATTCCAAATAACATCAATTACATAGCATATTAACCAACCATATGCATTCCCAATAACATCAATTACATAGCATATTAACCAACCATATGCATTCCAAATAACATCAAATATATAGCATCATCAAGCATCATTAATCATCATCATCCTAAAGCATCCACAATCATTATACTCTAAACATCTAATTAATCAAGCAATCCACAAAACAATAAACATCCAACTCAATTTCATCAATAAAAACCCCAAATCTACAGCTACAGTGCGAACTAAATATCTCTCAACCTAGACTTCATATCAATGATCCAACCGTTAAGAATGAAAAACCGGGTGTTCCAAACCATCTGTTAAAATTTCAGCCCGATCCAACGGTTAACGAATCTGCAGTCACTGTTTTACAGTCGCAGCTCTATCTAAAAACGGGAATAACTTTCCTCTAGTGCGAACTAAATATATCCTAACTTCGATCTCGTATCGACGATCCAACCGTTCAGAATGAAGAACCAGGTGTTCCAAACCAGCTGTTAAAATTTCAGCCTGATCCAATGGTGAACGAATCCTCAGTCGCTATTTTACATTCGCAGCTCTGTGTAAAAACGGGAATGACTTTCCTCTACCCTCTTCTTCAATCCCTACTTAATTCCTCAAGTTCCTAATTCAATTAAACTTGTTTTTACCGATTAAATTCACTAAAATCAACAATCATTCCTATAATTTCCAATAAATTTAACATCTAATCAATTATGGTTCCTTATCTCTAAACCCTTGTTTAACCCCTTTTCACTATTCTCATTATTTTCATTCAATCCACTCAAGATTCATCAAGAATCATACAACAATCAACAATCCATAGTTTTCATCACAAAACAACACATATTCACATATTGATTTCAATTATTAATCTTTAAAGATTATTCTCACTACCCATTCACCCCTACATGCATATACAAGCAACACTCTCTTCCCCACCGTTCCTTATAGTAGAGATCGAAGACTCTTTCTTGGTTCTTGATTATTACTCCTCAGCAACCTCCTCTTGAGACTTGGTTTCTCCCCTCTTTGGCCTTTCGCTCTCTGACGATTATACGAATAAGAATTAGGGTGAACTGAGAACCCCTCCTTAAATAGGGTTAGGCCCACTCTCAACCCACTTATTATATTTATTATTCTTATTATTTATTTATTATCTCTTATTAAATAACTCTCCTCAATAAATATTCTAATTCTATTATTATTAATATTTATTAAATAACTCTTACTCATTAAATGATTTAATTAATATTAATATTATTTATTTATTTCTCCTACTCTTATAAATTTTATTTTATTTAATAAAATTTGGGATGTTACAGCTAACGTTACCAAGCAGCGACGGCCTGACCGTTACCTTTAGCCGTCGCTACATAAAAAAATAAAAAAAAATATTTTTTTCAACGATAATGTCTTTAGCGTCGGCCGTTGCGACGTCCTGGCCGACGCTAATAGCGACGGTGTCGTGGCCATCGCCACAAGACCGTCACTAAATAGCGAATTTCTTGTACTGTTGATCAAAAGAGGATTGAACATTGATCATTTGAATTAAGTATTCATTGATTAGATATATATATGTGTGTGTGTATTAATGTGATTGAATGCATATATGTGAGTGAATATTCAATTATTTTTTAAACTAATTTTTATTATTATGAATTTTTTTATGAATTTATCTTGATAACAAACTTTTTGTATTAAATAGTAGGGTGTTCATCACATACTGACATGATGAACCTAATTATCCAAATCAAACCAGTAAAATTGATTTGGATTGAGCTGGTTAATTGATTCATTTTATTTTAAATCCGAATCAAACTAATTACAGTTGGTTCAATCCTCATATTTGATTTGAATTTGTTGCTCTCATTCACCTACTTCTTTTAAATCAAAGCTTGCAAATTTCACAAACAGGACTCGTCATTATCTAAAAGGGAAAAAAGAGTTTTGAGAAAGAAGTTGGTGAAAAAGGGTGTCGTGTGACTGATTTATTGTTTTTTTTTAAAAAAATTCATCAGGTTATTTTATACTGAAAGAAATAAGATCAGCACTCAGCGTAGTCCCACATTGCACAGGATACAAACTCACTGTAACTGATGAGCTTTTCTGTTTTTCCTATTTTGGTTACTTTCAGTTAGTTATTAGTGGTTAGTTCCTTCCCGCGCGCGTACTCTTCTTTCTTCTCCTATAAATGGAGCTTCCTTGTTTTGTTCTGATGAGTATCAATAATATGAGTCATTCTTCAATTCTAAATTCTTCAATCAGAATTCTATTATGGTATAAAGAGCTCTAGGTTTTTCAGAGCTTTGAGATTGCTTCCATGGCTAGAGGAGGACCGATCAATGTTACTCCCACGCCTACTACACCTCCTCCACAAGATCCAGCATTGAATCCGCTTAGCGTATACTACATTATTCATCCAAGGGAGAGTACTTTCGCAGCATTAGTTTCTCCACTTTTCACGGTCAAAACTAACATAGTTGGGCCAGATCTATGAAAAGATCTGTCATATCCAAGAACAAATTCAAGTTTGTAAATGGATCTCTTCCAATTCCAGATCCATTTCATCCTAGTTTTGATGCTTGGGAGAGATGTAACAATTTAGTTTTGTCATGGATTTTCAACTCGGTAGAACCTACCATTGCGCAGAGCATTGTTTATCTTGAAGTGGCGGCTACTGCATGGACTTTGTTAAAGAAAAGATTTGCTCAAGGTGATAGAGTAAGGATTTTTAAATTGCAAGAAGAAATTGCATCACTCAAGCAAGGCATGAGCTTTGTGACACAGTTCTTTACAGAGATTACAACATTATTGAAAGAGTTAGAAAATTTTAGACCTTTCATTGGATGTACTTGCTTAGTGAAATGTGCATGTGTAGCTAATCAACAAGGTCGAGATTATAGATCTGAAGATTGTATCATGGAGTTCTTGAGTGGTTTTGAATGATGATTTTGAAGTAGTTAAAACACATATTTTAATGATGGAACCATTCCTTGACATAGATAAAGTCTTTTCTTTAGTAGTTCAACATGAAAGGAGAGTTAATCCTTCTGTTCTTTCATCTGGTAATGAAGATCAACAGGTTTTTGTAAATGAAACTGATACCAAAAGACATTTGGTAGAGGAAGAGGTAACTCTTTTGGTAGAGGAAACCTAAAAGTGTGTAGTTATTATGGGAAGAATGGACATACAGTAGATGTTTGTTACAAAAAGCATGGTGTGGATACAGACTCAGAACATCATGTCTCTCGGACTTCAGAGCAATACAAAGCTTTCATGACACTGCTCCAACCTTCAAACATGGCTAGTTCTTCTGTATCAAGTCAGGTTGCTTCTGTGACAACCTCTTCACCATTTGGTAACCTTGAGACATCTAACTCCTTTTTAGGTAAACCTTTAGCCTTTTCTGCCAATATCACTAAAACCAACACCTGGATCCTAGATTCAGGTGCCACAGACCACATTTGCTCAGACCAAATTCTTTTTACTACCTTGCATAAGCTTCTTAATCAATCCATTGCTGTTAAATTACCAAATAGAAATACAGTTATAGCCACACATGTAGGAATTGTTCAGGTTAACAATTTTCTTGCCCTTACACAAGTTCTATACTTGCCAAATTTTTTAATTAACCTCATTCCAGTCTCTAAACTTGTTTCTACCTTGAATTGTGCACTACTCTTCTCACCACATAATTGTTTCATACAGGACTTGAGCAATTTGAGAATGATTGGTTCAGCTGAAAAGTTTGAAGGATTGTACTACTTACATGACACCAAGTCTCAACCAACACCAAAACAGTCTCAAGTTCACAATGTTACTTCTTTTACTTCATCTTTTCCAAATACAGCCTTATGGCATTATAGGTTAGGTCATTTGTCACAATAAAGAATAGATTTGTTGATTAGTTTGTATCCCTATCTAAAAGAATTCAATAAGAAACATATTTGTGACACTTGTCACTTTGCAAAACAAAGAAAGCTACCTTTTAGTGCGAGCCATCACAATGTTGTGAAACCTTTTGATATGATTCATTTAGATATCTGGGGACCTTGTAAATTGAACACAATTCATGGACAAAGATTTTTCTAACAATTTTAGATTATTACAGTACACATTTATGAGTGATTTTCTCAAACATAAATATGAAACTGGAAATCACATTAAAGGTTTCATTACTATGGCAGAAACTTAGTTTGGAGCAAAAGTTAAATCAATTAGATCTAATAATGGTGCAAAGTTTATGCTTAATGCATTTTATCAAGAAAAGGGCATTTTACATCAAAGATCATGTGTAGAAACCCCTCAACAGAATGAGAGGGTAGAAAGAAAACATCAGCACTTGTTAAATGTAGCTAGAGCACCCTTTTCCAATCACATTTACCAGAAACTTTTTGTGGCCTAGCCATTGCACATATTGTCCATCTTATCAACAGAGTTCTATCCCCTTTTGTTAAATTCTAAATCTTCTTTTGAAATGCTTTTTGGTTCTTTACCAGATTTATCTAAACTAAAAGTATTTGGATGTCTTTACTATGTTTCTACTCTCACTTCCACAAGATCTAAATTAGATCATAGAAGTCATAAAGAAATTTTTGTTGGTTTTAAATCTGGAACAAAAGGGTTTCTTATTTTTTATTTGCATACAAAACAATTAGTCCTTTTCCAGACATGAAACTTTTGAAGAAACTATTTTTCCTTGGCCTATAACTACCCACTCCACTACAGATAACCCTTCTCCTTCTTGCATTCTAGATCCTGCTTCTTCCATCCAACCATATTCCACTGATTTTAATTCTCTAAACACTATACCACAACAGGACTCCTTATCACCCACACCTTCTGACAATCAGAATGCATCTTCACCTTCTTATCTTTTTAACCCAGAAAATCTACTAGACTCAAACACAAATCACTTTACCTCAAGGACTTCTATTGTAATTCTTCAACTACTTCACAGTTGGATCACTCTGATACTCCTTTTTCCTATAAGTTTTGTTGTTTCTTTTGCAAACCCGTCTCCATCTTACACTTCTTATAGCTTAGCCCTAGACCAAGTTCTCACACTGCTTATATCTTAGCCCTAGACCAAGTCTAGGAGCCCTCTACTTATGCAGAAGCTAGTAAACTTGATTGTTGGAAGAGAGCCATGAATGCAGAACTTACAGCTTTGGAACTCAATGGAACATGGTCACTGGTTGACTTACCTCCAGGTGTGATTTCTATTGGGAGCAAATGGGTGTACAAAGTGAAAAGAAAGGAAGATGGTAGTATTGATCGATATAAAGCCAGATTAGTGGCTAATGGATACAACCAAATTAAGGGTCTTGATTATTTAGACACACTCTCTCTAGTGGCTAAGCTAACAACCATAAGAGTTATCATTGCACTGGTAGCCTCTCACAACTGACATTTGCATCAACTAGATGTCAATAATGCCTTTCTATATGGGAACATTCAGGAAGACATCTACATATGTATTCCTCAAGGTATGGTTGTTTCCTTTTCATCTCAGGTTTGTAAATTAACCAAGTCTTTGTATGGTTTAAAGAAGGCTAGCAGACAGTGGTATGACAAATTATCTCACTTTCTCATTACACTTGGTTATCATCAAGCCAGTTCTGATCACTCACTGTTTCTTAAATCCACCACTTCAAGTTTGATTGGACTTTTAGTTTATGTGGATAATGTCCTCTTATTTGGTAACCATCTACCTAAATTTGACTTTGTTAAAGAGAAGCTTCATCAAGCCTTTGGCATTAAGGACCTAGGCATTCTCAAATATTTTCTAGGAATTGAAATTGCTCACTCATCAATGGGAATTTCTCTTTCACAGAGAAAGTATTGTTTAGACCTTTTGACCGATGCTTGTCTCCTTGATTGCAAACCGACTTCTACTCCTCTTGACCCAGCTGTGAAACTCCACCAAGATTCTGGTCCTTCCTTTCTCTGATATAGGTTCTTATAAAAGATTGGTTGGACGCCTCCTCTTTTTGACTACCACTAGACCTGACATCACTTTTGCCACTCAACAAGTGAGTCAGTTCATGAGTTCACCCTCTCAAATACATCATAAAGCAGCCTTGCGAATCCTCATATACTTAAAGAAGAATCCAGGACTGAGGTTATTTTTCCCTTACCAATCCAGCCTTCAGCTACAAGGATTCTCTGATGCAGATTGGGGTGGTTTCCTTGATTCCAGAAGGTCAATCTCTGGTTATTGCTTCTTTCTTGGTACTTCACTTGTTAGTTGGCGTTCTAAGAAGCAAACCACTATTGCAAGATCATCTGCTGAGGCATAATATAGAGCCCTTGCTGCTGCCACTTGTGAGCTGCAATGGCTTCATTACTTACTGCAAGATCTTCATGTCACTCATCACAAAACTCCAATTCTTTTCTGTGACAATCAAAGTGCCTTACATATTGCCAACACTCCTATTTTTCATTAACGCACCAAACACTTAGAGATTGATATTGCCATGTTGTCAGGGATAAGCTTGTTTCTGGACTTATGCGTCTCTTGCCTATTTCATCTTCTAATCAAGTTGTTGACTTCTTCACCAAAGCCCTGTTGCCCAAGACATTTAATTTCTCACTCTCCAAGCTTGGAGTCCTGGACATTTTCCATCCTCCAGCTTGTGGAGGGCTGAAAGAAATAAGATCAACATAGAGTCATCATAGTCCCACATCGTACATGATACAAACTCAATGTAACTTATGAGTAACCAATGAGCTTTTTTGTTTTTGTTTTTCCCATTTTGGTTACTTTCAGTTAGTTATTAATGGTTAGTTCCTTCCCGTGTACTCTTCTTTCTTCTCCTATAAATGGAGTTTCCTTGTATTATTCTGATGGGTATCAATAATATGAGTCATTCTTCAATTCTAAATTTTTCAGTCAAAATACTATTATATATATCATAGGGTCTATTGATATCAATAGATGAGATTTGGTATAATAAGTCTAAAAACTTACATTCGGTATCAATGAATCCTGACTATATATATACACATATGAAAGGGTGAATGTTGTGTACTTATAGAAGAATTCTAAATTCACAATAAAACCGAAATATTAGAGTATCACAATTTCTTTATTATATATATAAGACATATACCTACTTATTAACAAATTAATTAAATATAACCAAGTGAACTAATTCCTTCACCCAACTCTTATTTGATAATGCAATGGGGAAACCTATAATCTCTTACTGGATGGACGTCTAGAAATTAGATTGAGAGATGTTAGGCACTTTATTAGGTTGGCAATTAAGCTCTTGTCTTGTCCCCTATTTACTCCCACTTGGTGAGGCCAAGACCAGGACATATATGCCTACAGAATTAGGGACCAAACAAACATGTGGCCCTTCCTTATTAAATATGAAGGAATAATTAATGATATGAACAAACAGAAGAAAAAAAAAAGGTAGAACAAAAGGACCACTACTGACTACTGAGTAATGGCATCGGGTCCCTTAACAACAATTTGTACACAAAACTTGTGGCCACCTGCTCTTGACAGCGACTACAAAATATCTGTGTGTTTCTTCCCTAACTCAGATTTCAGTGACTTGCTGAACTTGACATCTGCCTATTCTTATATTATAAATAAATAAATAGTAGTATATTAATTAATAAGGACTTGACTCCTATAAAAAATAAAAAAACTAAAAGTTATTAGTTAAAATCATGATTAAATATGTATGAGAAATTAAATATAATTTTTTTTAAATTTTAACTATTATTTTTTTCAATTAAGTATTATAATTTTTTAATCTTTAATTTTAGAAGAGACAATGATGTGTATATATATATATATATATATATATATATAGATAAATGTTGTTTTTAACAATTTCTGATTAGCCAATTATATTGCCAGTGCTAGCTTTTGGATAATAAAAGAAGGAAAAAGACAGAAAAGGAGGAACATATATATAGAGCTTGATGTTGTTCTTTTGAAATTTGCTTTGCTTTTTTTTTTTTTTTTGTAATATCACATATATCTTCCATGGGAGGCAATCTTGCATACCCAAGGCTCGAACTCGAGACCACTGATTAAGCTAACAGCCCCTTACCAGCTGATTCACGTGCCCTGTGATTGAAATTTACTTTGCTATAAATATATCTCCCCGGTTGTAAATGTGCACTTTTGAAAGTAAATTAATAATTAGTTAAAAAATATTGTTATATCTTTATCTATTTTACGAGAAATTAAAAATTACGAATATTCAACAACAATTACAAATTAAAATATAGAATTAACAACAAAAAGTTTAATTAAAATCTATGATGTTTGGATCTTGGAGTGAAAACTTACTGAGAGGGCCTTTTAATTATTAAAAAATTGAGAATGTATACCTACGAGATTATTGGGTAGCAATGTCTATAAAAATATCTTGTGACCAAATAAAAATTGTATCTATATCATATGTTTAATTACTATTTGTATTATACTTTTTTAAATCACAATTTGTATTTATATTTAATTTGTCTTAGATTTTTTTTTTTTTTCAAATTCAAGTTGATTATCTAATGTGACAATTCAATACAGCAATACAATATTGAGTAAAGATATATGGGTTAGAGTCTCCTTTTTAATTAATCATCTTTGCTTGATAAAAAAAATATTGAATAAAGATACATAAAATAATTTTATATAATATTTTTAAAAGTTATGATATCTCAAATATTAATTTCTAATAAAAAATTTGGAAAAATAAAAAAAAAATATATAATAAATTGATCCAACGTACCCTTTACAAATTAGCATGATAAACTTGAAAATCTTAATTCTTACACTTTGAATATTCTTTCAAGTTGTCATTAACTTATTAATGTACCTCTCATTTGTACAGTATCTATAATCTATAATATATATTAAATTATCCATTAAAATATTTATTTCATATATACTTTAATCCCTATAAATAAGTGAAATATAAAAAATAAATATATATCGTGTCAATAAAAATATGATAATAAATATATAATAATTTGTATAAAAAATAATAATTTGAATAATTAAAATATTAGATTAATATGTATTTTGAATATCCTTAGATCGATAATAATTTTAATAATTACAAGTTGTACTCATTTATTAATATTAATTGATATATAAACTTAATAAATATTTATATTAATACTAATTAACAGATAGTATAAATTGTAAATTAAACAAATAATCAAATTTTGTTTAATAATATAAATGAAATATTATAAATATTGATATTAGTGTTTTAAAACATTTTTTAATATTAAATATGAAAGAAATAAACTAATTAAAAATTAAAAAATTTATAATAAATATTAACTCTATATTTCAGGGGTTTAAATTATTATGTGTTTTATGATTGTTATATATTATATGTAATTGAACTTTAAAATAAACTTTATGCACGCATATATTTAATTACTATATTACCAGGTGGAGTGGAGGGGGAGTGGGGGACCAGAGGAGAGCCATGTCATTAATTCACTTTAGGAATCTTTTCTAATTTAGATAATTCATTTGTTATTATTTAGTTATCAAATTACATCATTCGTAATCGTCGTTATTCCCTCAACCACCGCAAAAAAAATAAAGCTTTTTTTGACTCCACTCGTGCAAAAGTCACATCAATGCTTTATTATTTTGGTACACACATTATGGATTTATATAAACACTGAGTAATGCTTGGTGCTGATATTTCAAACCCAAATTTTCATTGACACCCCAAAATGGGGCGTGAGATGATTGTGGAAAAGGAAAGATAGAAAGGAAAAGGACAGCAAATGATAAATGTAATGAAAGGAAAAAACAGATGTAACAATATTTAAATAAGCATTATTCTTAGTCCAACCAACAAGTTATGTAAATAACGCAGTGAAAATTCAAATAAAATGTCATAATCCATTAGAAGTAATATCACTATATATATATATATATATATATATTATTTACTGCAGAGAATCAGGAAAAAGAAGAAACAATAGTAGGCCTCTGATGAAGACTTGTGTAAGTTTATTCTACACCATTGGAATCTCCTTTCCTTTGTCTTTTCTCCTTGTTATTTATCCTGTCTCACATATATGTATGTACATCAAAGATATTTACTCAACAAGTCATCTAAATCTAAAAAACCTGTTCACTCTGACAGGCTCAAGGTGGGAGCTAAACTATAACTCTGCTGTCCTAGAAATCCTGCATAAGAATGAGGTTGTACTTGTACTTACTATTGCTTCAAAAGCATTTTAGAGTTTTACTGATGAAGCAAGCTTGCTAGCTGAATGTAATACTTCACTAATTCAAGTTCTCTCATGGAAAGTTAGAGACCTTGATAAAGCTGCAGGGTTGGCTTGCAACACTGGAGATGTTTCAACCACATGATTCTTGTCATCACCACCCTTGGACTTGTATGCAAATGCCTTGAAAAGCCCTCCTCCATTTAGAGAATTTCCCTTCTCATTCTTGACCCCTAGTGTTGACCATATAGAACTCTTTGCAGCTTCATTAGGGTCATCGATTCTCAGTGTCTTGGGGATCAACACACTACTCTCTGAGTCAAGCTTTTCTTTTTCTGAGTTGGATGAGAAGAGGATGTCCCCATTCCTTGAATGTTTCCCCAAAGTAGGAGCAGATTGGTTAACAGAAGATTGAGGAGAGATAGGGTGTACCCTCCAAGATGGTGGCAAACAACCACCCCAGTATGGTGGTGTGGGATAGAAGGACACAGGGTAACTTGGTTGGCAAAATGCAGGGTTCCATGGATGAGGCCAAGGGGAAGAAACACCTTGGAAGGGAAATTGAGGAGGCAAACCTTGATAACTCTTATTATCCAGTGATTCTTCATGTGAATTAGCATTGCCTCTCTTCTCAGATGAAGTTGAAGCCATAATAGCTGAGAAATCATTCCCATTGTTATGAATATTATTATCTTCCCTACCACATGAAATAAAATGGTTCTGCTTAGGTGCATGGAACCCATTTAGAACAACACCATTATGGTGTTGTGTTTTATCAGCAAGGCTCAACACAGAAGCCATGGAATCACATAGAGGAGAATCTGGTCCAAAGGTTAAAACAGCTGCTGCATTTTCCAACATAGAACTGTGCAATCCATTGGTTGGGTTGAGTTTAGCTGCTTGAAGGGTCTCAGGAACCATCATTTGACGATAATGTGAAGCAGCAGCAGAAGAAGAAGAAGAAGAGTTTTTGTTCTTGCGGCGACCTGCACCTACAGGCACATTTCTCATGGTTCCTCCAGCAGTCCAGTATCTCTGGCAGTTCTTGCAGAAGTGACGAGGTTGGTTGACATTGTAGTTGTTGTAGTAACAAAATTTGGTGTCCATGCTGTTGCATCGTGGGCATGGAAGTATCTTGTCTGGTTTCTTTGGAGTTTTGTCTTGTGACATGCTTGTATCACTCTGTTCTCCATTTTTTGAGGAGTTCAGTAAAGAGGTTTCTCTTTCAGCTGAGGGAGTCTTGGGGTTCTCAAAAATGTCTGAAGATGTGGGAGATTTTAAATCCTCTGTGGTTTGATGTGAGGCCTCATTATCTTGTGCTGAGGTGAGTTCTTTCTTTGATGGTTCCTGAAATTGATACATGATTGTTAGTTAAGAAATACTCATTCACTTTAGCTACACTTGTGAACTTGCAAATAAGTGAATTCAAAGCTTCAATTCAAGGACCAAAATATAGAGCCACAAAATTAATAACTGTTTTGTTTGTTATGACATAAAAAAACAATAGAAGCATTTATATGATCATTATTCTTGATATTCTATTCTGTTTCAGTTTTTTAA
The DNA here is from genome assembly GCA_026901365.1 of Sesbania bispinosa. Lineage (NCBI taxonomy): Eukaryota > Viridiplantae > Streptophyta > Magnoliopsida > Fabales > Fabaceae > Sesbania > Sesbania bispinosa. The sequence goes on along the minus strand of QLOH01000094.1, from coordinate 1,605,849 downwards.
TCTCATGTTTTAGAGGCATAAAAAGTATTTTTTCTCTTTAATATAGTGATTAGGAGTGAAACATATGCACTATCCCAACAGAAAACAGGGGAGGCAACAGAGGTCAGATATATGATTTATGATTTATGATCCTTCCTAGTTGATCAGGTTTAATTAATTTAATATGACTTGATGAATTAGGGTGTTGATGTGAAAGTACACACTACACAGTAGATAATCAATAGAACACTGCATCATGAAAATCTCCCTCAATTTCTGAGGTAAAGAGAGGGATACAGATTCATAATTCTAGAAGTATAAAAGTAGAGAAAGGTTTCAGGAGAAACTAACTAGAACATCCAAAAATTCAAAGGAAGTTCTGGATATAACAGTTCTTTATAAAACAATATCAAATGGAAGATTTGAAAAAAAAAAAAAAAAATGTCTCCAATCCCTTACTAAAATGGAAAAAGGGCTGGGTAAGAAATTAAAGAGTATAGAATAGTCCAGCCATAAATAAAACCAAAATATTCTATAAACAAATCCTCTGTAGACAAGTCTTGTTTGGAAACAGAATAAGCAATTGAATATAGACACAGTATTAAACCAAAATTAAGTTAGATCCAATTTAAGTCCAAACGTTGAAAGCAACTTAATTAGAGTTTGGTAGAGTTAAGAAATCTTCAAATCATCCAAATGGCTACAGAACTTCTGATATTCTGTAAGAGATCCAATCCAACAAGAAATGAACTCAAAATTGAAGTTGCAAATCAAACCAGTTTAGGATCAATGTTTCCATAATATGTATATCTAATGAACTTGAAAACTGAATTTGGATTACGAAAGCAAAATTATTGAATTACAAATAGAATGGACAAAACCAAAGCGAGTTCAGCCACATAATTTTATTCGTTATTCTTAAAATTATATTCTGGAATGAACTGGATCCAGTTTCGCTGACAGTGCCCCACAATGACTTGTGGCCACAAGTCCACTACTTAAGAAACGATTAAATCAATTTAGAAATAAGAAAAGTAATTAATTTCATCAATCATCTGTGATCATGCAAACAAAACAATTTGTATATTTCTCAAACAAAAAAAATCTCGAAACAGCCATGGGAAATTGCAGTGAGCCTCAATTGACACCTTAAGTAGAACAAAAAAAAATGAAAACTTTGAATGAACCCATTAACAATTGAGAGTTTATGAAAGAAGGGTCGTTGTTAAATTTTCAATTCAACCCTGATGTAGATACCAGTACCACCATGGCACGTACCTCATCCTTCTCTGCTTCATGTTTCGTTGCAGTGCTGACTTCACGTGGAGAAGATGAAGATGAAGGAGGACTAAGATCAGAGAAATCTTCAGGAGGAACAGAGGAAGAATGATTGGCAGAGGCAGAGGCAGAGACCTCGGTGTTGCGTGGCAGAGAAATCGTTCTACCAAAGAGCTTTATGGCTGAGTCCTTAATAACCATCTCTTGAGGCATTTCCTGTGTTATATTGTCACCACTCACTCAGGTTCAGGAATCTCTCTCTCTCTCTCTCTCTCTTCTATTTTGGCTGTGGCTCTTTCTATTTCTTGAAAAAAAATGGAGGAAAAATACATACACAGTTATATATAGAAGTTGTTGTAGCAGCCTTGTTTTTGTTTCTTTCCTCTGTCTGTCTGACTATTTGATCATCGTTTGGAACGAAAAAGAGGATAGTGAATAGTGATGGAGAAGAGAGAGAAGGAGGGAGTTATGTTGTGTGAAGTGGTTTATGAACAGGGTTGGAATGCCACTTCAGCAAAGGGGAAGTTTTGTGAGCCACAAGTTCTTGTGGCCTGTGAGATCTTTGTGTGCTGTTGGATTCCCTCACGTTATTTATAAAGATAGTGCTGTTCTGTCCCACCCTTTTTTCATCCATGTCAGCTCTTTCTTCTTTTGCCTTTTTGTCAATCTATTATCTATCTATCCTCCCTCCTCTTCTTTTTGTTGTTAGTCAAATAACCTCCAACCTTTCATTTCTGACCTTTACCTCGTCTCTCTCTTTTTTGTTCTTCATTCCTTTTTGTTTTCCAATTTTAACCGTTTTCTATTTAAGGAAATTATATCATTCCTAATACTTACACTCATTAGAGAACTTTATGCTAGTAGCCCAATTTTTCATTATTATTTACGGATTTTAAATGAGTCCCACCATTATACATCATCAAATTCTTATTAACCATCCTTTTTCTTTAGTCCAACATATCATTTTTTTACTATTCACTACTCTTAAATGGGTCCCACTAATACACACACATCATCTATTTTCTTATTTACAAATATTTTAATTAATAAAAAATAAAATAAAATTAATAAATAATAAAATAAAAAATTAAGTTTTTTTTAAAAAATTGTTTTCCGACGGTTTAAACTGCCGGTAAATTCATTTTACAAAAAATAAAAGATTACCCAGGATTGGAACCCCCGGAAAAAGCTAAATAAAAATTTAAAAAATATTACCCAGGGTTTAAACCCCCGAGAAATACAAAAAACAAAAAATTAAAGCATCAGTGCTCAATTGGCACCATCCACTGTCACACAAATAAGCTAAATACTTACAGAGCAACAGGTCTTATTGCTCAATAAGACCCACATTAAAGATGGCCTTAGTGTATCTTTCACACACTATTTTAGTAATACTATTCATTTTTTTTCTTAAAGAATCCCCTACAACCATAAATGTGAGTTGTTTAACCTTTGAATCGAGGTGATGATTAGGTAAAATTAAACTTTCTCAAGAGTAGTGACTACAATATTCGATTTGGTCAAACCCTATTTATTTAATATATAAAGCTCTTTTACCAAAGAGTTGTGACTCAGTTGGCAAGAACTCTCAAGTTTGATCCCACTAAACACACTCTTAGGGAGGGGTGGGGAGCCTTAAATGTGACTAAGTCCCGAATAGGATTACCCCTGGTAATAGGGGATACCTATGGTTAACACCAAAAAAATAAAAGATATGTGTGTGTATATTCAAAACATATTTTTCCTCTAAAATATAGGTATAATAAAACCTTAAAAAAATAATATGCAAAAAGACCATTTATCCAATAATGCAAAACAATAGAATTAAATCATAATCTTTAAAAAAAGGGAATTTATTATAATGTAATGTATTTTTAACCATTCCCAAATATCATCACAAAAAAAAAAACATAAAACGTATAAAAGTAGACAACATGCTCCCAAATTGATTTATTTTTATAAAAAAGTAGATAAAAAATTTCACATGAATTGTAAAGTCATATATACCAGGAAAACTCTAACTACCCAACATAAGGTCTTGGTTATTGCAGACATGTGTGTTAAGAGAAAAGTAAAGAGAAATAGTTATGTTAATTGTTCTAGGATAAAATTGTGGCAATTAGAGGGAGAGAAATTGAGGAAAGGTATCCCCTTCCTTTAGTTCGTAACGACTAATATATAAACCATCATATACATGCTCGTTTTAGCTTCATTAAACCGATTTCTTATACTCAAGCCTTGCTATCTTTTTTTTTTTTTTTGAATTTTTCTTCTTATTATTATATAACGAACATGTTTTGTAATATTCTCTTTTAACCTCAATATTTTGTTGCACACTATTATCTCACTACCAAGAATCCTTACCTTTAAACCAAAAACCTCTCGATTCTCCTGGTGTCACCTTGGTTATCTTTCTAATCTCTTTAGTTATCTTATTTTGCATGTTGTAAGCACTTAAGTTCTCCTAAAATCCTCTCTGCAAACTTGCTAAAAGTATTTTGACCAAAAAAAAAAACTTGCAAAAAGTATAGCTAGGGAAAGAAAAACAAGATTTTAAATCAACTAGATGCATTAAGGGTGGAGAGGGGAAAAATATTGGTCATAGAATAGGATATTAAGGCCGGAAAGATGCAATAGTTATTTTCACAAACCTTTTAATGAACCTGAGTAATTTTTTTTTTTTTTAACCATGGGAGGCAATCCTTAATATATCAAAGCACGATATCAAAATTACTCTTATTATCCAACAATCCAAGAATTCAAGTTAAAATAAGTATTAAGTAAAATGGTTAATGGTAAAGCAGTTGGAGTAAATAATCCACCCATTGAGGTATGGAAATTAGGAGAAAAATGTTAAGATGACTCAAAGTTGTTTAATGAGATTTTGAGGTATAAAAGTATGTTAAATGAATATTTTGGTTTTATATTAAGGGAGATCAATAGCTATTTACTTGATATAAAGAACGATGGAGAGATATAAGAGGAATAAAAAAGATACACATATACTTTTTATTTATAGAAAAATCTAAAAAATAAATGAGTTTGGATATGTTTACATTTAAGCAATTAAAAATGTGTATACAAGGACCACGACTAGTGTGAGAATGCAAAATGAAAAATATAGAATATTTCCTTGCAACTATATGTATGTACCAAGGCTCAACATTGAACCCATGTCTTTTTATCCTAGTTCTAGATGTACTTACACAAAATATACAGGAGACAATATCACAATGCATTTTTTTTTATGGATGATATAGTTTCAGTTAGAGAATTGAGAGGAAAAATAAATAAAATTAAGTTAGATATATAGAGTATGTTTGGCAAAACTAGCTGATAAGCTAGCTGCTAGCTGATAAGCTCCTAGCTTATAAGCTCCGAGCTGATAAGCTAACTTATTGAATTAGAAGTGTTTGGTAAAACTATCTGATAAGCTAGTTAGTAAATGTAAAATGACATAAAAGAACATAATTACATAAATTTTATTATATAAATTCTATTTGTGTTTTTCAGAAAAAAAATATTATTATGCAATTATAATTTTATATTTTAAAAAAAATAATTAAATTCTTATTAAAATAAAAAATAATTAAAATATTTAATTAAAAATTAAAATAAATAATAAAATTAATAAAATAAATAGTATAATATAAAAATAATTTTATAAAATAGTGAAAAAGAAAATAACAATTTCATTAATTCATAATTTTTTAAATTACTTATTATATATGTAATAATAGGTAAAAAGAAATTGGAAGGTTTTTGTCATTAAAATTGAAAATGTATAAATGTATAATAATAGATAAAAAGAAATTAAGAATAATAAGGGAACTGTATTAAAATATAAGAGATAGTGATGGAAGAAAATTAAATAAGCTACAAGCTAGAAGCTAGGTGAACTAGCTTGTAGCTTATAAGCTAGAAGCTCATAAAATAAGCTACGTACTTTGATGTACCTTACCAAACACTTTTATGTTGGTCAAACTAGCTTATAAGTTAGTCAAATAAGCTAGTAGCTAACTTATTGGCCTTGCCAAACACACTCATAGAGACAAGCTTTAGGACACACAATTTTCGTATAAGTAGGAGTAAAACAGAATTCATGAAAAGTATATATAAAAAAATGCACAAATAATATTTTAGTAGTGAAAATTGGAGAATGTTCATCACCACATGTGTGTCACATTTTAAGCAACTTAATTTGGACCATCATATACAAAATGGCGAGGACATGGAGAGTAATGTTAACCATGTAATCTAAGGAGGGTGGATGAAATAGAGAAATGCATATTGTGTAGTCAATGATAAAAAAAAAAAAACCATTCAAACTTAAAGGAAAATTCTACCGTATTATAGGACCTGTTATATCCTATATGGGATGGAATATGGGCAATAAAAAGTTGACAAAAAAGTCAATTTAGGATCTTAGAGATGAAAATGCTAAGATGGATGAGTGAATACACTAGACATTTTAGGAACACATGCAATTATTAGAGGGAAAATTGTGATAGTAACAATTGTAGAAATGATAGTAGAATACTATAACTTTACTTTAGATGGTTTGGACATAGGTAGAAAAGACAAATATATAAAAATATTAGTGAAAAGGGTGGAATAGATGGAAGATAGCCCAATGAGTAGGGGTAAGGGAAGACAAGAAAAAATTATAGTGCAAACCATTAAGAAGGATTTAGAGGTAAATGATTTATCTAGGAATTAATACATGATTGAGAATATTAACGTCACTTGATCCATGTAACCATTCCTATCCAACACGATAAAACATGTTTGTTGTTGTTATAATTATTTATTTATATAATATTTTTCTTCGTGTACGGTTTCACCATTTATGACTCTTTAATTGGTTTTCATTATCTATAAATACAAAATAATGAATAAATAAAGTTAAGATTGCAAATTGAAATATAGTTTATGGTAAAACATTTTTAATCAAATATTGTCAAAAATTAAAATTAAATATATTCTAGAGAAATATTAAATAGTATAAAAAAAATTACATGGCATACAAAAGAAATGTGCCATTTTAAAATTATTTTTAACCCATCTCCCTCCCTCCCTCTCCCTCTCCCTCTCCCTCTCCCTCTCCCTCTCTCTCTCTATATATATATATTATCTTCTTGCTATTTTAAACCCATTTTATCATTAGCTAGCTAGCGTATTTTCATTGGTTCCGCTTTTTGTACAAAGTGGTGCTCTTTAGGCCTTCATAATATTATTTGCTTTTTCTAGAATTTAAACTTTGATCATCTACTTAAAAGTATAGTTCTTTTATTACTAGACGTAATTCGTATTGGTGTTTTTAGTTTACACTACATATTTACTAGTACATTTAGAAAAAAAATATTATTTATCTAAATATTGACTTGAAAAATAATCCTTTACATAAAAGAGAAGGACCTTTAATTTATGATAAATTAACAACACCATTTTACTTGTACAAAAATTTCATATAACACGAATTGAGATAAGAGTACAAAAAAAGAGAAGTAAAAAATGCGGTGATTGATGTGTATGTTGGAGAGAGATAAAAAAAAAGGGTAAAATATATTTTTCGTCCCTGTATTTTTTATTAATTTTGGTATTTGTCCCTGAATTTTAAAATATTTGTTTTATATCCCTATACTTTTAAAATACGTTAATCATAGTCTCCAACCTTAATTAACTATGTTAAGTTGCTAGTGAATTCAATTGTTTAATAAATAAACTCGTAATTCACATGGATTAAATGAGTCTCAATACTAAATGGGGTAATGTGAAAGTCTATTAAACAAGTCAACAACTCAAGAGAGATAATTAATATTAGGGACTATGATTAATGTGTTTTAAAAATATAAGGATGTAAAACAAATGTTTTAAATTTCAAGGATGAAGATCAAAGTTGACAAAAAATACAGGAACGAAAAATATATTTTACCCAAAAAAAATTGTATGTTTTAGACTGTCGTTTGGGGTGGTCGCGGGATTTCAATTTTTAATTTTCAAAAGATTTCAACCAAGTTTTTAAAATTCAAAACAGAAAATTAAAAACCACTTTTTATAGTTTTCAAAATGGACATTTTGAAAACCACAAAAAAATTATTTTTAGTTTTCTGTTTTGAGTTTTAAAAACTTAGTTAAAATCTTCTACAGAACAAAAATTAAAAACTCACAACTACCCCAAACGAATTTTTGTTTAAAAAGTTTATGAATAAAATAGATATAAAAAATGAAAAAGAAAATACAACTTTTGCTTTTTAAAAAAAAAAATAGAAGTGGCGGTAATGGCCCATTGGTTGTGTTCTCGCATTGTGCAGAGAAGAGACAAGTAGGCAAGCCAAGGCAAGGAGGGTTTATCTTTTCAGCTGCCACCACCACACCACGTATCAACGTCATTGCGTTGTCCGGGCCCACCTCCAAAAAGCGAAGTGAAACTATCATCTTCTAATCCAACGCTCATCTAAAAATCTATCCAATAACGTCTCTCAGCCCTTCATTTTATCAATTTATATTATTATATTTAACAACTTTTATTATTTAATTATAATTAATTTCATCCCATTTTTTATTTTTATTTTATATTCCATTCCATTTAGACGTAAAGAGAAAATAAAAAGATAGAGAATGGATAAAACATACAAAAATATATTTTTAAATTATATCTTTAGATTGACTTGATACTACGAGAATGCACACCGCCGCTTTTAGACGTGAAAACGTGGAGATTCCCTCTCGTTAAAAATTAATGGGAGAAAATCTTAACCGCAAAAAAGATTATTTATATAAAAAGAAAAAAAATTAAAGCATGGTTGCCGTGGGATGAAAACTGGACCTCTAGTTCCACTGGAGAGGATCCAGACACGTGAACATTAAATGTGAAGTTTAACGCATAACTATGTCATTAATATGTTGTGACGGTTAGACCGTCACTAGGTTTCGTAATGTAGCGATGGCCTAGCCGTCAGGTCGTTGCTTACACTGAAAAAAAAAACCATTTTTTCTAAAAATTAAAAAATATAATTAGCGCGATGGCCAAGTCATCGCTACGTTTTTAATTAAAAATTAAAATTGACGCATCTTCATATATTTTTAACTTAGTGATGGTCAGGATGTCGCTAATTAAGTTTAAAATTTACGCACACAAAACCCTTTCCCCCTCCCTTATTCTTCTTCATCTTTCTCCCTCTTCTTCTCTTGCACGCAGCAAACCTCCTTCCCCACCTCCAGCCACCTCTTCCCCCCTCTCTTGTTCAAATTCAATTCCTCACCGATTTAACACTCTCCCTCGTACAAAAGTTCATTTTGAACCGATCAGAAGCTGTGTTAGTTGCCCCTTTGTCCCTCCTCCCTCTTCCTCCGTCGTCCACCACCACCAGCCACCGTCCACCACCACTTGTCGTCGTTCACGTAATTATTTAATTAATTTATGTTTTTTAATTATAGTTATATAATTATATAGTTAATTATTTAATTATATAGGTAGTTATTTTAGTCATATAGGTATTTAATTATATAGGTAGTTATTTAGTAATTATTAGTAATTAATTATTTGCAAATAAATCATTAGTAATTTTTAGTAATTAGTAATTATTAATAATTAGTCATTATTAATTAGTATATAATAGATTAATAGTAATTATTAATTATTAATGATTAGTAGATAATAGAAATAATTTATATAGTTATATTATTTAAATAATTTATTTAGTAATAATTTGATTGGTATTAGTTTGTATGCTAATTTAATTTAAGTATGTTATTTAATTGGTATTAGTTCGTATGCTATATAATTTGAACTTATTAAAATTGGGTCATTATGTAGTTATTTATTTAATTCATAGGTATGTTTTTTAATATTTAATTTAACCTTATTAAAATTAGGTAAATATGTCTTGTATGCATGGTAGAGGTGGAGGAAAGGTCCCACCTATTAGAGGGAGGTCCATTCCTCTGGGCAAGCTTGTTGTTTTTTCTTGTGAATTTTAGTAAAAGATTCATATGAATCAATCTAGGACCGGAATCAAGTTATCTTGGTAGGTTTTAATAATTAAGTGCACAAAGAAGTAGAAGTAGGAAAAAAACAAAAAAAAAAACAGTAAAATATGGAAAATAGTGAGTATTTAAGAATAAAACGTGACGAATCTCAGACTAGACATACTTTAGAATCTTCTCAACATAGCAAGTAGTCTCTGGAAGTGTACAAACAGTATGTTTTTCGAGTGAAATCTTAAGTATGCAGAGTGAAATTGTCCATTTGACTTCTAACTAATCCTATTTATAGACTTTTTATTCTAACAGCTAAATAATTTACATTAGACACGTGTAACAGATTTTTAACTGCATAATCATTAGCGACGACCATGCCGTCACTAGTTAAAAAAATTTTAAAAATAATATAATTATTAGCAATGACCTAGGTCGTCGCTACGATGTGACGGCTTAGCGACGACCTTTGATCTTTTTACTTTGCGATGGACTTCAGCATAGCGACGACTTTAACGTTGGGTAAGCAGACGCTACGTAGTGACGATTGTTTTTGTTCGTCACTGTGGTATTAACGACGAACATTTTAACGAAGTCCTTTGTGATCGTCGCTAATTGCATTGTAGTGACGGCCAAAGTGCCTAATACCCGAATTCTTGTAGTGAAAAAAAGGGGAAACAGGAGGGTGCTCAAGTATGGGAGTGCCCTTAAAAAAAAACTCCGTATGAGCACATGTCCAGACGGGAGCGCCATGAAATAGGTGCTCTTATATCCTAAAATTGGTGTAGTAATTGACTAATAATTAAGATAATAATATCATCTCCATATTTTTCATCCAAACATATTAAACAACTTTGCTATAGATAAATTTGGATTTACTACAAATAAGTTAAAATAACAATTCAAATATATTTACATTTGAAGTAAACTTATTGCACCTTAAAACTTCAAGCATTTATATTTTCAAGTACCATTATTCAATTTCACATATATCACACAATTTTAAAGGAAGAAATAGTTATTTCTATATATTTGAATATCTCTTAGTATCATTAATTTTAAAAATAAAAAATTCAAGCCACTCGCGTGAAGTGCGGGTCCATAGTTAGTTTAAAATGAAACTAAATCATACTTTTGATTTCCCATTTATTGCTAATTTATCATTTTGATTCTTTAATATTTTTATATTCAAATTTAATCCCTTCATTCTTCACCAATAATTTTTTTATGATTAAGTCTTTATGTTGATTTCCTATTATTTAAATATACTCATAATCATGTTGATTAAGCCTTTATAAAGTTTTGTTTGGAATCAAATTTATATAGTGAATAATCAATAATCAATATTTAAAGAATTGAAATCACTTTTAGTTAGTATGTATCATATCTCATATATAATTTATTTTTAAATATTAATTTTAAAATCAATTTTAATTTAACCACATGTTTAACATTACAACATCGAGTTTAATATAATTAATTAATAGGATTGATTTGAATAATACATGTTTAATTTCTCTTAATTAGGACCCGTATGGGGTGGTTTTCAGTTTCCAGTTTTGGAAATTTTAAAAACCAAAACCAGTTTTTAGTTTCAAAAATTTTAAAACTAAAAACCAGTTTTCAGTTTTAGTTTTATGGTTTACAGTTTTATTTTTTTAATATCGGTTTTCAGTTCTATGCATTACAGGAATAATTATCTCTTCTCTCTCTCCTCTTTCCTTTGTTTCTCTACTGTCTCTCTCTCTTCTCTCCTCTGTTTCTATCCTATTTCTCTCTCCTCTCTCCTCTATTTCTCTATTGTTTCCCTCTCCTCTCTCTTCTGTTTCTCTATTGTTTCTCTCTCCTCTCTCTCCTCTGTTTCTCTACTGTTTCTCTACTAAGGAGAGAGAAACAGAGGATAAAGGAGAGATAAGAGAGAGGAGAGAGAAACAGAGGAAAGAGGAGAGAGAGGAGAGGAGAAAGGAGAGAGAGGAGAGGAGAGATAAACAGAGGATAGAGAGGAGAGGGAAATAGAGGAGAGAGAAACAAATGAGAGAGAAACAGAGGAGAGAGGAGAGAGATGAGAGAAATAGAGAGAGGAGAGAGGAGTGAGAAACAGAGGAGAGAGGAGAGAGAGACATGAGAGAGAAAAGAATGAAACAGAAAACACAAAACACAAAACATAAAACTTTTTTTTGTTTTGAAAAGTAAGGGGAATTTGTTTTGAAACTTGTGTAAAAACCATTTTAACCCCATTTTATCCAAACACGTTTTGTTTTTAAATTTGGATTTCGAAACCAAAAACCGAAAACTGGCAACCACCCTAAATGGCACCTATTGAATTTTGTGGATGATAAAAATATGTAAATAATAGATCTTATTTAGAAAAAAGAAACATTACAACATTTTCAAGATGTTACAATTACATAGGTCAAATCGCGCCTATATAGTTATAACGAGTAAACTAGCCTGACTTTTTTAGAGTTATGCAGTTTAGTCCCTAAAAAATAGAAAACCTCAATATAGTCCATAACTTCTTGTTTTTTCTTTCACTATAGTCCAATTGTTCTTTCACTATAGTTTAACTGTGTTTCACGTTAATTTTTTTATGACGTGTCATGTTTTTAATGACACTTTGTCTCACTGTTTGTCACTATAGTGTCCACTATGACACAAAAATGATGTGGTTTTGTCAAATTTATAACTTGAAAGGCTTCAATTCCAACCGTTGTATGCTTCCCTATTTTCCTTTTTTTCTCTCTTCTCCCCCCTTTTCATTGGAATGTCTCAACTCCAATAACGTTATTTTTATGCCTCGATGGCAAATAGTGTGATACAGTGTCACAAAACGTGATATATCATAAAAAAGTTAATAGGAAATATATAGTTGGACTATAGTGAAAGAAAAAATAAGAAGTCATGGTTTATATTGAGATTTTTTATTTCTTAGGGACTAAACTGCATTACCCTAAAAAAATCAGGGACTAATTTTCTAGTTTCCTCTTGTTATAACACTGCAATCAAACTTGATTGGCCACTTTAAATAAATCCAAGGTAGGCACCTTTTGTTTTGTAAAGTAGCTAGAAAGCTGCTTTTTGGAGATAGCATGGCAAAATTGGAAATCCAGCGTAGAAAGTTTGCCCTTATTATAGTTCTACTCATGTGCTATTTTTTACTTTGATTAAGACGATGAAGTGTGTGTGCGACACGTTACAATGTTTATGCCAATAAACTGTTAATTGTGCGAATAAAGTATAATTGAAAGCTAGCCAAGTGAGGAAATGACAATTTGACATATTCCATATCTTCAGTTAATTTACTCACAAATTGAGAATAAGATTTTGATACGAAAAAAAATCCTTTTTTTAATCAACTTAATTATCAATACAGTCACCTTATCTCCTCATAATGCCTACCCATTATATAGTAAACTTCGATAGTGGACTTAATTTCACCCTTCTTGAAATGGACATGTAAGTGATACAAAATAATATAAAGCAATAGTTTCTATTTAATTACACTTACTAGATTTTTAGAGAATTCTCTTTTAACGTTGAAATTAGAGTAAATTACTCCAACTTTCCCTTTATTTTACATTTCCAACACAAAACCCTCATCTATTTTAAAAACCTACACAAAACCCTCTCTATTTTGAAAATCTACACAAAACCCCAATTAATATAATTTTTTATAATTTATTAAAAAATATTTTTTTTTTAAAAACTCAACATTAGCCTCAAGACCCCTTCATTTTTAATTGAATTATCAGAATTGATAAATGCAATAAAACCCTAATGTGAAAATTTATGTCTTTCTCGTGCAAAATTCATTATTCTCGTTTTCCTTCTTTCTCGCTACCCTAACGCTTATTATTTTACATATTAAGTTTTTTGATAATTTATGAAACTTTTTTTATTAAGATCCATCTTAGTAAATTTATTTTTTAATATATTAATACTTCCGGAATTAATCTTAATAAATTATCTTGGTTCATTTTATTAGTTTCTGAGTTTTTAATTAAATTTTCATTATAAAAAATTTAAAAATAAATTTCTTTATTTTGCTAGTATAAAACTGTGATTTTTGTTATTCAAAATAATATTTTTGAAAAATATTTGTATGATGTTATTTTTTTTGCGTTTCCTTTTATTCACCGACACAAAAGAAAAAAATAGTATATTTATAAAATATAAGTAGTTTGTGTAAGACTTAAAAATTGAGTGATTTTATATAGTAAAGAAAAATCCATAGTTTATAAGGGTATTTTGGTTAATTTAATATAAATATAATTGTTGACTGTTGACTAAAATTTCTATTAAATGTATCATAAAAAAAATTAGGTTTAGTGTAATGTACTTTTAAAATTGGAGGGATTTTGTGTAGGTTTTCAAAATAGAAGGGGTTTTGTGTTGGAAGTGCAAAATAGAGGGGAGGTCAAAGTAATTTACTCTTGAAATTAATGGATTCCAACCTACGTCTCCCCAGAAAATATAAAGCAATAGTTTCTATTCGTTACTCCGTCAATGTAACATTGCAACTCATGTAAATTGATAAAGAAAAAGCACACTTGATGTTAATAAACACTATAAGAAATTCGAGAATTAACGAAGGTCAAAAGCCATCGCTAGAAGAGGAAAATTATCGCTGCCATGCAATTAGTGATGGCATAGCGACGACCACAAGGACGTCATTAAAATGCTCGTTGATAATATAGTAGAGACAAACAAAATCAGTCATCACTACGTAGCGTATGCTCGCTCGACGCTAAAGTTGTCGCTATGTTGAAGTCCGTCGCAAAGTGAGATCACATGTCGTTGTTAAGTAATCACAAAGTAGCAACGACCAAGGCTGTCGCTAATAATTATATTAAAATTTTAAATTGTTTTTAATTGAATTTACGGTTTTATATTTAATTTTATTGTAATCTATGGATTTATGGTTGAATTATTGTAGAAATTTAATTTTTATTTATTTTATAAATTTAATATCATATTTGTTAACAATCTAAAATATAAAAAATAATAAATACTATATAAAAATACCCATATAGAAAAAAAAATATAAACAGTACATATACAAAGTGTATACAAACATAAGTCAATAAAAAAGGAAAAAAATCAGGGCTGACGACGCTGTTGTGGTGGTGGGCCACGATCCTCATCCTCATCCAAAGGCTGATCATCCAGGTCGCCATCATAGTGCGGATGCGCCTGAGCCTGACTAAACCTGGTAGAACCAATTGCATTGCGCGCGGGCATCCAACACTAACTGAAACAGTTATCGGAGTCGTGCGAAGTCCTCCTCCAACCGTGCAAACTGGGCCTGACAGTGATCAACCCTCTCTTCAACTCGGTTGGCCTGCAACTTTGCTTCGATGACCTCATGCCTCAGCGCCTCATCAGATGAATGCCGAGACCCATGCTCCCGCTGGTATGAGCCCGAGACTCCTGAGTGAGGTTGATCACACCAGGACGAATGTTGCTTGACAAGTCTCCGGTTCCATAACAACAACATCGAGTCTTGCCACTAGCAACATCCTTCCAGATCTATAACTTGGTGGACCCATCAGTGATGGAGTTGTCCCACATCTGTGACTTCACCTCCTTCAGGCGATCCTGGTAATTTGTCTGTTGAGTAGAGGTGAACTTATAATTAGTTAGTTATTCTATTGCAAGTATATCAAATTATATAAAAAAAACATTGCAAGTATATCAAATTATATAAAAAAAACACGGCTAAGCATAATTTTCCCTTACATGTGTGGACCGCGCTCGGTCGTCTACTCAGCCACCATCCCTTTTTGTGTGGGTGGCCACAAAAAACTCATTGGGATCTACGTCCCGCCCAAGCTGTCGAGGCTACACAGAAAAATTACACCAATTAATTATTTTAATTACAAATACAAAAATAATATAGAAGAATAGGTTTTTGCATACCATATCCAAAGTCACCTCAATGTGAGCCTTGCGACCCGTGGTGTAGATTGCTCCACCTCGACGAGAAGCAATTAAGTCAGGGGCCCATGTTAATATAGAATAATAATTTTTATGTTATTTTTCTGGCTTTTTGAGCTGCAAATTTATTTATTAAAGTTTTATAATCGAGTAATTATAACATCACACTCTCAATAGATAATACAGCTAACTCATTTAATCTGTCTTGTAGCATAGTTGATCTTAAATATGATTTAATCAATTTTAATTTTGAAAAGCTTCTTTCAGCGGTCCCAACAGTTACAGGTAACGTTAATAATATTCTATAAACAATGTATGTATTTGGAAAATAACCTAATCTTTTTATATAGTTCAATATTTTTAATGGTATGTTAATTTCATTTGTTAGAATTTCTTTCAATAACTTTAATTCTGAAAACAAATCAAGACCATCAATATCAGAATGGTCCTAAAAATTCAAAATCTTTTCAAGATTGATACAATATTTTTTCAATTCATCGTCCCCTAAAGTTTTAAATTTATTTGAATTAAATAAAAAACCAAACATATTTTCATATTCTAAAAATTGTTCGAATCGACTCTCAATAGAAGAAATAGAGTGATCTAATATATACAAAAATCAATCAATACGAAAAGAATCTTCAGCAAAATGAGTTATCTCATCGCTAACAATGTTGTCAAAATATTTTTTCCTATGAATCTTACGTTTTTTATTGAACTTGGGCTCTATATTCATTTCAATAGCCATTTCTTTGGTGGATTCTAATGCAGATGCAAAACCATTTTCTCTATAATTTTTTAAATAAGTTATAAGGCCTCTTAAGTGATCTATAGCAACATTTATATGCATATCTTTGGATTGCATGATCTTACTTACGGAATTAACCACAAAAAGTATATCATACCAAATATTCATTCCCAATAAAAATTTAAAATTCTCCCTCTCATAAGTCGCTAAACATATGGCTTCACTCTTTATCTTAGGATCTTCACTAGTTTTCGATAATTGAACAAGTGCATCCCTTATTTTTGGTGCTTGAAACTTTATGGCTCTGACACTTTCAATTATGCATTCCCATCTTGTTTGAGATAGTGATTTAACATAAAACTTAGATACATTTTCTTGTAAGATTTTCCACCGTTTGGTAGAAGACGCAAACAAAGAATAAATGAGTTGCAAAACTCCAAAATAATATACAGCTCCAGTACATGACTTGGCCATATCACCTAGAACTAAATTCAAATTATGACGACCGCAAGGAGTATAATATGCTCTAGGGTTTATGTCCATCAATCTCTTTTGTACTCCTTGACTTTTACCTTTCATATTAGACCGGTTATCATACCCTAGCCTCGTAATATCATTAATATCAAGGTCATATTTTTTTAATATACGAGTAAGTTCCTCAAAAAGACCTTTCCATGTTGTGTCATTGAATTGTAAAAACTCAAAAAATATTCTTCTATTTTGACGGGACAACTCAAAGTATCAACACATCTCAAAATAAGAGTCATTTGCTCTTGATAGCTTACATCTGGAGTACAATCAAGAATGATAGAAAAATATTTTGCATCTTTAACTTTTCTTTAGTATAATATTTTTTTTAATAGAAGCTAATAATTCTATAAGTTCATTCTGTATAGTCTTACTCAAGTAATGATTATGAAGTTTACCATTCTTTATACGTTTAACATGCTCTTGCATAACCAGATCAAATTCCGCTAACATCTCAATCAAACTCAAAAATTTTCCATTGCGTTTTTGGTATATTTTTTCATTTGTCCCATGAAAAGCTAAATTGTTTATAGAAAGATGGTTAACTATAGCCATAATCCTTACCAAAACCTTCTCCCAATTTCCTTCTCCTTATTAATTTGTTCTTGGATCTTCTTATTAATTGTATTTTTCTTTCTCAATCTTGCTTCTAATTCAATCCATTTATCCATATTAGTTACATGTTCATAACTTGTTTCGTGACTCTTAAGCTTGGAATCAATATTTTTTCAATCTCTAGCACCTTCATTAACTAATTGATTAGCAATACAACGTTACTTTTTGAACAAAACAACTTACAACAAAAACAATACACTTTATCTAAATCCTTTCAATAAACTAGCCATCTTGGATCATATTTTCTCCATTTGGCATTACTTTTTGGTAGTAAAATGAAGAAAAATGTCTATTATTTTCATCTTTTCGATACTGTATATCGTTATATCTAATTGGACCATTTTCAACTATTAAATCTCTAAAGTTTTCATTAATATTTTCCCATTGTCTTGGATCATAAGTATGTTTAGAAACTTCATTTGATGTACTATTGAGCTCCTTATTTGTTCCTAAACTATCTTCTTGTAAATTTTCATTAACCTCTTGTTCTTGACTAGGATTAGGACTATTAATATTGTTAAGATTTTCTACCTCTTGAATGTTTACATTATCAATATTTTGCTCTACTATATTAATATTATTTGGAATTTCTAGTGGAGAATTTTCGGTATTATTTGTATTTGTTGAACTAGTTGTAACATCCTTTTTATGAATAGTAACAAATTTATGAAGACCACCTTGTTGAGATTGAATCAGTTTTTCAATTTTTCTCTCTTTTTTTTCAACTTTTCAAAACCAGATGCATACTTTCTATTTGACATATTTTACTGATTGGCTAAAATAAAAATAACAAGAAAAATAATTTTTAAAATTAAAATAAGATAATAATGAAACAATAAAACCTGAAAAGTGAAAAATTATATCCATGAATGAAAATTTCTTTAACCTATGGCTATGCACTGTCACAGCTACGAGTATCCAAAACCCAAACCGTAGTGACAATCACTTTGCTTGCACCTACAACGATAAACAATAAAAAAATGAGATCTAAAAATTATAATTTGTAAATGCTCATTCAATTTCAATTCAATCAATTACTTTATAAAAAGCAAAGCAAATGAGTGAAATTATCAAACCTGCTGAGATGCTAGCAACGTGTGTGAGTGTCCACTTGATGTCACTTGGAGTTGGTCACTTGTATGGGGGTATACCAATTCACAAATTAAAATATGATTATATGAAAGCTAAAAAGTTAGATAATTGCTTGAATATAGTAGTAGAGAATTGAGAACAGAGAGAATGAGAAAAAGAGAGACTAGAGAGGAAATAGAGGTTGAAGATCCGTAAAAGACAAAAGTAAATAGTGACTATTTTTTTATTTTCTTATCAAAGAAAAGTAAATTGCATTAATGTGGTGATTGTACAAGTAGTCAATAGATCATAGGCTCAACAATACAACAGATACAAGGAAACGCACTATTGAGTGTTAAGTGACTTTTCATTTGCAAAAACTAATAAATGGGCTGTGGACTTTTAAGTAGTTTAAATGATAAGAAAAAAAAGAAATATAAAAAATGTAAGATATTGGCCTTATAAAATATTGAACCATATCTCAAACATTATTAATTTTTTAAAAAATAATTTATATCAATAAACTACTATTAAAAAAATTTGGGGGCCTTATAAATTTGGGGGCTCTAGGCAATGACCTTAATTGCCTTGTTGAATGTCCGACCTTGCCGGTAGGCCAAAAGACCCTCCTAAGCCTCCTCATCACACCAAGTGGACCTAGTCCCACTCGTCGGGGCCTTGTTCAGCATATCTCGAAGGCGTCTTGTAATCCTTTGTTCATACACCTTTTTAATTTGGGTCTCATCCTCAGGGGCCCAAGTAACTTTGCTCTACGAAAAAAACTTTCAGGGTAAGCCATTTGAAAATGTCATAATTTATGAAAAAATAATGTAAAGTGAAGGCATTTTACCGTAAACTCCTCCTATCACTTGTCCCTCACATCCTTCGGGGTGACCTCCCACAAATAGTGAGGATCCCAGAATTGTGATCGAATTACATGACTAATTTCTGCGATGGGGGGTTGTTAGGAACCCAACTGCAAAATAAAGAAATTCAATGTTAACACTAAGCACTTCTAAAAATTCAAAATACTAAAAAAATTTTAAAAAAAATGTAGAAACCCACCATCTTCCATAAGGTCGGACGATAACCCTACCGTGAGGGTCCCGCTCATGATCGGCGCTAGAGCTGGCACCCTGGTACGGAGACTGTTGTACATCAGGCTCGGGGTCAGCCTTGTCATCAATGTCAGCCTGGGGTCGCCCTCACCCTCAGGGCAGAAAGATGTGGCAGGTCATCCTGCACCTCGGGGGCAACCTTCTGATATCCCAGAGTAGGGATGAACGTCATCGAGTCCATGAAGGTTGTAGTTGATGCAACGGGTTGGGCAACCTGCAGGGGTGGGCACCACGTACGGTGCAGAGGCCGAAGAAGAAGGCTGCTCTGGCAGCTGATAAGGGAGAGTACTATTAGCCCTATCTCGACGTGCGCGAGCTGTTTGTGCAACAAGCTCGCCCGGAGGAATGGACCTCCCTCTAATTTGTGGGACCTTCTGTCCACCTCGACCACGCATACGAGACATATTTACCTAATTTTACTAAGTTTAATTTAAATATTAAAAAACATACATATAACAATGTAAAACATAAACAAAACAAAATAACAATAATCATATATCCTACAAACATTTCAAAAAATCATATTTTAATTTAATAACTAAATCTAATAAAATATTTTAATTTAACATTTTCAATCTAAATAAAATAAACTATTTAAATAAACTAAATAACTAAAATAACTACCTATATAATTAAATAATTTACTATATAATTAAATAACTATATAACTATAATTAAATACATATATAACTAAAAAAACTACCTGTATAATTAAATACATATATAATTAAATAACTAATTATGTAATTATATAATAATAATTAAAAAACATAAATTAATTAAATAATTACATGGACGGCGGCTGGTGGTGGTCGACAGAGGAGGAAGAGGGATAGAAGGGCGGCTAATGGAGCTTCTTATCGGTTCAAAATGAACCTTCGTATAAGGGAGAGTGTTTAATCGGTGAGGAATTGAAGTTTAGAGAGAAAGAGGGGGAGTAGGTGGGGAAGGAGGGGGCTGCAAGAGAAGAGGAGAGGAGAGGAAGGAGGAAGAAGAAGATAGGAGGGGGAAAAAATTTTGTGCGCATAAGTTTTAAACGTAGCGACGACCTGACCATCGCTAAGGCTGTCGCAAAGTTAAAAGTATATGCAAACGCGCCAATTTTAATTTTTAATTAAAAACGTAGCGACACTGTATTTTTTTATTTTTCAGAAAAATTGGTTTTTTCAGTTTAGCAATGACTTGGTCATCGCTCCAATACGAAACCTAGCGACAGCCAAGCCATCACAACGTATTAAAGGCACAGTTACACGATGAAGTTCACATTTAATGCTGTAGCAACGACTTAGCGAAGATATATGGCTGTCGCTACGTTTTCACGTATAAAAACATACATTTTTGTAGTGTAAATAAGAAAATAAATAATGAAATATAAGAAATATGAAAATAAACCTTAAGAAATATCCTAATTAATATATATATTAAAAAATACAATTAATATTATAAGATATATATGTCATATATTTTAAAACTCCTTTTAAGGTAGCTTAATATATAAACTTTAAACTTGTTATAAATGAATTCTTCAAAACAAAATTTATATAATATGGTTACGCAAAACGAACATGACTGTAAAAAGACAATTCAGATGCTGGTGATGTCGAAGAGATTAATTAGCATTACTTAAAAAATTACTTAGCAAGACGACTAGAATGAAATGATGGTCGGAATATTGAATCTTATTAATATAACCAATAAAGAACCTGTGACTGATATCCAAGACCCGAGGTAAGTAGGGTAATTTATTTAAAAAATAAAAATTAATAATAATACATATTAAGGAAATGTAGCGTGAGAATGAAAAATAACGCGCAGGTACTATTTACTATTGTTATGAGAGAAAAGACAAAATTTGAGGGACTAGGAGATAGTGAATTCAAAAATTTAGAAATAGATGGGACAAAATAATAAATCTTAGGGTATTTACATGTAATCTTATCAAATTTAGGGAGTGTGTTTGTAGGTTCACTAGGGGTGAGAATAGATCGAGCCGAGCTAAGCTTTCCAAGGCCTGAGCCTCACCTGCACCTTAAATCCATGGCCTGAGCTTGACCCTGTTTACCTGACATGGTTTTTATTTTATGGCCTGAGTCTGACCTATTTAAAGTCTGACATGACCTGAAATCCTGTTTTATAGTAAGGTACTTGAATATATCATAAGTATATGTATGAATAGACTTATAGGTTCAAGTTTTTAACATACTTAAATGTTTATACAAGTTAATAAGTATATAATTATAAGGAAAAGTAATAAAAAAATCTTTATAATAATAATAGCAATATAAAAAATATTAGTATTTTTTTATATTTAGCTAATTAGGCCAGCCTGATAGGTTTAAAAGGCTTTTTCGATGGCCTGAAGTCTGACCTGTTTTGCTATATAGGTTTTTGAAAGCCTGGCCCGAGCCTGATATAAGTCGGGTAGTAGGCCCCTGACGAGCGGTCTCGCCTGTTCCCACCCCTAAAGGTCCACCACTTAAGAAGACACTTCACAAGAATTTGCTAATAGTAAAATGTCAAGCAAGCAATTATGTAAAAGCTAAAAGTATATATATAGTTCTCTAAATTTGAGAACAATATTTGGAAGTTTCAAAAAGAAAGAACAACTATGAGACCCAAAGAAACTTAGAAATAAAAATCTAGGACGGAAACAAGGACCAACTACATCTAGAATTGATGAGATAAGACCAAGGTATATCTGGGACTTGAATCACTCGATAAATGCAAATACTTGCATCTGGGTTAAAGACAAGAGTGTTTGGAATTGGATACTTGAATCACTCGATAAATGCAAATACTTCCGTCAGATATGGATCCTCTCCGCTTAAAAATTAACCGGAAAGAATTGTAACCTTTGAAAAGAAAAAAAGAAATATTTATATGTAAAAAATGATGACAGTAGGATTAAAACTGGACCTCCAGTTGGACAGGAGAGGATCCTAACCCATTAGATAGTAATTGGGACAAGGACTAGGGTGCTAGGGCTACCTAGTAAGAGGTGGTTGATAAATCCACTTTAGTAGTAGATTTATAGATTAATTTTAGGTAGTTTTTAGTTGTTTAGTTTTATAATTTTATAAATTTGTAGCTAAAATTGTATATAATTGAGTTTCTTTGTATTTTAGGTGATTTTAGTAAATAATAGTATTTTTCTCTAATTTTTCATTGTTTTGTTGTTTTTAGGAATTTTCTGAAAAATAAGAAAGAAAGAAGTTAAAGAGAAGTAGTTTTGAAGTTTGTGGAAGAGTCAAACAGTGAATTTTGTGGCAAAGGAGGTGCCAAATTGAAGAAATTACTTTCTGCCAGACTTGTGTGGTAACATGCTATTTTCTTGTGAGGACACGACACTGCCAGAAGCTACAAGAATTAGAAATTGCTCTCTGCCATGTTCGTGTGGGAAGATGGCAGGATCTGTGTGGGGACACGATTTTGACAGAATCACTATAAATAGGCGCTGTTAGATTTTTAGCGGGACAGTTACTGAATTTTTCAGATTCTCTTCTTTTTCCTCTCATTTTCTCTCTCATTTTCTCTCATCTCTCTCTTAGGATTCAACTCAAAGGTGGAATCTAGGGCTATTCTCCATGGATCTCATTCTTGAGTTTGCATCTTTCTCCTCTTTCCTCTTCTCTTTTGTAATGAATTGCTAGATTCTCTTAGGTTAGAAGTTGATGGAACTTGATCTGAATTTTGTGTAAGTATTTCACTCATTCAATTCAATTTTTGTTTGCAATTCAATTGCTTTCTTCTGCACTTAAAGCTTCAATTGAATTGGTCAATCAATTGTATGAATTGAAAGCTTCCCTCAAAATTAGAAAATTTGAGGAAAGTTTAGATTTGAAGCAAGCAACATAAAATTCTGATTGCCTAGGAATAGGATTAAGTTTTTATGTGATCTTTAGCAATTCTTGATGATAATGCATGTCTTAATTAGGTTCACCTAAGGAATTATGGTATTTAGTTGAAGAAATAGGGTTAATCTACCAAGGAATTGAATTTTAACTAGATTTGTGAATTGGATCATTGAATCATTTTTAACAATTGAATTGAGTGAAGTGTATACTTGCATGAAAAGAAGATTGAGTGAAATCAACCCTAACCAATTTTATAAAATTCGTATTTCAATTTTACTGCACTTTTATCAAATTGATCAAAGCAAATTCAAGGTTTCTGGTTTAGTTGTAAGATTTAGTTTACTGTTTTAGTTGTAAATCATTGAACACAATTGAGTTTCCCTTATTCAACTAGATAAGTTCCCTGTAAATTGGTACTTGAGCTTCAATCCTTGTGGATACGATACCCTCATTTACTTCGAATACTTGATGATATTAGTGCGCTTGCCAATTTTTCCATCAGTGGTAAAATGGATTAAATCTACCGGATTAGTCTAAACCCATTCGTTAAATTATAGGATTTGATTTTTAAAATTTGAGCCTGAATTAATGTTGGATTTTTTTAACCTAGTCCATTTTATCAAAATGACGGGCTTAATTAGCCCGCGAAGCCTGCTAAATGTCGAGCTTAACCTGCATTTTACAGGGTTTGGACAATATTTTTTGAGTCCTAATTAAATTCTGACTTTTTTATTCGGCTCTTTTTTGAGACCGTCAGCCCATTTTACCACCTCTATCTTGAGTGACTGTGTGCAAGACAAATTGAGGATAGATCGCTAGCAACTTTGGTTTGAGCCAAAACTACGTTAATGCATATGATATACTGATATTAGTGAAAACCAAATAATATGTCTAAAACAAACTGCAATTGTGTTTGCGACAAAGGCTAGATCAAAGTCAACACAATGACAAACCATAGATTATTATAACAAAAGAATGCTAAATAGCCCAGGCTTGTCAAACCAAAAAGGTAAAGAAAGAGAATGGGAGGTAACAATTGGCCAACAAAAGAAAGAAAGAAAGAGAGCAACACAGGCATAAGAAACTAAGGAAAGGTTGGCTAGATAGATTTTGGTAATTAATCAATATTTATATGAGATCACGTCAGATTTAAGAAGGAAGAAGTTATGCACCCAATTTAAATGAGATAAACCCAACAATTGGCTTATTGATAAAAAAAAAAGATTGTTAAAAAAGTTGTCAGATGACAAGGACGAAGGTCAAAAGGAAAAAATATTCATGGAAATAAAGTGAAACTTCAAATTTTAGTGACCTCAGTGGTGAAGATCGGGAAAATACTCAAAATAATATATATTAATATGGTTGTGAATGATGTGATACAAATTAAAGAACAAAATAGCAATTCCCATTTATACTTATACTAAATTCTTTATCTTAAGATACTCTACCTCTTATCTGATTGAAACATGATTCACTATGTTTATCCCCAATTCTGGTCTCGGGATAACTTTAAAATGCATTTGATTTCTGGAGCTTGAATCGCTCCCTTCCTGTTATTATTGCTGTGAAAATAATTAGTCCAAAGTCGAGAGAATTAACATGAAGTTTTTGAATTTCTCAAGCTGGTCTGGTAGTAATAGCCACAGTGGCTAGTTCTTTTTTTTTTTTTTTTTTTATCTCAGTAAAATTAGTCTTAGTAATGGAATTAATTAAGTAATGACAAGTCTTTGTCGAGAGAAAAGTAATTTTTTTGGGTTGTTGAAAGTGGAACAAAGGATGATTAACTTCATACTAATGTTGTTACACTTAATATTTAATTTAAAAGTTAGTTGAGTTTGCTGTTATTCTGTTGCGAGTTAGTTACATCAGTTAGTATTGTTAAGTTCTCTCTTTGCAGTATTTTTCAGTCATTTTTGAGCTATCACTTTGTGTATATAAACCTTTCAATGCCAAGTGAAAATACTCTTCTTTGACTGTTCCCCCACCAATTAGTCTCAATAAATGTGTTTTATGAGCTATGAAATGAATTAAATCTGCAGATTATAAATTTTCATGTGAAAAGTCCCTAACATATTTTTGATGAAAAGAAAGAGCGGAATGAAAAAAAGGAGCACCTTCCTCATCTTCAAAGTTCAACAAATTAAGAAGGAAAAAAAAAAAAAAACAAGAAAAGAAAAGAAGCTGTCACTGCCTCTTAAGTAGCATGCTTTTTAGTATTAGTTGCCTGCGCATTTTGGTGGAGATTCTCACGTGCAAGAATCGACTGAAGAAGACTTTTCTTTGAATTATTCTTTTTTAAGCATGAAATGATTGTTAGGAACTAAGGTTGAACTAGTGGATGTCTGTCAAAGGATATTATATGCATTTAGTGGAGAAAGTGGGTGTGAGGTGTTACTCACTGCTTTGCTATCCCATCACTTTATGTTCCCTTTCCTTTCTTACTCTATAGTGCAGATGGATGAGGAGCATATTTCTTACCGCGTAAGAAAACTTATCTTCACGGTTCTAGACAGTGACTCAAAGTTGGTCAGGTACAAGATTTTTATCACCTTTAAAGGTGCAGTAGAATGTTTACACAATTATAGGGACCACCTTTACATGCATACCAACTCACTCCAAGTTGAACATATTCTGCTCTGCTTGGACTAATTGCATATTTCAAAGGATAAGTCTAGGCCTATTGTTCACAATTATGGTAACATGGGATCAACTTGACAGATTCTGTTTTTTTATCTCAAAAGTCAAGTGATAAAAATGATAAATGCCACAATTTGTGATTTTGTTATTTTTATCCTAGCCTGCCTACACCCACATACAGAGAACCTTCGTGTGTAGTGTAGGGGTAATTGGTTCAGGTTTTGCCATTCCTATTGTCATATATAAGTAATTTTAGGGTGTTTTTGGTTTATATTGGATCCACGTTTGAAACGTGATTTTGCTGGAAATCAAACACACTTATGGTGTATTTGGTTGACACTACATCCACGTTTCAAATGTGAATCTGGACAGAAGCTACCCTCTGTAGCGTTTGCCCGCAACCACGTTTGAAACGTGGTTTTGGGTAAACCAAACACACACTTAGTTGCCTTCCATATTCATATGAATTTAAATCTCAGCTTAAAATTAATAGTTCAAACTCAAGTTTTTATCTGACAAATTCAGCTTTAAAGTTGTTGGTTACCTAACCTAATATTCCAGATTTCCTCACATTGCCTAAATTACCAAATAACCCTGAGTCTGAAAGCTTATTAACCTTTTTTTTTCCCTTTTTCTTAATATGGGATTAATTACTATTGTCTGTCATTGATCTAAAAGATACTTGTCATGTAAACCTGAAATCAGAAAATACTAAAATTTTTAGAATAATGCAACCTAAGCTTCCTCCAAAGCATCACGTGAAGTCAATTTATAACAAAAGGTAATTAACCTTAAGACAAAAGCTAATACATCCAGTATATTCCAAACAGGTTAGCCCAAATCCTACCCTAGTCTATAAATAAACAAATTGATCCTTAGTTATCTAGTATAGGCCAATGATTGTCCCAAAATTATTGTAATAGAAATATAATAATGAAAAAGAAGCTCTTTTTTCTGCAAAAATCTTCTTTTCTTAGAAAAAAAGTTGTATTTCCTTTCTGGGTTGTTTCTAAGGTAAAAATTTTCCTTCCTAAGTGTACAGTTATAACAGAATGGAAAGATGCATTCTGTGCCAGGGCCAATGCCTAACTGGCATCATAACTAGATCTGTGACTGTGCTAGACTGCTAGTAGTATTCAGCCAATTTTTGAAGGAATAAAAGACTTGAAGGAAAAAATCTAAAGGGAAGTGTCTTATGTCTATCTCTAAGTGCTTAAAAATCCAAATTTATAGAAAATAATGAAGCTTTGAACCCATGCATCTTGACCTGCAGGGCAATATTTTGCTTTTAGGATCAGATTGACTTTTATTTGATCAATGGATTGTATCTGATTCTGACAAATAAAAGAAAATGGGAAAATCATCTTCTGATTACCATCAATGAGTGATAGATGATGCAGCAGTCATCATTAGTCTGAAAGTCTTACTTTGAGTATGCTGTGACCTGTTCTTAATAGTGCTCTTGTCATTGGTTTCAGAACTTAAATTAACCATTTGATCATGATATTGAGTTTTGAAAGATGCTTTGCACTTGCTTGCATATGACCCTGTATCACCTTTATACTATAGGATGTGTATTATATAATGTAATGATATGTTATATGTTATATGTGACAAGACCTAATACTGTGTTTGAAGCAATTGCTAAAATATCCATGATATTGAGGATATTTTTCCTACTCAGATAATCAGAAGAAGACTAGTATCTTTTGTGGAAGTAAATTATTTAGAAAGAGACAGTGGACTAATGCCCTGCCTAGTTGGGCTGACATCTCAAACCCAAAATGGGGCTAGGTTGTTTATAGTAGTTAGCAAAGCTCTACCACTTTCAATTGAAATGCTTCCATTAGTAGACAAAACATGTTTCAGTGAATCCTGCATATTTTCATTCTTCGGAAAGAACTTATCTGAGGAAAGTTTCTAAATTGGCATCCCTTCCTAACCAATTGTAAAATTTTAATTTCATCTAATTCATATGTAGATAAGTCATAGCATGCCTTCTAAATCAAATAACTACATAAAAATGCTGAGATTCACTATATATAATGCAAGGATGCTAATGAATGTAAGTCCACAATAGAATTTCTATAATTCATATCATTATTTTGCAGAAAAATGTGATGACAAATATTGATATATTTATTCCAATTGACATTATTATTACCATGTCATTTCTTATCATTTAAAGAAATAAAATTTGATGATAACAAAAAAAGCCAAGTATCTATACTTTTTGCATTGTGTGCTGAGTAATAGGATGTATTATGATGGTGCTTGTCTAGATGATCAAGAAGGAATAAAGGGGTTGCAATTTAGTGCTTTAATTGGGTTCTTGAGACTTTATGACCGCTTGTTGGGTAATTATGAGGGACCAATGCAGCACACAAGAGTTGTTTTAGATTACACTCTGATGTAAAACCAATTTTTTTCCGTGGATAAAATATCTACCTTCCAGTGGTAAGGATGATAGAAAAGTTTAACTTGGAATCTTATGATAGATATTACAGGACCAAATAACTTTGAGCCCCCCATACTTTATATACTGTCTAAAAAAAATGGAGCTTCTCACTCTAATTTTATAATGTTTCATGTATGAAATGTTGGGACATGTTTGGATTGGAGTTTTATCTGGTAACAAGCATGATGAGCCAAGTAGTTAAATGTCCATCATATTCCTTGGTTTGTAAGATAGCCTAAGTTGATCTTTGACAAGAGGAGTCTAAACATCTCAATCTTCTTCTACTATGAAAGGGAATAAAACATAAAAAGAAAGAAAAATGAAACGAAGCTCAGAAAAAGCAGGGAGGAAAACGTAGTTTGTTATCTTTATTGAAAAAAACTAATACTTAATTTCTAAACCTGACCAATTTAATTTTCTTTGCTTCATTGACTTCCTAGAAAAACTTCACACTGTATCTTAGATAGTGAAAAACTTAAGTAATGCTGCTTGGTTCAATAATTATTTATTTTATTCATGGCATGGTCAAAACAGTGGTTGTTTTGTTCGTAGACATGGACTATGACCCCAGGCGGACTTTACTTGAAAGGTTAGGGGTTTCAATCTTGGAGTCACCACTCTTTGAAGGGCTTTCCCTAATCTCGAGGATTAGACCCCAGCTATGCCTGTGGCGATTCCCTGGCGAAGACCAAAAAAAAAAAGAATGATAAACTTACATATTTCACAATAAAATTATTTCTAACTTCAGACTCATTTTGATGGATATTATTTTAATTAAACCAACCTAATTTTTATTCTCTCTTTCAGTTCTCTTCCAATTATGCAATTGATGTGCCAGAGGCCCAGAAGCATGTGATGCTTTGGGTTGAGTCATATGAATGGCTAAAGTAACAGCACCAAGTGTGACATTAGATGAAGGACCAATTAGTAATATTCTTTCCTGAATTATGTGGCGAATATTCTTGTATGATTCTGTTTTATCTCCTCAGGGAATTCATGAGATATCTTGGATGCTTCAACAAAGATGTTCTGCCCCAATGAGATTCTAGAATTTAATATAACTTTGAGGAAACTGCAGTATTCAAATCAATGTTAACAACTGTAACCATGTAGGGTCTGTAGATAGAGTGAGAAGCTATACTCATTGTTAGAAAATGTAATTGCAATTTGCCAATTTCTAATTTTGAATACTTTATTAAATATCTGATTCTCTTATATAAAAATTAATATATTCTTTTTGATGAACCTTGGATATACTAGCATCATAATTGAATGGTATATATTCGATGTCATCCACCTAGTTCAATTATTTGATGCACTCAGTGCTATAACTATGTTTTCCCCTGATGTGTAATCTGAAATGACCCTAGTATTGATCCTATGCAAAATAAGCTATTTGCAAAACTTCAAGAAGATGGAAACACTGTTCCTTCTCTGGTGTGATAGAAAACGCAGTGATTATAACAAAACACCGATTTTTAGGGGCAACTTGGTGTGCATGGAAGATCTAGTTATAGCTCCTAGAGCAGGCTATACTCTAACTTTGCACCCCAAAACTGTTCCTTTCTTATCACTTCCCACAAATCCATGTCTTGAGATGGTGTTGAGGTAACTTTCAAGACTTGGAACAGTTGAAACCTATACAATTATGACACCTTATAGGTCTTTGATACATGATTTTCAAGTTTCCTAATTGGCCGGAGTGTGTCTTCACTTACATGTGTGTTTTGCTGACACAAATTAAGTATATATGGTTGTGCAAGAAAATCATGTAACAAACTTTTAGGTACAAATACAATACAATGCTAGCTTCATGTGTGCTCTTAATTGAAAATTGAAAATTTTAGCTTTGATTAACCTACCTAGTGACATATTGCTGACATCATTTTCTATAAGTGACCATGTTTGACATAACAAATTTTTCTTTCAGTAAATTTGAATTATTCTATGGTGGGATGTTGACAAGTTCCTTTAAGGTTCTCTTTTTGTGATTCCTGAGGCCACATATATACATTCTTCTCATCTTCTTTCACTGCTTTAGGATTTGTGAGATCTTCCTTGATGGGGCCATTAAAAGAGTAATAATTGATGAGGCAACTTTGCTTAAATGACTTTTGATTCACCGGACCTTCTCCTACTGATCTAATAAAAATACCAGGGTCCCTTTGGCTTTAGCATCATCATGGAATCTCCTTTACCTGTTGTGGAATATATTAAAGCAAGAAAGGAGCTTCAAGTACAGCAGCTGTTAAAGAGGAAGGTCTTGTAATGTAATTACTCTCTCTCTCTCTTTTTCTTGTTTTTCAAACATTTGGGCCACATACGTCTCAATAATAATATTCCTTTCTTTCAATGTGAGCTAAGCATGCCACTAAGGAATTGGAATTGTATTTCAAGACAGATGCTTGCATAGGAAGAACCCACCCTTCACTCTGGGCCCACCAAGACCATCCCTTATACTCTACTTTCTGTCAATAACTTATCTCATAATGGTAATTATTGGTTAGTGGCCTTTTCACACCAAATACTGTCTTACATCCCACTAGCAGTTGAATTGTGTTAAGTCAACTAATTAGGATGGAGGGTCTATGTGGAAGGGTAACTCTTCTAATGAAATAGCTGAAATAAATTTGGTTTGATTTTACTCAGTTTTGAATCATAGGATACTGTTAAACAGTTCTAGTAGACCAGCTGAGAATTCATGGTACTGAATGGCAGTGTTTTGAAGACCAATAATTGCTTCTTGATTCTAGTCATCATAATTTAAGCTTATTTTTACTTGGGGTGAAAATATAAGGAAAGAAGAAGTGGACAGAGAATATGAGAGAAAAATAAAGTTCTTTTTATAATTTGGCAGGTAGTAGAAAATATGAAAAAAAGAAGAAGAGTTTAATAATTATATGCTCATAGTATAAATAAAGTTTTATACAAAGAGGGACATGAAAAGAGAGAGAAAATATGATAAGATGGTAAAATATGATCAGACATTTATGTAAAACCTATTTATACTGTGAGTATTTAATTTAGAGTTTCATATATATACACTTTCAGTGTAAATAAATTTTACACAAACATCCCATGATGTGTTGCCACATCATTTATTGAATTTAATAACAAATGAGATGTCATATTCATTAAATGATATGACAATACACGGATTTTGTGTAAAACTTTTTTACACTGACCGTGTATATCCATTAAATCCTTAAATTTAAAGAAAAAAGTTTTGACTCACAAGAAATTTTCTATGCTCTTAATAAGAAAATAAAAAACTACATGGGCAAAAGGTTTTTACAGAGAAAAATAAAATTATACAGAAAGATAAATATATTAATGTAATATGGCATTAACACACCCTTCCCCCCCTCTCTCTCCAAGAAATCTGAAGAGAGACTTAGTTGAATTGACTTTTACAATTAGTTGTTGGCCATAATAAACCTCCTTTATCTTTTTCTTCTTCTTTCCTTTTATTTTTGGTGAAAATTTCTTTTTTACACTTCAGCTTGGATATAGATCACAGCATTAAAGCATGCATTCCCTTTAGAATAATTTCTTTATGAGACTTTAATGAAGAGTGAGCCCTGTAGATTGCTTTCATATCACAAAGAAAAGTGCACTGCACAACCACATACTACTTATTTTCTGGCCATCCATCTCCTTGTGACTGTGGTAGTTTAGTTTCTTATTAACTTTCATTACTAGTTATTTTGTTGCTTTGCCTCTCAGTACATTGCAAATGGAATAGAAAACATGATTCTGTTTTTTATTAGGCCATAGCATAGAGTCTCAAATTATGCATGTTTTGGCTCAATCTCTTGATGGAATACAGCTTTACATTCATGGATTATATATAGTTAATATAAATATACATGATGACCCTACTGATTGATTGGGTTAGTGCTTAGTTATGTCATGACAAGCACTGAACTGTGGTGATGGTCCCTTAATGAACTTGAGGGTTGTGATTGTGATTCCTTTGTTTGGATAATCTAAGAAATTGTTACCTGTTCGGTGTCTTGAACAAACACGTATTTTATTTGTGTCCTTTTGATAGGAGCTCCATCTTAATCTTAAAACATGGCTGATTAGTTCTCTATCATCTACAAGTAGAAAACATGGAGGCTTTGGGTCCAACAATCCAATCCTAGATTCTTTGATTCCTCCATCCCTACATGGAACAAAAAGAATCTGCCAATTGCACCACAAACATTAAAAAAAGAAAATTA
This sequence comes from Sesbania bispinosa, assembly GCA_026901365.1. Taxonomy (NCBI): domain Eukaryota; kingdom Viridiplantae; phylum Streptophyta; class Magnoliopsida; order Fabales; family Fabaceae; genus Sesbania; species Sesbania bispinosa. The sequence continues at coordinate 1,573,420 of QLOH01000094.1, read as the reverse complement.
AAATTAAAGTTTGAAAGAAAGATTGATTAGTTTTCACTTTCAATCACCAGATGTAAATATCCTTAACAGCATTCCCATCTGAAAGCTTCTCAAACACAGCATTAAGAAAGTAGTACTAGTACCCTATTATTCATTATGGTGGGCCTACCTAATTCAGTAGGGAATCAACCACAGAGAGAGAGTGTGAAGTGGGAAAACAGCAAGATAAAAACAAACCACACACTTTCCCTCTTTTCTCTCCTTTTAAGACTCAAAATTGAGCTGTTTTGCTTTCTCTGCATCAGAGATTCTCTCCACCCCATTCAAGTCAAAGAAGAAAGAGTAGGGGGAATTTTTTCTTTTTTTTTTGTAAAAAAAGGAAAAGTGGGTATGAAATAGGATGAGAGAGGAAGAGCCACGGCTCATGGCATATATTCCCCCAACATAACCCCACTTATGTTTCCTGATATGGAGTGAGATCATAGAACAGCACAACAACTCCAAGTTATAAAGAGAGAACAATAGCTGCCATATATTGATGCACACACAGCTAAAAGGATCAAAAGACTTATTTTATGTTTCAGTCTGTTACTACCAGTAACTCATCCAAATAAAGCAAATGGGTCTGCAAAACATGCAAAATCAAAGTATGCATTTTGTTCTGTCCACTGATGCCAAACCAAGGCTAAAATGGACTCCTGAGCTTCACCAACGATTCATTGAAGCAACTAATCAGCTTGGAGGTGCAGAAAGTGAGTATAACACAAACTCAATGACCTTAGTCACCTTACTATTTTGATATTTATACTTTAGAGAGCATATTTAGCTAACATTTTTTTTTTTAACACTTGTATGTGGCAGAGGCAACCCCAAAGAGTCTTATGAGGGTGATGGGGATTCCAGGACTTACTTTGTACCACCTGAAGAGCCATTTACAGGCATTCCCCTTTTGTAATGATAGTATAATTCTTTGTTTTCCATTTACTGAATCTGGAAATCAGGAGTTGTAACTTTTCATGTTTCTTGTTACAGAAATATAGACTTGGGAAAAGCCAACACCTAGAAACCTGTTCTGACATCAAACAAGAAGGTGACTTGTAGTATGGCCAGTTTAACACCAAATAGCATGATTGGTAATTTTCTCATTTGGTATAATAGTATTGCTCTTTGTGGTGCAGAATACACAGAAACCAAGAGCAGTGATGGTCATTGCAGCAGGGAAATCAGTCTTGGGGCCCAGAATCAAATCAATGAGTAATGAATAGAAAATTTTATCAAACATTTGAATATTTTAATCTCAGGTGGAAATGATATTCCTAGAGCTTTTATTGATTAAATTCTGTGTTTACCAGAAACTTGCAGATAGCTCAGGCTCTCCAAATGCAAATGGAAGTACAGAAGAAACTTTATGAACAAATTGAGGTATATATAGCACATATGATAGGATTGAAACTTGCTCCTATGAATCTATGATCCTATCTGAATTCTGACTGATGCATACATAAGGACACATGTTAATGAATTTGGATGGTGCTTTCAGGTGCAGAAACATTTGCAGCTTAGAATTGAAGCTCAAAGGAAGTACTTACAATCAGTACTAAAGAAAGCACAGGAAGCACTTGCTGGATACAATTCTTCCCCAGTTGGTATAGAACTCACAAAAGCTGAACTTTCTCAGCTAGTTACCATGATCAACAATGCTTGCCCAGGCTCTCCAATCTCAGAACTGACAGAAACAAAAGGATGGAGTTTGAACTGTGGGGAGAGGAAAAGAGACAGAGGAACTATGTGTTCACTGGAAAGTTCTTTGACATCTTCTGAAAGCTGTGGAAGAAAGGAAGAGAAACAACCAATGGAAGAAATAGGGGAGTTCAAAAACTCCAAGACTATTTCACTTGAATTGCCATTTATGGCCATGCACCCTGAAGATAAAGCATCCAATGGAGATTCAAGTAATGGGAGAAAGAGAAATGCAGCAATTAAATCTGATGATAACTGTGTTGAGCAACCATCTGGGAAAAGATGTGGGAACAAGTTGAGGAAACCCATGTTGTCAGAAATGCTTGACTTGAACAGCAAATGTCAGAGTGACATGGACTCAACAAGTTCAAAAACATTAGACTTAAATTGCAGTTTAAACTTTTGGGAACCATGAAGATGGTTCACACTTTCAATATTTGAACGTATGCAGCAAAATCATTATCAGAAAAGAAATCTGTTTATATAGTATTAGTATGTATATTTTATTATAATGAAAAGAAAGAACAATTGACTGTATAACATGGTCAAGAAAAAAAAAAAGTTATAATACACATATGATATGATCATATGGTGTGGCAGTGGCACGACTCTTCCACACTCTTTCTTCTCTCAAATCTTGGTACTGAAATTGGGCCATAGCATAGGGTAACAATTTTTTCTGCTGTAACAATCAGGCAATGGGTACCCACTGATTTAATTATTATCATTCTTAAGGCCCTACCAAAATATGAGTTGGTAACATCTAACACAGATCATCATTTCATGTTGAACTCATTTTTACTTCCATGTAACTACATCAAGATTATTGGGCTAGGCACATTAAGTAAGAAGGTTATGAAAAGTAACATGACTAAATCCTCAATTTAGTTCCTAAACATGTCTTCTTTCTCCTGATTAGTCCTTAAATAAAACTAATTGGATAAGTAGTCCTCTAACTTTTATAGCATCCGTCAGATTGGTCCTTGTTAGGTATCAACATGACGGGATAATGTGAAAGTTGGAGGATTAATGTGACATATTTTTTAAACTTTGAGTACTACTTATGCAATTAGTTTAGTTTGGAGACTAACGGAAAAAAAGTGATAAATGTAAGGATGAAATTGAGGGTTTACCCAAACTAATGTGAATTAGATAAACTTACTTGAACCTTCTTTTAAGGGATGAAAAAACCTATGACCTATAGGTTGGTTGTCGGCAACAAAGAAGAATGAATGATGAGTAAAACCATGCGCATTTGGAAAACATTTGATGATGTCAAACTTTAACCTATTGGTGTCAATATCCAAGAGGAAACTAATAACTTGGGTGGCTCATGCCTCATATTGGTAAGTTGAATTATTCCCTTCCCCTGCTCGCAGATCAATGCATTACCCACCAAGACCACTTGGTAACTAATAAGGGGTTGGAAAAAATCAATACAAATATAGGTAAAAATAGACCATAGATTCGAGTCTCATGAACAAGAAAAAATTGTTGTGAGAGTTTTATTCATTTGACTGAAATTGAATTTATCGAAATCCAATCTAACTTATTAGACTAAAAAAAGAATAAATGCATTATCCATTGTTAGATGTGGAAACTTACCACAAATTAAGCAAGTTCATAAGAATCTCATGGCATTTATGTTGTTCTTATTTGCAAATTTGGGTTTTCTCTTTGCCTTCACCCTACCTCAAGGTATTACTAAACAAATCATTCGGCTGTTGTTTTATAGAAAATGAAAAATGGTTTTGATTGGTCTCAGTTGCCTCTTCCACTACTTAGGCAATAGACAAATACGTTAATGTAAATTATTTGATAATGCTCATTTTGGTAATGCAAATATGGTCCTTTTTTATTGTTAACGGAAAAAAAAAAAAACTGACAACCTTTAAGCAACTCAAATTTTCTTTAAATACGAAAGAGCAGGATGCTAATCATTCTAAAGCACACTTTTCAAGTTATAAAAGTTTTATCATGGATAGTCCAACTCTGACTAAACTTAAAAATAAAAGAGTAAATCAGACAAGCATGTCACATAATATATTTACAATATATCAAATTTAAAACGAAAAATGTGGAGCTACCACATTAATTTCTTTCAACTCTAATTTTATAACGCATCACCAATTTCAAGTAGTTGTCACTTTGTAAGGTTACTATAAAAAAGGTGCTATGCGTCTTCCTTTACAGCTTGTTTGTAACACATTTTCCTTTGCTGATTTGTTAACGCATATAATTATAACTTCCATTTAGTCACTAAATGATGAACGGCTCCATCCGTAGCCAAGTTTGGATATACTTCTGCAAAAGAACTTTTAGAAGATAAAAATAGAATGAATCAAAAAGGTTAAATGAATTTAACTTCTCCATAAAGTTGAAATTATTTACTCATGGAGAAGTTAAATGAGAGAGCTTTTGAAGTAGGTGGGTTACAAAGACTGATTTAAACTTATGGAGAAGTCAAATACATTTGATATATTTGATTCACTATATTTTTTCTCACCTAGAAGCTGGGACGGATTCAATTTATAGATAAAAAAACAAAACATTATTAATATATATGTAATAAAAGAAAAAAAAGGAGTGTGATACATTTAATTTTTATAATTTAAATTTTATATTTAATATTTATTACTAAAATTTAGTCCTTTTAAGTGATTTTTATAAAAAAAAATCATTTGATACATATACTATTATTGATAAATGTTATAATAATAATATATCATATGTATAACTTAAATAAAAGATATGATAAATTTGACTATTATTTAATATTTATTATTAAAAAAATTCCGGCCCCTCTTTGTCCAAATCCTGGATCCGTCCCTGCCTAGAAGTACTTCTGCAGAAGTTTCATCCAAATTGGCCCGTAGCTTTGATAACACCTCTACCTTTACACATTGTTGAGATGGGTGAATTATGGGAAGAAAGATATAGAGAAAAGAGATTGGTGAGAAATGCATCATCTTAGTCGTTTGTAGAGTCAGTAAATTGGACTAATCTGATTGAATTGATTAGTAAAAGCATGTAAAAATATAGGACTTGAACCTATATTTTAGAAGTTAAAATAACTCCAGACTTTTTAGCCAAGTCTACATACTAAATGACATCTATGATCGATCATTTTTTTCTCAAGTAATGAATATAAATATATAAATATAAAATCACAAAATCAAACATATACATTACTAAATCACTCACAATTTTTACCATTGTTATTTTTCAAAAATAGTTTGAACAAGAAAAAAAATGAACATCACCTTTTACATTATCACAATGCATATTTGCAGGTATGTTTTCACTATACAAAATCACCAAGAACCAATATTCTTAACAATGATATCACCAAGAAGTTTCTTATCAGGCTGATGACACTTCAACTGTTTTATCAGTTGTAGACATTGAACAGATGTAAGGCTTAGCTGAGAATCGATATGAACCAGTTATTCAGCCTGAGACTATAATTGAAGATGATGAATCTGAGGATGATGATGGAGATCAAGAAGATGAAAATGATGATGAAGATGAGTGGGATGACAATGAAGATGAAGATGATGATGAAGATCAAAAAGATGAAAAATGATGTATAATTAGATTAATATTAATATTATGTACTTTTCAGTGAAGTTAATATTAATATTGATGTACTTTTCTATGAAATTAATATTAATATTGATGTACTTTTCCATAAAGTTAATATTAATGTGTACAATATTATTTAATTTTTACCATGAATTTTAATTAAATTTTATAATCATAATTAATTAAATAATCAATTTTTTTTTAAAAAAATATTATGATACAAAACCGATGCTAAATGCTATACATTCAGCGACGGGTATGTCGTCTCTACATTATGCCCGTCGCTAAATTGCGACGGCTAGTGACGGCCAAGGCCATCGAAACTTTGCGACGGTCGTCACTTTAGAGACGGACGTGCATCGCTATGATGCGATGGCTAACAAATAGTCGTCGCTATTGCATTAACGACGGGGATTGTAGTGATGACATGTTAGTCGTTGCTCCGCCGTCACTACAGCTCATTTAGCGACGATTTTCATCTGATAAGCCATCGATAATCATCAATTTTCTTGTAGTGTCTATATTTTTCATGTAGATTGCAAATTTTGCAATTTGTGTCTATGGTATTTAAAATATTGCATTACTAAAGTTCCTATTTATCCATTCTATGATCTTAGTTAATATTGTGGCAATTGTTCGTTAAACTCTCCCCATCATATTTCTTAGTTTTCATTTAGATGATATTATTCAAAAGTTTTTAATTAAATTTAGAATTTAATAACTATACACTGTCATCCAATGATGTGTTGCTACATCATTTAATGAGTTTAATAACACATAAAGTGTCATGCCCATTAAATGATATGACAGCACATAATTAGATGACGGTGTAAAAAAAATTATATTATCAGTGTAAAATAATTAAACTCATTTATAGAAAAAATTTGTTAAATTATTATAAATTAATAGTTTGATACTACAAGTAAGAAGATGACATATTTTTATTTTGGCAAACTATTTATTTTTATTATCTTACCATCATATATACTTTTTTTTTATTATGATGAGCATATTGGAGATTAATTATATTAATTAGATATCAAGAATAGATAGAGTGCCAAAATAAAAATATCTCATTCTCTTACTTGTAGTATTAAACTGTTAATCTATAATAATTTAACAAATTTTTTCTTTAAATACATATTTTATTCAATATATAATAATACTCGTTATATTATTGTTATTTGATATACTTAATAATATTTTTTAATATCTTAAGAAAATGATTTCAATAGATATACAATCTCAGTGTAAGAAAATTTTATATGTATATCCGATAATGAGTTGACACATCAGTTTATTAAACATAATAACACATATGAGGTATCATATACATGAAAATGATATATTGTGACAACACATTATTAAATCATACCAATGTTGTAGTAGAGATGTCAATATGAGTTCATCTCAGTGAGCCAACCCAACTCATCAGTGTGTTGGGTTGATAAAAATTAGACTCATATTTTTGTGGGTCATAGTTGACCAACTCACTTAACCACGGGCTCAGAGTGGGTTCGAGCAAGGTTGACTCACTATATATCTTTTATTATTATATTATTTTACTTGTTTTTTTTTTTATTTTTTTCATTTTTTTTACTTTTTAAATTAGGTGAATCAATCCACGTAACTAGGGATGGCAATGAGTAGGGTTTGAGTAGGATACTATAGTACCCGGACCCGAACTCATACTTGCTTGGGTAGTGATTCTAATACTTGCACCCTTACTCGCTGGGTACTCAAGTACCCGTACTCATACACATTACCCGCACTTTTATTAACTATACAAATATTAAATTGATTAGAAAATGAAAATTAATTAAAAATAAATGAAAAATAATTAATAGATCATCCATGTTTAACCTATAAAACAACTATGGTATATGGAAGTCGATGAGAGATTAAAACAGTGGGAGGGGAAATGAAAATTAGTTCAAGTTTTGCTATTTTAGTGTTTAAAACAAAATCATAACATTTTCAAAATTATAACATTTAAATTAATTAAATTAATAATATATATTAATAACTATAATATATATTAACATTAATTTTTTTAGAAAAATATTAATTATATATATTATATAAGTGCGTGTATGGTAGGGTAGGTAGGGTACCATAGTACCCGCACTCGTACCCATTAAAAAGTGTGGGTAATGACTAATTACTCATACCCGAACCCAGACCCATTTAGTGGGTAATTATCCTACCTATTACGAGTAATTTTTGTGGATACCCACTATGTATGGGTCCAATTGCCATCCATACACGTAACACATCAACCCATGATGCATCAAACTGGTTGGTTTTTTTTATAACACAAAAAAAATCAACCTCTAGTTGTAGATTCACATATCTGCCCGCAATATCTTAATTTAGTTGCCTATTTTTATTTTTCACTTGAATAACATTAATCAGCAATAATATAAATACGGTTTTAAAAAAAAAAAAGAAGCAATAATATAAATACGTGATATGGTTTTAACTTTTAAGTTTATTGCCTTTTGTAGTTTCAACCAATATTGACTATGAAAAGAAAGCACAATGTAATAATTTAAGTCTGATTTGAGATGGTTGTAAATTTTTAATTTTAAATATTTTAAATCACATTTTCATAATTTAGAATTAAAATTTGAAAATTTCTTTTTTTAGTTTTTAAAGTAAATATTTTAAAAATCACAAAAAAATAATTTTTAATTTTAAATTATAAAAAATTAATTTGAACGACTTAAAAATAAAAAATTAAAAACTCAAAACCAATCGAATCCTCAAACTTTAGAGTAACGACGGTTGACTACCTTTTGCCGTTCACCAAACGAAAAATATTGCAGCTTGTTTTTTTAAATTCATTGAAACGTAGTATGATTTTAAGGTGGAAAAAGTAAAATGTCACAGTAGAAATAATCCAAAGCTTGTATTTTACATTGTCCCTATTTTTTTTATACAAATGAACATGAAATAATTGTTAATTTTTAAATTTACCAATTGCAAACTCATATCAAATTAGACCTTCTGTTGGATGAAATGATAGAAGAAAGATTAAGGTGATGTGAGTTTCAAATCATGACACATATTAGCATTATATAATATTAGGTGGATTAAAAATAGTGTAGCCACCATCAAAATAAGATAAGTCTTCATTAACAATCAGTCAATCACTAGGATAAAGTTAAAAAAATATTTTTAAATGAGTTTAATTACTAGTTTACTATATATTGTCGGTGTAGAAAAAAATTACATCGTAATCAAATGATATATTATTATATATTTAATAAATATGGAACCACACTTATTATTAAACTCATTTAATGATGTATTACATTATCATTGAATAACGGTGTACATTTTTTTATACTCACAACATATAGTAATTAATTTTAGGCTTAAATATGTTTTTGGTCCTTTTAAAATACATGTGTTTTTATTTTTGTCCCCCTAAATTTTTTTTACCTTTTAGTCCCCCTAAAATTTTTTCTTTTTAAAATAGTCATCGTCGTTAGAAAAGTTAAGAGAGTGCTGATGTGGCCGTTAACATCTATGCTAACTTGTTTTCAATTTAGTCCCTCTAAAATTCCCTCTCCCCTGTTAACGGCCACATCAACACTCTGTTAGGGGCCGTTCGGGGTGGTTGTGAGTTTTCAGTTTTTGGTTTTAAAGATTTTCAATCCAGTTTTTACAACTCAAAATCAAAAACTGAAAATTTGTTTCTGTGGTTTTCAAAACAAGCATTTTCAAAACCACAAAAAGTGGTTTTCAATTTTTGGTTTTGAGCTGTAAAAACTTAATTCAAAGTTTTTAAAAACCAAAAACTGAAAACTGGCAACCACCCCGAACGAGTCCTTAGCTATTCTAACGGCGGAGACTATTTTGAAAAGAAAAAATTTTAGGAGGACTAAAAGGTAAAGAAAAATTTTAGGGGGACGAAAATGAAAACGCGTGTATTTTAGAGGGCCAAAAACATATTTAAGCCTTAATTTTTTTTAAAATCCTTTAAATTTAGGCTTAATTGTACTTTTGGTCCCCCTACTATCATCAATCCACGATTTTGGTCCCCCTACTTTTTTTTCGCGATTTTGGTCCCCCTGTTATTCCAAATTCGCGATTTAGTTCAAAATTTTGGTCCCCTTATATCTCTCAAGTATGTTTTAGAGGGACCAAAACTGCGAATTTGGAATAATATGGGGACCAAAATCGCGAAAAAAAAAAGTAAAGGGACAAAAATCGCGGATTAATGATAATAGGGGGACCAAAAGTGCAACTAAGCCTTCAATTTAATATGGGTTGTTCGATTTTGACTAGCTAGGTTAAATTAAAGTAATGAATTAGACAAGTGAGTCACCTAATTTAGTTATAATACATTAAATTTAAATAGAAAGACATGAAGTTATCATATTAATTTCTTTTAATACTAATTTTTGGGTGGGGATCAAGTTATTCTAAGAGTAACTCTTGATAAAGTTATTATGCTTACTAACTTTTATGAATGTTGATTTTCATCAAACAATCATTGAAAATTTAAAAACAATTTGATATATACTTCATCAAATAACTTTAAGGATTTAATTAGTATACACTGTCAGTGTAAAGAAATTTTACACAGACATCCAATGATGTGTCACCACATCATTTAATGAATGTAACACCCCATGTATTATTAAATTTAATAAATGATGTGGCAGCACGTCATTGGATGTCTGTGTAAAATTTCTTTACACTGACCGTGTATATATATTAAACTCTAACTTTAATTTAACATATTTCTTTTAGAAAAAGTGAATGTTAACCATAAAATTGCATATTTATATGTATCTAATTTAATTTAATATGCGTGATCATCATATTAATATCACATTATTTAACAATTAGATTTATAAAATTTATATTTTATAAAAAAAATTAAACTTTTAAGTAGTTTTTTTTTTTTGACGGCAAACTTTTACGTAGTTGTTGATATCTATATCTTTACTTACTAAAAAAGATATTTATACCTCTTGCTTTTTAGCTTTGGTATAATATCTTTTCCTTCACATATTGTTTGGATGGATGCATTTTAGAAAGGAAGAAAAAGAGAAAATTTAGATTTGAGACAAATAAAACATCCACTTGTTTGAATGTAAATGCTATGCGATGGTTTTCAAAAGGGAAAAGAGGTAAGGTGAGGGATTATTGAAAATTATTTCTTTTCTTATATTTGGAAATATGAGTTTATATTTTTTATAGGACTTTTTCGCTCTCAGCTAGGGATGAGAACAGGTCAGACTACTCGTCAAGAGCCTATAGCCTGACCTACATCAACCCCAGGTCACGTTAGGCCAATTTATTAAATAGATCAAGTCAGGGATTTTTCAAAATTCTATATAGCAAAACAGGTCAGGATTCAGGCTATCGAAAAAGTCTTTGAGCCTATCAAGCCGACCTATTTAACTAAATATAAATAAAATACTAATTTTTTTATATTGCTATTATTATTATTATAAGGATTTTAATTATATTGTCTTATAATTATATACTTATTAACTTGTGCAAATATATAAATATGTTGTCTTCCATAAAAAAATTTAGGCCTATAAGTCTATTCAAATACATGTTTATTATATATTCAAGTATCTTACTATAAAACAGACTTTCAAGTCATGTCAGACTTTAAATAGGTCAGAATCAAATCCTAAAATAAAATTTATATCAGGTAAACATGTCAAACTCATGTCGTAGATTTAAAGTGCATGTCAGGATCGAACCTTGAAAAATCTAGCTCGACTCAGCCTATTTCCATCCATACTCTCTCCTCTCTTTTCCCCTTTCCCCTCCAACTCCTCCTTTTTTTTTTCCTTCCAAACTCCGAAATACACTCTAAATAAAAAGATGTTGAAAAGAAATTTTTTATGGGATCTATAAAAAAATATTCTCTATAATGGAGGTGGGATTTCTAATATGAGGAGAATGGTTTAATTAGTATGTCATTTTTACCTTCATTATTTTCATATTCCATCTCTCCCGGTAAATTTATCTCCTTGTATGTGCAAGTATTAGATCTTAATGCTAAAGTAATTTCAAATGTTATAATAAGGGGTCTCTTTAAAATTTTTCTCGTGCTTTGATTTAGAACCTTTATTCTTTTTAACTCAAATTTTAGCTTGGTGATCAGAAAGGAATTAAAAAACTAATTAGATATTTAGATTATAAAACTTCATTTCTTTTGTATTAAATTATCAATTCAATGCAAGAATCATAAGCATGTTCAAATATACTTTTGAAAATATTATTCTTTTAGAGGTCATTTTATTTGAAAAAATATTTTCTATTTTTTAGTTTTAAATATAAAAATATTTTTATTTTTAGTTGTGAAAATATTACACTTTTTTTATTGTCAAAGTTTTTCACATAAAGCAATGAAAACTTTGTATTGATTTCTCTTTTTTTGGTTTTGAAAAATTTAGGGTGATTGAGGGGATGGCGCCCCAGTCTAAGGCAGAGAAGGCCTCCGGACTCAAAAAAACACTTACAAAAGTACTTACAGTTATCTCACCCCAAAGGGATGAGTGGAGATTCGAATCTGCGACATGTCAAATCTGAGACCCTATATTAATTTCTCTGTATTCTATATAAAACTCTTGTCTAAACATAAAATAAAATAATAAAAATAAATTAATATTTTTATAATTAAAACTAAAAAATTAAAAATGTTCTCTTAAACCACACCGACGATACTGTCCCTTTTTTTTTTTTTTTATTTGTTCAAAAAGATATATATAATGACAAGTGTAGTTTCTAAACTAACCATAGCTTCAATTAGTCATGGCTAAAGAAAAATGAAAGAATCTGAATGACACTCGACTAACCTCATCCTGTGTTTCAAACAGTGGAGGACATAATGCATAAAAACCAATGCAAATTAAAGTGATATTGGAGGTAGTACTATTAAGTTAGAGATCACAATAATTAATCAACTCTTAAAACGTTTATTTATATTAAGAGTTGTAGTTAACATGGAGAAGAGCCCCACTTTCTTCTTTGGATCCGTCCCTTCATTATGTTGTTAGTCAAGAAAAGCCATAATACAGATATGGTCATATGATCCTGAGGCACGTGACACACCTTGCTGCTGAATCGCTGATCATGGGGCCACAGATTCACCAATTTTCATCGTAACAATTTGTTACCAACACCCACTAGTACAATTTATTATCCTTCTCAAGACCCTACCTGAAATGTGACTTGTGACGTCTTACCCATATCATCATTCCATTCTATCTATACCCATTTTCACCTACATGCAATTATACCAAGAGCTTGTAAAGTATGGTACATATGTTGTAATAATTCTCACTTTCTTTTAGTATATAAAAGTTTCCATGCACTTGCTAGTTGCTATGAATCATAAAATTTTAAGGATATTGCTTAAAATTTGGTGGAATTATTAGACTCGAACTTCAAAAAATTTGTGTGGACAAAGGAGATTATTTTAACAAAACCCACTGATTCTTTATCACAACCACCTATGAAATTCAAGGTTAGAGAAGAACATTATACTCGTAACAGACAACGGTTGTCACCAACAAAGGAAGAATGAATCATTAGTAAAGCCATGCGCATTTTTTAAATACTTGATGCTATGGAAACTTTAATCAATTGGTGTCACCAGCCAAGGCAAAACCAATTATTATTGTAGCCCACATTGGCAAATAAAATCATGTATTCATGCCCTTCCCATAGTATACACACAAGTCAATGCACTAACCAATTGCTATGCTAGATATGGAACATCCACAAATCAAACATGTTAATAAGCCTCTCACAGCATTTTTGTTGTTCTTACTTGCAAATTTGGGTTTCTCTTTCCCTACAGAACCTCAAGGTAAGCTAGCTATACAGCTCACTTTGGTTTTTTTATTACTGAGCTTGAAACATAGTTTTGATTGGTCTCAACTGACCACTACAGGAAACAGAAAATGGCACATGACTTCAGATGTTAAGGAAGTAGCAGGCAAGTCTTATGACTACATTGTAGTTGGGGGAGGCACATGTGGCTGTCCATTAGCTGCTACCCTCTCAGAGAAATTCTCTGTGCTACTGATAGAAAGAGGTGGCTCTCCATATGGAAATCCCTTGGTGATTGATAGGAGATACTATGGTTTTCCTTTACTTCAGACAGACAAGTATATGTCAGTAGCACAAGGTTTCATTTCACAAGATGGGGTTGGTAATGTCCGAGGAAGAGTTCTTGGGGGATCATCAGCTATAAATGGGGGTCTTTATAGTAGAGCAAGTGAGGAATTTGTTAACAAAGCTGGTTGGGACAATAAACTAGTTACAGAAGCTTATGAATGGGTGGAATCAAAGGTTGTCTTTCCTCCCTTTTTTCTTACCCCATGGCAATCTGTTGCTGAATTCAGTCTTCTTGAAGCAGGAATTTTACCATACAATGGCTTTAGCTTGGAACATGTGAAGGGAACCAAGATTTCTGGGAGTGTGTTTGATGAATTTGGAAAGAGACATACTGCAGCTGATATTCTACAGGCAGGGAACCCAAAGACCCTCACAGTCCTTGTAAATGCCACAGTGAAGAGTATCATTTTTCATTACAATGGTAAGGGGAAAAAAAGGCCTTCTCTGTAGCTATCTGTAATGCATGGTTAATATTAGCATATTTTAGTCATTAATTAATTCAGTATTCAATCTTGAAAATTTTGACCACTCAAATGCTGTAGGTTACAGGAATGAAACTATTGCTAAGGGTATAAGGTTCATCCAGAGTAATGCAAGCTTAGGTGAAACTCATGAAGCCTACATCAGAAAACCCAAGAATTCAAGTTCAAGGGGTGATGTCATATTGTCAGCAGGTGCATTGGGTAGCCCCCAACTTCTGCTGCTAAGCGGCATAGGACCAAAAGAACAACTAAGAAGGTTCAACATTCCACTAGTGCTTGACATGAAAGGGGTTGGGCAAGGAATGCAGGACAACCCTTGCATAGCAATCTTGGTGGATTCTAAGCCACAAAATAGGCTGCCTGATCCACCACAAATTGCTGGCATAACAGATGACTTGAAAATCATAGTTGAAGCATCAATACTTCCCCTAAGATTCAATGCATCAAGGGTCAATATAGCTGCAAAGATAGCATTGCCTTTCTCCAAAGGAATGCTTGAACTGAATAACACAGACCCCAGGCTAAACCCTGCTGTGAAGTTCAACTATCTTGCAAATGAGAATGATATGGAAGAATGTGTCAAGATGACCAAACTACTTAATCGAATTGCAAGGTCCAAGTCTATTGCATTTTTCCTTGGAGAGTCAAGGCAAAACAAATTGACATCCACTGAGGTTGATCTCAGAAAATTTTGCAAGAAAAATGTAAGAACTATCTATCATTATCATGGGGGTTGCACCGTTGGATCGGTTGTTGATAAGCACTACAGGGTTTATGGTGTAAAGGGTTTGAGAGTATTGGATGGCTCAACTTTTGCAGAGTCACCAGGCACAAACCCTATGGCCACCCTTCTGATGCTTGGAAGGTACCAAGGAATCAAGATTCTCAGAGAAAGGGAAGCAGTTTCTGGTTTAAATGTCAAAGAAAACACACAGTAGTTTAAACTGCTCAGATTACTTGTGTGCAAAATCAGTGTGTGTAAAAATAAGACAGCACTTTAGGAGCCTAACACTGTGCTTTTTGAAAATCATAATTCTACTTTTACAATGTAAAGCTGCTTCATTCCACTCTTCAAATTCATCAGATTAACTTTGAACCAGAAAATGAGAATAACTTCATGATTCTGTCTTCTTTCTTTTTGGTATTTTTTACTCCTAACCATGTGATTAATATAATATAACATTGAAAAGAATTGGAAGATGAGAAGGGAAACAAAAAAATCTTATTTATTCCCACATCATATAACAACAATTTGGTGCATTTGTGCCTGTACATATTCTTCACAATTTGAAAAACCAACATTCTAACAAAAAATTCTTCATCAATTCTCTACCTCAGCAGCATCACCGCTAGGACTTGATGAAGAATCACTTGAATCATCAGCAGGAGGAGCTTGATTTTGATCCTGGCTTCTCCTACTTCCATTGAAAGAGAAACTAACCCAAACTTCTCCACCTACCCTCCTCCTCTCTCCCCCTTCTTCATCCCTCTTCTTGCCCACATCTTTCTCATCAACAGGCATCTCATACCTGCAAACAGGGCAAGACCCATGAATCCCCAGCCACTTCTCAATGCAATTTTGATGAAACCTATGCTTACAAGGCATCTCTTTTACCACCCCACCAACCTCAAACTCCTCCAGACAAACTACACACTCCCCATCTTCACTTTCTCCAATTTCAACACTCAGCATAGCGTCTATGGATTCCTTGGAAGCCGGTGGTCGACCACCCTTGGTATTCCCAAGCTCGCGGAACAGAGCCTCAAGGCTTGAAGCCCCATCAATTACCACCATGCCCTGTGTGAAGGGGTTCACCAAGATGATTCTTTGATGCTGAGAATCTTCATTTCTCTCAGTTTCCTGATCTGGGTCCTCCTCCCTATCTGTCCTAGGAGAAGCGTCTGAGAAGCCAAAGATTAAGGGCAAAAACAGAGACATGTCTCTGTTTCTCACCGGCCTTTCGAACAGAGAGGAAATCTCAGAGACATCAGGCTCGGAAGCCATCAATTCAATTCAATTGAGAGAGAGAGCTAAGTGATGTTGCAGAATTGAGAAGAATTGAACGTTACTGGAATGAGGAAAGAGTGTGTGGAAGTGGAATGAATAAGGAAGAGAGAAGAGAGAAGGTGTGCGCCCACTGATAATTGAAAGAAGGTTGTGGAAAGATCTGGAATATTGTTTGGAATTGGAGGTAGCATGTGTATGTGTATGTGTATGTGTATGTGTTATTGAAATGTTGCGTCCGTGTGTTGTGTCATTTGCTGTATCTTTGAGATGACCGTCCATGTTTATCTTCAAATTTCAATCATTTTCTCTTTCACCATCACACCAAGATATTTAAGGCACTGATCAGGTATCTACCTACGTATGATTATTGCTGTGGAATTTAGCATTTCTGAAGATAATTTTTTTTAACCACTTGTATCGCTTTTATTATCATGGATAATTATGTTTGGAGTTTAATTACATTTAGAGTGGGCTATTCAGCTCGATTCGACATGAGTAACGGGTTTTATCCGTCTGTGTTAAAAATTTTGAAAGTTATTCGAACTTCTAAAATAAATGTTTAAATCTTATATACTTTTCTAAGTTTTTTCGAGTTGTGTGAATTTTTTTTTAAGTTTTTTCAGGTTAAAAAGTCTAAAAGTTATTCGAGCTTTTAAAATAAGTATTCGAGCTCTATATTTTTACAGGCTTCTTTGAAGGAGCTCGATTGGACTAACCCATTTTATTGGCTCTATTTACAGTTAAGATTTTTCACCCTATTTCTAAAAGTGCGTCTTGTGAAAATTGAACTCGGAAACCCTTCTTATAATCTCATTCTGCATTATCAACTGAGTCACTTGTGATTGTGATTTGTTTCTCGTACTGATATTTTTTAGCATAATGATTCTGATATTTGTAATTTTTTAATCTGATGATATTTCTGTAAGTAAATTTATAATTTGAGTTTAGGAAAATGTTTTTTCAGGGTCGGATATTCAACAAGGCAATTAAGATCATTGTCTAAAGCCCCCAAATTTATAAGGCCCCCAATTTTTTTTAATAGTAGTATTATTGATATAAATTATTTTTTAAAAATTAATAATGTTTGAGACAGGGCTCAATATTTTATAATTATGGCTCATATCTAACATTTTTTATATCTCTTTTTTTTCTTATCATTTAAACTACTTAAAAGTCCACAACCCATTTATTAGTTTTTGCAAATGAAAAGTTACTCAATACTCAACAGTGAGTTTCCTTATATCAGTAGTATTGTTGAACCTATGATCTATTGGCTATATGTACGGTTACTGAAATGGATATAGAGCCAAAGTTCAATGACAAACATAAGATTCATAGGAAAAAACATTGTGATGACACTGTTAGGGATTAGATAGCTCATTCTGCTGAAGATTCGTTTCGTATTGATTATTTTTTGTATATATTAGATCAGTCTATTTCTTTTATTGAGAGTCGATTTGAACAATTTTTAGAATATAAAAACATGTTTGGTTTTTTATTTGATTCAAATAAATTTAAAATTTGAGGGGAAGATGAGTTGAAAAAATATTGTATCAATTTTTGAGTTTTGAGGACCATTCTGATATTGATGGTCTTAATTTATTTTCAAAATTAAAGTTATTAAAAGAAATTCTAAGAAATGAAATTAATACACCATTAAAAAGATTGAACTATATATATATATATAAATAAAGATTAAGTTCTTTTCCAAATACATACATTGCTTATAGAATATTATTAACATTACTTGTAACTGTCGTGACCACTGAAAGAAACTTTTTAAAATTAAAATTCATTAAATCATGTTTAAGATCAACTATGCTACAAGATAGATGAATATGTTAACTATATTATTTATTGATAGTGAAATGTTAGAATTATTTGATTATAAAACTTTAATAAATAATTTTACAATTCAAAAAACCAAAAAAATAATGTAAAAATTATTAATTTATATTAACATGACCTTTATCTTAATTTTTGTCTATGACCCGAAATTCCTAAGTAGGGCGCTATGTTTTTTATATGGTTGTAGTTTGTAACGTCTTTATTTATGTACATTAATTTATAAAGAAATGAAATTATTTATTTAATAAATCTAGAATATTCTTAGGATGAATTCATCAACAGTTTAATAATAGTCAAAAAGACTTCCAGCAGGGAATAAAATAAGCCTGCATAACTGCATTTAATCATAATAGTGTTGTCATCTATGATAAGATACGTTGTAGCTCTACTTTGTGGTACATTCAATTCTACTAATTAATTCACGGTCATTAATCTTTGGACAATTGGGTGGCCTATGATATGATATTATATAGTGCTAACAATATTAATAATTGTAGTTGTGAAATAAATATATCTACAGACACATGACTACGTGTGCTTAGTTTGTTATAAGAAAGGAAAAAATTCTCTCTGTTGCTTTGCTTCAGTATTTTTTAACAAAAAAAATTGCGTAGAACTTGCTGATATGGTTGAACTCAAAATTTGTTTTTACTTGCATTTCATGAAATCTAGTTTTGTCCAGAAACTACGGTAATTAGGTAGAGTCATCGTTTGAACATGCAAGAACTCTGGAACAATATCTTAACGAAAAAAATGTCTACAAAAGTACAAATGTATGCCGATCTCGATGCGCACGGATCTCTTAGACTCACTGGCATGGTGTTGATATGTGCGGCGAACTTTGGGTTGGGCATTGGACTGGCCCAAAGTGATGGAAGTTCGGGGGCTTGAGAAAGCATGCTGGATGGTAGTTACTTTTAACACCACTTTTTGTTATTCACACCACCATCCTACCTTCATTGAATTTTTTTCCAAACAACCCTCCCCCCTCCCAATTGTCACGTCATCTCAGCAACCCACCTCCACCTCCTAACACCCCTGACCACTCCATACAATTTTTTCTTTTTTAGGAAATTATTTTCGAAAAAAACACTTTTGGGAATTAATTTTCGGAAACTAAATAATAAATTTAGCTTGCAAAAAATAATTTCTAAAATTTTCCAAAAATATTTTTTTTACAATTTTTTAACTTTTAGCAATGGACAAAATCCATCACTAAATTTCATCTTTAAATCAGAGACGGAATTTGTTTCTGATGCATAACTTCATCTCTGATTTGGAGACTATTTTTAGCGACAAATTTGTTGCTAAAAATTAAAAAATTGTAAAACAAATATATATTTCCAAAAACCATTTTTTCCTGAAATTATCTTCCACAAGCCAATTTTATCATTTGATTCCTGAAAATTAATTTTTGCAAGTGTTATTTTTTTTTTTGGAAAACTTGAAAAAGTGGTGGTGAAGGTGTCGAGAGGTGGAAGTGGGTTGGGGAGGTGGGGGTGATAGTGGTGGTGGTGACGGTGGAAAGGAAAGGGATAGGATGGGAATTTAGAAAATGACAAACATTATGAATGGTGCAAATAGCAAAATAGGGTGCTAAAAGCAACTCCCATATTGGACCATCGAACAAAAAAAGAAGAAAGAATATTGGACCCAATGCCGTAGGTCCAAAACGGTACGACACACTAATATATATTAATTTGTTGAAACTGATATATTATTAAATTTATTATTTTCAATAACATAATTATTTAATTTAATTTTTTACGTTATTATTTAATTTAATTCACACACACACATATATATGTGCATATTTTTGTTGTGTCTTGTACAATCCTAAATTGTACATTTTTTTATAAAAATTTCCTTTTTTTTCATTAAATACTATAATTAATTCATTGTAATGACTTGGAGAAACTTTGTACTCTCTTTTAATTCAATTATTTGCTTAATAAAAAATACTATAATTAATTTGGAGGATATAAAATCATTCTTTCTTCTTGATACTAAAGTGCTAATCATACAAAAAGAATACATATAGTACTACTAAGCGTCAATTTTTTTTTTTTGGTCAAGCGTCAATTTGGTTGAACTAAAATGGAAAAGAAATGATAATCTGTTGTCCGTCTTGCCTTATATGATAAAACGCAAACCAACGTATGTTTGATAATGTGCCGCTTTGATTTAATGAACAAATCTATATATATATATATATATATATTAAATTATTTAATAAATTCCTAATTCATTAAAAAAAATTATTTAATAAATAATACCATATATAATTATATATTTGTATTTCGGGTTAAATATGTTTTTGTCCCTAAACTTTCATCCAAATTTGGTTTTGGTCCCTAAACTTGTTTTTCGTTGAGGGACCAAAAACATATTTAACCCTTGTGTCTTTTACTCTATAATATATGACTAATTAATGTTAATATATTGTATTATTTATGGTATATATATTTAAATATTTTTATTAAATATTGTGAATACCCAATTTTATCCGGGCTAATTTTTATTTTAATTTCAATTTTTGTTTGAATTTAGTTTGTAAATAATTCTTGAAATAAAAAAAATAATAATAAAAAGAAAAAAGTTGCAATTTCAATTTTAAAAATATTTAAAATTGTTTTTGTTAAAATAGAAAATATAAAAATAAGAAAAATAAATTCTGAAAATTTTAGAATACAAAAATTCAAAAAAATAATAAATCTGAAAATAAATAAAACATATAAAATAAAAAAAAAATAACAGATTATTAAAAAGATAATGGATAGATGAGTTGAGGAAAAGTTTGTTGAGATTAGGGAATAATGGGAGAGAGTATAGGCATTTGTTGCATATTATATGGAGAAGAAATAGGAATAATGGGAGTGGGGTAGTTACATTTTCAGCTCTATAAAAAAAAGAATTGAGTTACAGTGAAGGGGGGTTACAGAACAAAAATCAAAGTTCTCAAATTTACCGTAACTGAGAAAGGCACAAAGCAGAGGAGAAGCAAAAGAGTGAAAAGAATAGAGGTTTAACGGACTGGAGGATTTGAGAAGAATAAAGAAGAGTAAAGAAAGTGCAAGGATAGAATCGCATAAGAAGCATAAACAGTGAGAATAATTGATTCTATTTCAGGTTCTGTTTTTCTTTCATTCTTTCTCTACTATTTTATTCAATGTATATTGATAAATGATTGATTCTGTTAGATAAACACAAATATCATCTTGTGCATATAATTGAATTAATTAGTTGTGAGAAATTAACAGAGAAATTAACAGGATTCAACAGTCTAATCTACAGTCTCATATAAAGTCCAATATACAGTCAGAAAAAAATAGGAAAAGAAAGAAAGAAAGAGCTAAAGCTCATCCACAGATCATAACCACTCATCCCTCCCCATAGGCATAAATCTGAAAATCATAATGAGAGATTAGAGGGTAGCGCAGGGCATAGTAGAATCGAATTAGGATAACAGAGATGTAGCAAACAAAGTAGGGAAAATAGAGGAAATCTACTCTGGCATTGTTCATCACTCCACCACTGCCGTGCCTCTGGCCTAGCAACCGCGCCTCTGTGCACCTCCAGCCGCCACCACCGTCATCCCAGCAGCAGACAACATCTCCCCTATCAGCCAGCTGAGCCACCGTGCATATCCCCACCGCAGCCGCACCGGACTGCAGCGCCCAGCCCCTCGCGGCCGCTGCGCGCCCTCCTGCTAACAGCCACCACCACCGCGTCGTCGCGAAGCCTCTGCAGGAGCTTGCTTCTCCGATCCACCTCGCGCAGCTAGCACCGCGGCCATGGCCGTTTCTCCTCCAGCTACCGTCGAGCTCCCTTGGCCGTCGCCCCTCTTCTTCCTCTCTCTCTGCCGCCACACCCCTTTCTTTCTTTCCCCCCTTCTATTCTTTCTTTCTTTTCTAAAAACCTAATTCTAATTGTGTGTGTGTGTTTAGGAAGGGGCGTGAGGGTTTCTAAGGAAACCTGATCCCTTCCTCTTTCTCTTTTAAAAATAAAAAAAATAAAAAAATAATAATAAAAACAATAAAAATATATATAATAAAAATAAAAATAATAAATAAAATAAATTTTACATAAATGTAAAATTGCTTTGGTTTCTTTGTTTTTGAGCATGTGTTTTACGCTTTTGAATATTATGTATTTGATTGTACATATTTGTTTATTTTATATCTCTTTGTGAATAAATATTAATTCAAATGCTTTAATAAATTTAGGAGTGTTTTATTTTAATCTATGCAATGACTAAATGGGTTAATTGAGCAGTGGATACTGACTTTAACTTTATTTAGATCATAAGGGTTTATTGAGCAAACCAAGTGTTTGACTTGAACCCCGTGCGTAAATAGGTTATAATAAAATATTTCTTTCCAAAATTAAAAATTTCTTTTTAAAATAAAATATTTCTTTTCAAATAAAAAATTCTTTTCAAAAATATAAAAAAACAAAAAAAATTCTTTTCAAAATAAAATATTCCTTTTCGAAATTAAAAAAAAAAATCATTTTCAAATCTTAAAAATTCTTTTCAAAATTATAAAAAATAAAAAAAATATACGCAACGACTAATAGACTAATAATATTAATTGAGCAGTGGATGCTGACTTTAATATTATTAAGATCATAAGGGTCTATTAAACAAACCACGTGTTTGACTTAAACCCCGTGCAAAAATATGTTATAACCAAATATTCCTTTCCAAAATTAAAAATTTCTTTTCAAAATTATAAAAAATCAAAAAAAATTCTTTTTAAAACTAAAATTTCTTTCAAAATAAAAATATTCCTTTTCAAAATTAAAAATTTCTTTCCTTTTCAAAATAAAATATTCCTTTTGGAAAGTAAAAATTTTCTTTTCAAAATAAATATTCCTTTTCAAAATTAAAAATTTCTTTTCAAAATTAAAAGTTTCTTTTCAAAATAAATATTCCTTTTTAAAATTAAAATTTTCTTTTCGAAATAAATATTCCTTTTTAAAATTAAAAATTTCTTTTCAAAAATCAAAATTTCTTTTCAAAATAAAAACAAAAATCCTTTTTCAAAATTAGAAATTTCTTTTCAAAATTATAAAAAAATAAATTTTTGCAACGACTAATAATTTTAATTGAGACTTTAATATTATTAAGATCGTAAGGGTCTATTAAACAAACTAAGTGTTTGATTTGAACCCCGTGCAAACAATTTTTTTTTCCAAAATTGCTTATTTCAAAAATAACAAAAATAAGTGAAAAAAAAAATATTTTTCAATCTTCTCTTTCAAATAAAAATCAATCTTTCCAAAAACAAAAAAAAAAATCAAACCCAAATCAATCAAACTTTTTTCAGAACTATGTGGCTTTGATTTCCCCATTGCAGCTGGGGATACGTAGGACCGGGAACCGGCCCCATCAAGCCCAAATAAATATTTTTCTAAATTTTCCCATAAAAAATAATAATATAAATAAGTTTGTAAATAAAAACAAAAAGATTTTTTTTAAGGGGTAAAATAAATATTTTTCAAAAGTTAACAAATTTGCACAATTAATTAGAGGTAACTGTCTTGGGACGGATGTCGTAGGGTGCTAATACCTTCCCTACACATTATCGACTCCCGAATCCAAACTTGGTTTCGAAGACCATTTTTTTTAAAGGGTTTTTCCGGTATTTTCCCTCCAAAATAAATATTGGTGGCGACTCCATTGAAAACAATTTTTCGTCGTCCCGTCGTGACCCCGGTTTCGACAAATATATATATATGGTATTATTAAATATATATTTTTTTTATTAAATATATATATGGTATTATTTATTAAATATTTTTATTAAATAATATATTTAATAATACCATATATATATATATATTTTTATTAAAAATATTACAATATACTTTAATAATACCATATATATATTTAATAACTAATATTACAATATACTTTAATAATGCCAAAATATATATATATTTAATAATACCATATATATATTTAATAAAAAAAATTATTAAATATTAATATATATATATATTAATAACTAATAGTATTAACACTAATTAGTCATATATTATAGAGTAAAAAATACAAGGGTTAAATATGTTTTTGGTCCCTCAACGAAAAATAAGTTTAGGGACCAAAACCAAATTTGGGTAAAAGTTTAGAGACCAAAAACATATTTAACCCGAAATACAAATATATAATTATATATGATATTATTTATTAAATAATTTTTTTAATGAATTAGGAATTTATTAAATAATTTAATGTATATATATATACATAGATTTCTTCATTAAATCACAGCGGCACATTGTCAAACATACGCTGCAGAAATGTTATTTGTATTGTAGCACATATACTACAATGCGCAAACTTGGTTTGCGTTTCATCATATAAGGCAAGACACGCAACCTTGGTTTGCGGCTCTTGCTTTCATAAGTCGCATAGTGAGTTAGCGCTTCTTGTAGCGCAAATTGACTTTGCGTATCTGCTTTTCAACGTGTCCAAAACTACCCCAACCTGATAAATAATATTTTATCCACATTTTTTTGGTAATTTTTATTTTTTTTAACACCACTTTGGTCAAAAAGCCTACTTATTTATATCACACGCTCTCTTGCAAAATTGGCACCTCTCATGATATATTAGGCTTGAAATGTATTCAAAATTCCGAAACCATTGCAAGCAAACACGTCTCAAGAACACAACAAAACAAAAACCTCCAAGAGTTCTGTCATTTCAATTTTCACAATTAGAAATACAATTATTCTGTCACTTGATGACCCAATTAAAATTATAAACATAATCCTAACCTTGCTGGCTTTTCATTGCTCTTTTGAATTCATACGTAGGTCTTTGTTTTACTTTAATCTCAAACAAAATTTTGCCACTTACTGTTTTCATGGAACCTGCACTTTAACTGTTTGTTAAAATTCCTGTAAGGAACTCACTCTTGTTTATGTATCTGTAACACAAAGTTTTGTTGTTCACAGTTGACACGGTGCTTGGGACTTGTACAATATGGCTCAAATAAATGCTCCAGCGCTGCAGTTTAATAATTCTGCTGTCTTTGGAATCAACCCAAAACCATTTATTTACTTTCAGCCACAATGTAGAAGTAAGTTCAGCAGAATTTAAATTTGCCCAATTTGTTTTGTTCTTGGCATTTTTGTTGGGTTTGAGATTTTAATCTCTTACCCCATCCAGTGTAATATCACAGCATCCATGGAATTTGACTTTATAACACGAATACCAGCAATATGCTTATACAATTAGTTGCATAATATCTACATTCACATTATGTTGAGCATGACTCTTGATATTGATTACTGTAAACTTCGAATTTTCTTACAGGTTTAACTAAGAAACCATTAGTAATTGAAGCCAGGGCAAACGCTAGAAAAGAAAGCGCAAAAACTCTGAACAGAAGGATGCTAAAAAAGGTATGACTTCTGAGAAAATAATTGTCCTGATTCTGTTATGTGTCATTCAGTCTTTGTCATATCTTCACTCTATCATAGCCAAATCCCTGTATCTTTTGCATGATTAAGGTATTCTACGGACACATTTTATATTTCCATATGGTCTACATGTTTGCCATGCCATTTAGTGGTAAAGCATGAATCCTTTCTTCCTACTTAGCTGCAAATTTTAATAAGTTCTCTCTGTGAACTCTGTCTCTTTTGTACGAGTCCTTTAATATACAGACACATATATTATGGCCCAGTTTGGATACAACTTCTGGAGAAGAGATTCTAGAGAAAAAAAAGAGAGAGAATAAATCAAAGAGTTCAAATGAATTTAACTTCTCCATAAGTAAAAACTAGTCTTTGTAGTCCACCTTCTCCATAAGTTCTCCCATTTAACTTCTCCATAAGTAACCAATTTCAACTTATTGAGAAGTTAAACTCGTCTTATCTCATTGATTCATTCTATTTTTTTTCTATAAAAGTTCTTCTGCAGAAGTTGTATCCAAACTGGGCCTATGTTTTACTCACAACATGATATTACAGGTGACAAGCTGTTGCAGCATTGATAAAGAAAGCTCAAAGTAATTGCTGAGTACTGAGTTTTCCTGCATCCATTATTAATAACATGATTTTATCTTTCTTTTTCCTTTTCAGTTTAATGGAACGGCTAAACATCCAAGGCTTTCAGTATTTTGCTCAGATAAGCAATTGTATGCAATGCTTGTAGATGACAAAAATAAAAAGTGTTTGTTCTATGGAAGCACGTTGCAGAAATCATTCAGACAAGATCCTCCTTGTAGCACTGTTGTAAGTAATCTACCTCATCTGATATATATTGCATGAGACAGGGAAAGCAACTTTTGTCTCATTAGGTTTTGGTATTGGATTTTTTCCTGTTTTGGCATAAATGATTTTAGGAAGCTGCTCAACGTGTTGGGGAGGCACTTGTCAAAGCCTGTGTTGATCTCAACATAACTGAAATATCATCTTATGATCGCAATGGCCTCGGTCGTGGAGAAAGACTAAATGCCTTTGAGATTGCCATTTCCAGTTATGGATTCTTGCCAAGATAAGTCTGCAACTGCTGGTGCTGCCCATTTGTCAAACATATACAAAGCACTCCAATGCAGAATTCATTTTACTGGGGTAGGACATGGTTGATTTGATCATTACTATAGGAAAAACTTTGAAAAATCCAGGTTCCTAAACTCCATGATGGTATTCTTATATGTTAAAATATATTTTGATGATGTGAAATATGAATCACATGATATTTTTGCACATTTTAACACAATTAATTTCCTTATATAAGGCTTTGTCAAAATTTAGATCAAGGGTGTCACAATAGTAGTCCTCTAATTTTTTTTTACCAAATTACTTCCTCAAACATTAAGGAGTTACCATATCAGTCCTCAAAAGATTTTCTCATCAAATTAGTCTCTTAAAAGATAAACAATTGTTATCAGATTTCGTCTATACGGAAAACTAAAGTGATGGCATAAAAGAATTATTTTGGTGATAATTTTGTATCTTTGAAAGATTAATTTGGTGAAAAATTCTTTAGACAACTAATGTGATAGAGTTTAATATTTAAACGATTAATTTGATGACAAAAATATTTAGAGGATCCATATGACAACACCTTCATCTTTTAAAAACAAATTCATGATTTATTCTATATTTACCCGTATTTTTCTTCTCTGCAAATACTAGGTGTAAGAATGGATACATGGCATCTCGAATGTGTTTTGCTCTCTACTCCAAGGATCATGTAGCATTTTGTTCAAATATGGAGTGATGTTGATTTAATGATAGTTTTGTATTCTTTATTAATAATATATTGATGTAACGCGTAGACATGCTCCTTATTAATGAGATGAACATTTTTTACAAATGACAAAATTGTCTTTCCATCTAAAATTTACTGGATTTGAATGTCTAGTTAGTAGGATGAAATGCTACAATTTCAATCACAGCAGTAGTAATTCTGCATGGTAAGACTTTTGAGTAAAAGAGTAATGAACTATCTCAGTAATGGCATGAAAAAAATTGTTAAAGATTTAAGGTTTCTTTCTACAATGACGTGTTCCCGATCAAAAAATTGATCAGGTGAGGAAAATTTGATAACCTATTTCTGATGATGGGCGGCTCTATACAAATCTCTCCCTCTCTACATAGAAACAATCATTAGATTTATTTAAAACGAATTTGTGACTACAAATATGCCCTACTACTAACTATTTCTAATAATTTCTGGCTAGGTTAACTATTCTAATTATTATACAAGCTCCCCTCCCATTCAAAAGGGGGAAAATTCTTTATCAGAGGTTGTAGCCTGGTCAGTCACTAATCATTTCCTATCACCACAGCATTGTGCACCTTTTCCTTCCTGAAGTTTCTGCCACAAACAGAGCATCTCCCTAGGACCTTGGTAATGGGCAACCACGTAACCATCCTTGCAACCCTCATTATAGACTCTACCCTCATTCTCATATCGAACTTCTAGACCTTCCTTCTTCATGTCCGCGATCCAGATTCCCATTGCAACATCTTCTAATTTAAACATCTGCCAGACAGTGTTAAAATTGACTGAGTGTTCACAGATGCCACTGCCACCACCAATGCGTTTGTAAAAAACACATGTAGAGCCTACTTGCAACTTTGCATACAGTTTGCAACAAGTAAAAGGATTTTATTATATATACCTTCAAATGGTTCTCTTTGTATTTCTTGTACACTGTCCTTGCTATATCATGTGAGACCACATAGCCAGGACCATGTGCCCAAGGAGGATACGTTCCTTCGCTCCATTCCTTTACCATAGCATACAATAAGACAACCATAAGTTAGTTGAAAGTAAGTGGGCAAGAAAAGAGAACAAAAACAAGAGGCAAACGAAAAAGACAAAGCAAATGAAAATAATGATTTTGAATAGCAAATAGCTATGATTAAAAAAAGAAAAAAGACTGCAAGCGCACATAGGAGTTCCAGTAGTGTAGCAAGCAACTCAATCCAATTCCAAAGTTGATAATAAACATATAAATTGTTACTAAAGAGTTGTGGCTCAGTTGGCAACGCGGGCTGAGATTGTGGGAAGAGCTCCTGGTTTCGATCTCCACTAAACACATTCTTCAGGAGGGGTGAGGAGCCTTAACTGTGACTAAGCCCCGAATAGGATTGTCCCTGGTAATAAGGGATACCTATGGTTTACACCAAAAAAATATACTAATTGCCATTTTCCCATGAACATATGATTACTGACATAAGTGCATCCATGGCCGATGGTTGAATAATGAAGTTTCAATCCTATCACCTGAAAATCTATTTCTATTCTTATATTATAATTTGAGTCCTCACTCTAAGTGTACTCTCTCAACAAAAAATCCATGTATCACTTTTTCCAATCTCTTGTTATTTTCTTTTAGTGTATCTTTCACATACCTCACTTGCTAAACAATTTTAATCTCTCCTCAAATCTCTCGTAATCTCCTAAAATTTTGATATTTTGAAATAAACAACATATATGACTGTATGTCTAATCCTTCTACTATTCTTTTTCCTATTCTAATTCTTATCATTATCATTTAATTTAATAATATACTCAACTGATAATTATAACAACAAATAGTCAAATTTAAAATTTTGAATAATATAATAATTGGTTAGTGTTTCAAAATTTAAATTATATAAAAAGACATAGTTGAAATAATTGATTTTTATGAATTAATAACTCAAATTCAAAGTAAATATCCTTTAATATAAATTCAAATTAAATCCTTAATTCAAACTAATTATACTATAATAACTATATATTAAATTTAAATTCATTTCGAATTCAACATATACAATGTATTTGAATATATTTATTTATTATTATTATACATATATATTTAAAGAAATTAATTATATAAAAGCAAATAATTTTCCCATGTAATGCATGTGATAAAATACAAGTTATATTTTTCCCATGCAATGCACGTGATAAAATAAAAGTTATATTATAAAATACAACAGAAATGTAATTTCTCTACCTCTGGGCTGATGTACCATTTGCTATCAGTATTTCGATGAGGTCGGGAGTCTGAATTGATAAGTCCATATAGTAACCCATGAGCCACATTGATCCTATGCAAAGAGGCTAGCACTTCATCTACACGAACAAATGCATCATCATCTGTCTTCATGACAAACTTTGCCGAAACAACTTGTGTCTGTTTAAGAGACTATGTCAATAGGGCAGAGGAAGGATTCTCTAAGTCAAAGAAAAGACAAGACATTACCCCAAAAATGCAGATTGCTAAAGATTTCCAGGTGATGAGGCTGTAGTAGTCAACAAATGGCATCAACTGTATGTCTCCATATGTTTGTGCTTCTCTCCACAATTCTTCATTAACTATTTGGCTTTTGTGCTGCATCAACTCAAACATAAGACCTAACTCAGCAAAAACCTACATGTAATACTATTAAAACAGAACTATGAAAAGTTGCAAAGTATCATGTTTATCTTGGTCTTCATTAGAATGAAAAGGCTGAGATAGTGTACAGATGCTGAAAACAAATGCTCCAATAGAAACAAATATATATGCACCGTTTGTTTATTAATGAGATATTTTCGAAGTTTGAACATCAGCAATTCATGAAAAGAATGATAAATTTAAATTTTATATAATGATATAATGAAATAATTTTCCCCAATTCTACTGATATCTAGAATCATGTGAGAAGATCACAAACAATACCCACCAAACCAACAAAGAAGCGCACAGCTGTTGTATTTGATCGAACTGCATTGTACTGCATCCAGGTTCTTCTAACAGCCATCCGACGCTTAAAATTGTTAGCGGTAGAGAAAACACCAATGAAGAGATCCAATGGGGTCTGTGCAGAAATAGGACTTGATTTCAATGATTCTAGATCAACGATATGCTCTGAATCCTCTGATGTGGGTAGACCACTGGCAAGAATAGATATTAATTTGAGGTCCCCTGAAATTCGTATCTCATTGACAAGCCATGGCTCCAAAGTCTGAATCGTAACCAGCTAAGTCAGTCAACATACTAAAACATACAAGTAATCAATATTTTAATATTAAAAAAAATCAAGCAGGAGAGAAAGAAAATACTTCACGAAAAGCAAATGAGGTTATGTGCTTTCCATCAACTGTCATTTGGATTCCCTCTGACCCCACTCTAAGAGTTGCAACAAATGGGTAGCCTTGCTTAAAAGGGAAGTATTTCCTATTTATCGATTGCTCTTCTGTTGCTGAAAAACGTTTTGAATTGTGGGAATAAATGCCAGTCATGTATAGTTGGCTTATGTTCTTCCCTACAATCTTATTGCACTGCTCCAACTCATCAACTGGCAAAAGAAACACCAATATTAAACAAAGGAAGTTAAAATTAGTTATGCATAAGCCATTAATGGAATTTACAACATCTAGATCAGCAAAAAATCATGCAGATAAAGCTTTAGCGCTGTGATTTAATAAATCAGAAGATTAGAAGAAGATAAAAATATCTTGTAATAAACAAATGATTTTCATGTGGATAGGACTCAATTCTGTTGTAACTGTCACATAGCTAGCATAAGAAAACTAAGCCAAAAGCATGAGTCACTTTAATTCAACCATTCAAGAATTCCATATCTACCTCTGTTATAGAACAAACACTCTTTAGTACTCATCAGGCTCAAATTTTAAGAAACTTGATTTCAGAATCATGAGAGGAACTTTGATTTCAGGTATGATGAACATGAATTCTTATTGATGATGAATCAAGTAGTTAGATGGTATTTTCACCTTTCTTAACCTTTTCAGGAGTAGGAGATGGACAACGTTCCTCTTCACCCCAATCATGAGCTACTGTCCAGGAGTTTTGGACAATTACTGGATCTTCAGTGATTTTATCACCATGAAGCCTAACATTATAGTGCAAAATAATTGGGGGATCCGGCTCCCCAGGAAGTGGTTCTCCAGTCAAGTCGATCCGAAAATTACCTAGAAGACCATTTGGAATGCCAATTACAGTAATGGAAGAACCTTGTGTCAGACCGCAAGGTGCTTGCAGTTTGTAACTACTATTACCAAGTTCAGTAGAATTCATCTTATTAAGAAAATGCGGACACTGTTTTTCTTTTGTTCTTGAACTATCATTTGCATGGCCTTGCCTTTGCTCTTCAATTGAGGAAATAAGACTATTCCATGCACTGGCAGCTTCCTTGATAGCTTCTGCTGCACTAGGTAAACCCTGAACATGATCAATTAAGTGTTTCAACTTGTTCCATGTCTGCAGAGTTTGTTGCTCTTCTTTGGAAAAGTTGCTCCAAGCAAAGAGGCTAGATACTAAAATATCAGCAGAAATAACTTGAGAAGCACCATCTGGATTTTGAATAGCAGGTGGAACGACAGGATTTATCCATTCTAGCGGATTAGTACCATTTATAGAGACAGGTATAGTCAGATAACCTTCACCAATGGGATTTTTCATGACCCCATATCGCAGGATCATAAGCATAAACAACATAAACAATGAGGTAATCAGAACTCCTCCATACAATTTCTTCATGTTGATGATTCTATGAATGAAGCAATATCCCTGCAACTTTAAGGTGCTTGATCATAAGGACGCCAAACTACTACTAAGTAGATCACTGTATTTCATATAACTCCCTTCTTGTAATTGTGGGGCAAAATTTGGTTGAAGCAAATAACGAATAAAGATATAGTAAAAATTCTTCTTATCAGATTATAAGAAACATCTGTAGGAAATCTTTCATCGAATAGCATTCACTTTTTTCTTTTGGTCTGCTATCAAACTGATATTAAGTACCAACTACCGGCCTTTAGAAGCATGTTTTGGATGCTGAGATATCCACCATGAGAATTATATGGAAAACACATCTGATATAGCAAGCATGCTAGACCTGTATTCAGAGCAATAAGTTCATACAATTTTATCTTTAAATATTGTAGCAGATAGGGATAAAATAACAAACACAATATTCTGTCAATGATTAATACAAACAAAATGCAGATGTATGATCTGTTCTCACTTACAGAAAAATAACACCTTTTGTTAGGAAACTGACACTAACAATAGAAGGCAAACACCACAAAATAGTATTGACTGCATTTAAAGAAAAATTAATATGAGAATTTTTCTAGAGAAAGGATTCTATACTATGTAGTACTGCATATGATATCAGTTATATCAATTCCATCAACAGTAAGTTAATTCAAACATCATCTCAAGAACAATTAAAGTTTTATGCCTTCAGATATTCATTTGCTAGTATCACCTAAGGAAAGTATTTTCCTAATCCTTGTCAGAATTTTATTGAAGAAAAATGCTTCCACTTCCAATAGAGTATTGTAGCCCGCCCTAGGCAACCACTTGGTCAACATATCAATACAATATTTAGCATTTATAAAAAGTTCATTTGCATTACAACTGATACCATTTGTTATTAATTAGGTAGAAACAAGTGAAAATCATAATACTTAAGAGAAAAAGGACAAACTAACTAATGGTTTGCTAAAAGTAACATCACAAAAAAAGAAAAACTCAATTACAATCGTAAATTATGCATTAATTAAAATTAAATAACCAAACACCAGCCACCGGTTCCTCAATCTATTATGATCCATTTAAACCCAGATCTTACTTCATCCATCGTTTCGCTTTATAAAACTTCAGTGTCAAACCTGCTTACATAACCAAAAGGACAATTTTCTTTTAAAAAGAAGTACGGAAAAGTCAAGAGCACCAAACCAAACGTATTGGTGTTCGAGCTTCTTCCTCAACTTGTTGCTCTCCAAATTAAATGCCGAGGCAGAAATAGCATGAAGCATAACCAAAATGGAAAGAACAAAAAAACCATAATCTTAAAAAAAAATCATAAACAATAATTAGCACTAAACTAAAGTAAAAGAATTAAAAATTGCAGTCAATTTCAGAACGAATAATACAGCCTAGCATCTGAACGCAAAGCAAGCAAACACGGCATCACACAGATCAAACAGCGCCAGAAATCCACAAAGAATCTCGAAGAAAATAGAAGGAATCAAGGTGGAAAAGAGCAGGGAGAGAGTGAAAAGCAAGGAGAATCGCAATGTTGAGCAGTAACGAATGGTGCTGGCGCGAAGCAGAGAGAGCGAGAGAACCGTTTTTACCTGGTTAGAGATTTCCTCTGGAAAATGCAGAGAGAGAAAGTGAGGAGCGAGCGAGAGAGAGAGAGAGAGAGAGAGGGATTTTGTTTTGAAGTCGCTCTGTTGTTTCAGCGATTCTGATTTCTAAGTTTGAAGTTTCTTTCTGCTTTGTGTCTTCTCCTTCCTTCAAACTTAATAGTACACAGTGATTGACAGGGAATTATTAAAAAAGAAAAAGGAAAAAAAAAAAAAAAAAGTTTATAAAAAGACGGAGACAGAAAAGAAAAGAGAACAACGAGACACTTTGCCACCGTTTTCTCAGGTGTAATTAGATTTCCACATTCACGCGGAAGGGTATATATGTAAATTAAGTATTGGCCGTCGTCTAGATGCTAAACTTAACGTATCTATAGTTTTCTTTTAAAAATACAGCTTAATAAATTTGATTTTAATACAGATTAAAAAAAATCAGTTTTGATAAAATGATTAACTTTTTATATTTTTTCAATGTTTTCAAATTTTTCATTCTAATAAAACAACTAAATAGTTATGAAGTTTGATTTCAAAAAAAAAAAAATAGTTATGAAGTTTGAATATTAGAAATTAATTAAACAAATAGTAGTATATGTCTGAATTTGTGTAGCCATCAAAATTTAAAAGTAAACATTCATAAAATTTCATTTAAAATACAGATAAGTCAAAACTATATACTTGACTTCAACAAATGCAACTGCTAGTATGCTTATAATATTTGCTTGGAAGAGATTATATCACTTATATGTTAAATGACATGTTTCTTTTAATTGGAGTGGTTAATATTTCAATTTCCACTAAACACATTTTTTTAGAAGTGGTGATAAAATTTAACTATGACTAGGCTTCAAACAGGTTTGTCCCTAATAATAGGGAATACCTGTTGGTTTACACCAAAAATAAAAAGAGAGAGAAATTAATATGGTTATGAGATAAAGGCAACTATGCAGTTAAAATATTATTTTGATAATTAGGGATAAAAACAACTCAGATTGTTGGTCGGAAAGTCTATCATCTATTCCATTTAAGATCTAATTTAACTTTAACTTGACTCTTTTAATAAAAATATGAAGTCTAAACTTTTGAATAAAAAGACCTTTTTAGTTAGATTGTGTCTGCTTGTTTATAAATAATAATTTTTAATAAAATTAAAAATATATAATAAATAGTATAATAATATATAAATTAATTTTTTTATTAATCTATTTAGAGATTAGGTTGTTGATCTATTTAAATGCTTGTGTTAATAGTCTACTTACATCATTAAAAAGCAAATATATTAGTTCTGTAATCAGAAAAATCCCACCCCCAATCCCCCTTCCCCTATCCAGGCTCCCAGCCACCTCCCCTAGAAAAAAAAACTACTTAAAAATATGTTTACTAATCTATATAAAGGTCATAATATAAGATAGACTTTTAAACAGATTAATAGATCATATCAGTCTTTTGAACATGCAAGACCTACGACATGTTATAGCCTAGGCTTAGGCAATGAAATTAGGAAGTAGGCTAAGCTTGAGTCTTACAAGACCTAAATTAGAGTGTGTTTGGTGAGACATTTTTAGCTAGATGGAAGATGAAATTAGGAACTGGAACCATTTCATCATTGTTTGGTAATGTAGCTTTTTTAGGTAGCTACTAGCTTTTCTTGAAAAGCTACTTGAGGTAGGTTTTTTTTAAAAAAAAACTCATTTTTTTAGCTACTAACTGAAAATCTCTTACAAGTTTATCGCTCAACAACCCCCGCTCAATATTATTTAATAATTAATGATATCCTTATATGTCATTTTACCATTTTCAGCTAGTTTTGCCAAACACTTTCAATCAAATTAGCTAATTTTTCATCTTTCAGCTTTCATCTAGTTTTTAAGTTTTCAACTAGCTTTTCCAATTTTACCAAACACACTCTTATAGTTCGATTTATTTTCATCCATATTGATAATCATAATCAATTAATAGAATGAAAAATGATCAAAAGATAATTAATTAACTTCATTTCTTAAAAATTTAAAAGTTTGTTAAAAGGACTTAAATTTTATGAATACGAAGAAAATGTATTGAGAATTATTTCCTTTAAACTCATTCATTCAGTTCTTTAGATGTGACAAAATAATCCAAGCTCATCGAGCCAGCCTAAACCCTCTCATTAAATTGCAGGGCTTGGTTAATTAAATTTGAGTCCTGAATTAAATTGGGGTTTTTTTAACCATGCTCATTTTATTAAAACTAGTATAATACCCATGCGTTGCACGGGAGATGATATATGAATTAATAAAATAATATTAATGAATAAATTATATATTAAAATATAAAAAAGTAAATGATTGTTGAATACAGAGTTAAACAGAATACAAAATAAAAATTAAATATACGACAAATTATATATATAATTCTTTTATTTATTACAATTGTAAATAAAATGACAATTACAAATTATTTGCATTGAAATTTAAAAACAATACTTTTAATTTGATGAAATTAATGAAAACCTTGAAATTAAAACTTTTTTTCTAACATTGTTTTTAATATATCTCTTCTTTTGAAAACATACGTTTTATATGAGTGATTATAAGTCATGCGCTATTTTGCACAATTTAAAAGACAAATTTATATTTATCAATAATATGGTAGAAATACTGCTTTAACTTTAATGTTATGGTTTGGAAATTTTGAATAACTTATTGTACTGAGAATTTTAAAAGTACAAACATCATCAAGCCTATCAAATTGTTCATCTGTAACACATGGACTGTTAATATGAATTAAAATATAAAAAAAGATGTTATATTTCCAAAATAAAAATGGCAACAATTAATTAAATAACTAAATATCCAATAATATAATATTTTTAGAAGTCTTATTTCTATCCCGATTGCACTTCCCATATTTAACTAGAAATATTTTACATCAAAAAGATTCACATGTGACTAACATTATTCATTTTGATATGTTAAAAAGTGTTTAATTTAATAATTTCATATTGTTTATTTTTATTATTGCCCCCACTTTTTTATTTATGCATTTTATCGCAATTAATTTAAGTGACTTTTAATTATTTTCCAGCTATTAATATTTGTAATTTCTCAAATAAATTAAATTATTTTATTAAGCAAAACAAATATTAGTAAAAGTTATAGGCTTTTGAGGTAAATTCTTATAAACATTAATAAGCATAGAACCTATCTTTTAACTTCTCCTCCCATTTCCAATCATCTCTCCGTCAAGTCTCATATTATGAAACTCTTATTTTAATTTTTCTTAAGTTTTATTCCCTCTAATATCTTATTTTCTATCCCGACGCCACTTTCCATATTTAATTAAAAGAATTTTACATCAAAGAGATTCATATGTGACTAACAATATTCTTCATTTTCATTTTTTAAAATATGCTTGATTTAATAATTTTGTATTATTTATGTTTATTATTGCTCCTCTTTTTTATTTATGCATTTTATTGCAATTAATTTAAGCCACTTTTAATTATTTTCATGTATTAATATTTGTAATTTCTCACATAAATTAAATTATTTAATTAAGTGAAACAAAGATTAGTAAAAGTTATAGGCTTGAGGTAAATTCTTATTGTGACACCCTTCTACCTCATACTCTTTTATAATAAAGAAATTGCAGTTTAGAAAAGGGAAAGTCCCACGTTAGGTAAAAAGGTTCACAATCACTCTTATGATAAATCTCATAGTTTGAAAATGACTTTATTAAATCAACTCAAACTCCAAATATAAATCAATTATAAACAGCGGAAATCTCCTTAGAAATAAAAATAATTAATAATCTCCTGCCATACAAGGCATCCAGAAGTTCATAAAAATACTCCTAATCTGGGAACATGGTAAAACCCCCCAAGCACATCCTGATGTCACATCTATCAGAGCATATCCTTTTATTCATAATTGACACCAGTTGTGTCCTCATCAACCACAGAATACGGTGAGGAAAAGGAATACTACCCATACATACACATAGAGAATACTCATCCCCACCCACAACATCATTACATCATACCATCAATACATTAAAATCACCAATCAATAACATTAATCTAAAACTCAATATATAATCAATCATCTATATCAACATATACATGTCATGCCATCATTCCTATTCACAACACATAAATCTATCCATTATACATTCACCAAGCCCATCATCATCATAATCTCATTCATATATCATCATACTCATTATCATCATAACATCATTCATATATCATCATACTCGTTACCATCATAACATCATTCATATATCATCATACT
Source organism: Sesbania bispinosa (assembly GCA_026901365.1). Lineage (NCBI taxonomy): Eukaryota > Viridiplantae > Streptophyta > Magnoliopsida > Fabales > Fabaceae > Sesbania > Sesbania bispinosa. The sequence continues at coordinate 1,535,722 of QLOH01000094.1, read as the reverse complement.
CATTATCATCATACATCATTCATATATTATCATACTCATTATCATCATACATCATTCATATATCATCATACTCATTATCATCAAACATCAATACTCCTCTCATCATCTACCCAAAGATCATGACTTGGAACTCCACACAATGGACACACCTCGTCAATCACTCTAGTTAGTACCAAGGTGGTCTACCGGTGTTACCACACACTATCCGATAGGTTGTACCCCCTCTATAGGCCCGCACAACGACATTCGACCTTAGGTTGTACCCCCTCTATGGGCCCATACAATCACTCATAGGTTGCACCCCCTCTATGGGCCCGTGCATCGAACGCCCCATTTTGATCCCCTGAGTTGTACCCCCTATATGGGCCCGCAAAACTCAGTTCACCTCCCGAATTGTACCCCCTCTATGGGCCCGCACAATCCAGGTCTCATCACATATGCTCAAGGCATCTCTCCTAAGTTGTACCCCATCTATGGGCCCGCACAACTTAGATAACATCATCATCAAAAGGTGATATACACCATCATCATAAATCATCATTATCATGCATTAACATGCTCATCATCAAACATCATCATTATAAAGTGATATACACTTATCATCATCATCATTCACCAATATGCTCATCATCAAACATCATCATAATAAAGTGATATACACTTATCATCATCATCATACACCAATATGCTCATCATCAAACATCATCATAATAAAGTGATATATAATTATCATCATTCACATCATCATCATAAGTGACATGCACTATCATCAATAACATCATCATCATAAGTGACATGCACTATCATCAATAACATCATCATCATAAGTGATACACACTATCATCAATAACATCATCATCATAAGTGATACACACTATCATCATTTACATCATCATTATAGTCATCATAAACAACATCAAACATCGTCAATCATCATCATTATACATCATCACACTCATCATCAAATATCATCATAATACATCATCATAAGCATCGCAATCCTCATCAAACATCATTAATCATCAACACAATACTCATTATAAAGTACTCTCAAGCAACATCAATCATCATCAAACAGTTAGGATCTCAAAATCCATTCTGGTAATCGATTACCAACCTCTAGTAATCGATTACCCGCAAACAAGGTCTCTGGTAATCGATTACAACCACCTTGTAATCGATTACCTGCAAGCAAACACCCTGGCAATCGATTACAACACTCTTGTAATCGATTACCCACAAACAAACTCTCTGGTAATCGATTACTGGGTAATCGATTACAACACCTCTGTAATCGATTACCAGCAAGCAACAGTGCTTTCGGGTTGCCCAAAACACTCTGGTAATCGATTACCACTCCTGGTAATCGATTACCCGCGACGCAGATCGCAGTTCTTGCGATCTCCACCAATTCCAAAATCTCTCTATTCAATCTCTAATCAATCATTTTCATCAAAACATCATTTATATACGTTTATATTCATCAAACCCCACCAAAGTATCCATCTTTAACAGTTTTACAAGGTTTTCCCATCAAAACCCCAATTCATCAAACCCTTAGTAATCCCCTTTTTCTCTATTCATATTATTTCATTCATTCCATCAAAATTCATCAAGAATCATACAATCAATCATCAATCTACAGTTTTCATCATCCATACTCAATATATCAATTATTAATACGAATTTAAATCTTAGGTTACTACCCAAACGTCCCCCACATGCATATACAGGCAATATCTTCTCCCCCACCGTACCTTAAGTGAAACTTGATCACAGCAAGGAAGACTCTTTCTTGGTTCTTGACGACTACTCTGCAGCAACCTCCTCTTGAGACTTGGTTTCTCCCCTCCTTAGCATTTCGCTCCCTGACGATTTGACGAATAAGGATTAGGGTGAACTGATAACCCCTCATTACTAAAATGCCTATATGGGCTTGGGCCCATCCTCAACCCCCTTGACTTTTTTTTTAAAATTGAAGTAGCTTTATGGATAAAACTAATAATAATATTGATCCTATTATTTATTCATCTTATTTAATTAATTATTTCCTCTACTTATTTATTTAATTTAATTAATATTTTACTTAACAAAATTTTAGGATGTTACACTTATAAACGTTAATAAGCATATAACTTATATATCTTTTAACTTCTCCCATATCCAATCACCCCCTCCATGAACTCTCCTATCATGAAACTCTTATTTCAATTTTTCTTAAGTCTTATTCCCTCTAATATCCTCTTTTCTATCCCGACACCACTTCCCATATTTAATTAAAAGTAGTTTACATAAAAAAGATTCATATGTGACTAAAATTCTTCATTTTCATTTGTTAAAAAGTGCTTGATTTAATAATTTCGTATTATTTATGTTAATTATTGCCCCCACTTTTTTATTTATGCATTTTATCGCAGTTAATTTAAGCCACTTTTAATTATTTTTTAGGTATTAATATTTGTAATTTCTCAAAAAAATTAAAATATTTAATTAAGTAAAACAAAGATCAGTAAAAGTTATAGGTTTTTGAGGTAAATTCTTATGAACGTTAATAAGCATATAACCTATCTTTTAACTTCTCCTCTCATTTTCAATCACCCCCTCTATCAACTCTTCTATCATAAAACTATTATTTCAATTTTTCTTAAATCTTATTCCCTCTAATATCCTCTTTTCTATCCCGACGTCACTTTCCATATTTAATTAAAAGCATTTTACATCAAAGAGATTCACATGTGACTAACATTTTTCATTTTCATTTGTTAAAAAGTGTTTAATTTAATAATTGGTATTATTTATTTTTATCATTGACCCTACTTATTGATTTATGTATTTTATCTCAATTAATTTGAGCCACTTTTAATCATTTTTCAGATATTAGTATTTGTAATTTCTCAAATAAATTAAATTATTTAATTAAGTAAAACAAAGATTAGTAAAAGTTATAGGTTTTGAGGTAAATTAGAGGATATATCTTTATTAATATTATGATTATTTTTATAAGTTAGTAATAGTGTTTTTTCCATTAACATAATTAATGATATTAATAATGCTAACAATTTAATATATAAAAAGTGACTTACTATTTTTAGAAGTTTTATTGAAAGGAATTTACTATTTTATCCTCCTTTTAGATATCAAAGGATCATTTCACTACCTTACTTTTATATATATAAAGATAAAGATGCGCAGACTTATCCCACAAGCTCATATTTTTACTTAATTTAGGCACCATTTCTAACCCAAATTAACTTCCGGCTTTTCAACCCGCAGCCCGAATCGGTCCGAGTAGCCCATTTTACCACCTCTACAGTTTTCTTTACAAGGAGTTAAATTATAAAACAATTTATTAAATTAGATACTTTTCCAAATATTTTTTTATATCAAACAAGTCTTCTAAACATTAATAAAATGCAAATAAGACTTTATTTTATCATATAGTATAATTTGGTGAATGGATTATTTTAATATCACTTTTAAAATATTATAGTAATTTAAAAAAACTTATTCGATATCACAAATTTTTAAAGCACCAAATTGGTAGCAAGTAAAAGTCTATGAGATTAAATAAAATAATAACCTAAATAATATAAATCCTATTAATATTATCATTATGAATGAATTTTAAATAATTAAATTCATAAAAACACAACGCTACATATTTTATTTTACCAACCCGTACATTTAAGAAGTCTAGTTTGAGTATATGTTCTTACCTATTAATTGAATTTGATTATGATATATCAATATGTAATTGAATAAATGAAGTAAACTTACATCAAATGATGTAATGATATTGTTATAAGGTGAGACCTGGATTTAAATATCCATTTTCATATTATATATATATAGTTAAATTATTGTATATTAAAAAAATGAAAATTAAAAATTTATTGTAGAATTAATTTTATATAAAGTATTTACATATATATACTAAATTGTATTTCATATTTTGTTATTCTAAACACTCTTATTTTATAATATCTCTTGTTTAATTTTATATTTTATTTTTTCGAAAAGTGGGGTCTCTTGTTTGATTTTCAATTTTCCTAAGTTACGTTTTTTGACTTTTAACAGGCGGTTCGATTTGGAAAAAAAAAAAAAAGATATGACTCATTGTCATGAGAAAGACCGGTAAATGAGGAAAGGTCACATTAATCCTTTTGTAACACTTAGGGTGAGTTTGTTTCAAGGTATGTAAAAATATTCCCGGGAAAGTTAGGTTGGGAAAATGATATTCCGACGTTTGATTCAAGTTTAAGAAAAACTTTCTCGGGTATTAATGATTCCCGGGAATGTATTTTAGCTATAACTTGCCCACTTTCTATTCCCATGGTGAGTGGTGAGTATCTTATATTCCCATGGGAATGGAAGTTATTTTTCCCACTTCCACTCCATCCTACAATATTTTTTCTATTTTTATTTTTTTAAAATAAATGATTTTTAAAAATATTTCCGGGAATATGAAATACATAACAAACATACATAAAAGTTATACCCAGGAATAACATTCCTGGTAATAGAATTCCCGGGAATGATATTTCTAGGAATATGATTTTATGCCTTCAAACAAACTCACCCTTAGGCCTTAGTATTTCATTTTTTTTTTTTTATTCTTTGACCTGGTCAATCATTTATTCTAGCGTCACAGACTCACAGCGTCCCAAACTGCCACAGCCAAACACTTTTTCGTTTCTTGATTTTCGGGTATAAATATAATTCCAAACACTTCCCCTCTGATTAAGCAATAAGCACTAATGTTGCTTTACTTTTTTTTATTGTTGCATTTCTAATTAATATTTTTAAATTAAATTTATAATTTTAGTATTAAATTAGAAACAATAATTACAAAGAATAAATGTTTAAATTAGTCTTTTTGTGGGGTTTTAAATTAGTCTTTTAAACATTATGATGTTATCATATTCATTTTATATAAAAAAAAACTTCATCGAATAAAATTTTTTAGAATTTAAAATGTCATCATGTTTCTTTTTACAAAGTATTAAAATGATAATTGCGGTAACTGGTTTATATTTTTAAATAATTACTTCAATGATATTTAAAAAAAAAAAACTGTTGTGATAACACACTAATATTAAAAAACAAATATTCGTAAAAATAATATCATAAAAATATTTAATTTTTGAAATAATATTTTTAAGATTATTATATCAATTAACTTCTATGATAATTATGTGCTTTAAACTGAAAGTATATAACCATGATTATGTATAATGAGAAATTTAGAGCGTGTTTGGTAAAATTAGCTGAAAAGATACATAAAAATTGAAAAATTAGATGAAAGCTGAAAAGCTAACTGACAACTTAAAAACTAGTGATTTGATTAAAGGTGTTTGGTAAAACTAGTTGAAAATGGTAAAATGACATACAAAGATATCATTAATTATCAAATAATGATAAGTGAGGGTGGTTAAAGGATAAATTTTTAATTAATTTTCAGGTAGTAGCTGAAAATAAGAGTTTTTTAAAAAAATCTACCTCACGTAACTTTTCAAAAAAAGCTAGTAGCTACCAAAAAAACTCTCTTACCAAACACAGTTGAAATGATTTCAGTTACTAATTTTAACTTTCAACTAGTTGAAATGACTTACCAAACATATCTAATAGTGTGTTTGGCTTGTCATTTCAGCTAGCTGAAAGTTGAAAATAGTAGCTGAAACCATTTCAGCAGTGTTTGGGAAGGTAGCTTTTTGGGTAGCTACAAGCGTTTCTTAAAAAGCTACTTGGGGTAGCTTTTTTAAAAAAACTTCAATTTTCAGCTACTAGTTGAAAATTAATTACAAGTTTAGCCCTCAACCACTCCAACTCATCATTATTTAATAATTAATGTTGTCCTTAAATGTCATTTTACTATTTTCAACTAGTTTTACCAAACACTAGGGGTGGCAAAGTGGGCCAGCCCGCCCCGCCGTTGGCCCGCCAAAAAACGGGGCGGGGTGGGTTGGCCCTCCAGAAAAAAACGGGTCAGCATATACAACCACCCCGTTTTGAAGCGGGATGGCGGGCCGGCCCGCTTGACCCACCCAAAAAATTATAAAAAATTAAAATAAATTTAAAATAAATATAATACATAATAAATTTGAATTTTAATAAAATTTTAAAAATTTATTTATATTTTTTTGTCTTTACATAATATTTTTCCTCAATATTTATAAAATTATTATAATTAAATACTAAATATAAATAAAAAAGTTAAAAAATTGCTAAAATTTGGCGGGCTAGCCTGACGGGCCAACCCGGCGGGCCGACCCACCTATTGGCCCGCCGGGTTGGGGGGTTGAGCGGGGCGGGTTGAGTGGATTGGTGGGCTGGAGGGACCTAACCCACCCGCCATTTTTTGGCGGGTTAGGCGGGCCGGCCCGCCGGGCCCAACCCACTTTGTCATCTCTACCAAACACATTCAATAGTTTTTCAGCTTTCAGCTAGCTTTTAAGCTTTCAACGAGTTTTTTAGCTAGTTTTACCAAACACACTCTAAGTGTGTGTTTGAATTACACAAAAATCACGTTTTAAATGTGGATTCAAGTCAATACTATTCTCTATAAAATTTACCCAAATCCACATTTAAAGTATAATTTTAGTGTAAACCAAACATGCTGCAATTTCTTTTTTTTTTTTGTTTTATAAATGGAGGGGCTTAACAGCCCAATTTCATCTTCACATATAGGAATTGCGAAATACTATATATTTTCATTGGATCAAGAGTATTATCTCGGGGAACCTTCCCTCCCTATACTAATCTGTTAGTTTCTGTATTTTTGGACCTAATACCTATATCCGATTGAGGCTTAACTGTTATCTACTGTCACACTATCATTAAATAATTAAATTCTAATATTTATAACAAAAGTTTGCTTATAATATTTTTTATAAGTATTTAATATGCTAAACCATACAATTTATTAAAACCAAAGAAATCATTAATATCACTGATGAATTAAAATTAAATTGTGAGACTTATCTGTTATAATTGTTTTTCTCTCCTACTTCTTGGCCAATAATAATAGTAATAACTGTGACACTTATTTCATAGGTTTAATTGGTGTGACAATGTAAAATTCATCTGTATATTCTATATTGTTCATTAATTCCTAAGAAACATACATATAGTGAAAAAAGTGCAATTTTGGGTTGAAGGCACATGCCTTATCGCCACGCCAGGTGGCAAACATTGATGGGTATTGTAAATTCCGTGTGACCCGAACATGGATCAGTCATGTTTAATTCTTTATGTAACAGTGTAGCAGGCTAGGGCCGGCATATACAAAAATACTGAAATGTCCTTGATGAACTTGTTTTGTTTGCCTTAGTTAGGAAGCGAAAGGTTGGTTTAAGCACTGAGGTGAAATGTAACTTTCGCAACTGTCCAGCGGTCACTTATCTTCTTCAGATGAAGCATATACAATGGCAGGCATTATAAGTTACAACCAAACACAATGAATAACGGCCTTTTCTTGAATTTTTATATTGAGTTAGGCGACATAAATTGTTTTCATTATTGTTTATGTGTTTAGGTCGATGGTTTCATGTGAAGTGAAAGCATTGCCATTTGCCAATGACATCTCACCTAAGAATAGCAATGTTGCAGGCTGGAGTAGTAAACAAAAAAGGTTAAGGTGCTCTGATTCGTTTGATCACATGGGGCAATTCGACTTGGTTGGGTTTGAACTTTGAAAATCATAAAATAGTCATCCAAAGTCCAAATTTGTCCAGATGGCCCATCTTGCCTTTTCATTTGGTTTCTATTATGCGAAAATGTTTTTTTTTTTGGCTAATAATTTAAATAATAGAAAATCAAAACTAAAGTCATGGGTGGTTTTTTTTAGTAGCGGCCATTATGAGACCGGATTAGGAAATTTAAGAGTCATTTAAACTTTTAAAATAAAGAATCAATTTTTATATTTTTTAGGCTAACTAGTTCATTTTATCGACTCTGCTATTAAGTTTTTTATTAAAAAAAAAGACTATAGGCGATCCAATCTCTTGATATCCTAAAGGAATATATGAATATGTTGAAGTTGAAAAAAAACATCTTAATCTTAAAAAAGAAACATTTTTTGTCCAAAACTAAGTATATGGTGGTTAATTAGTGATCAACGTACTCATTTTAAAAAAAAAATAATTAATATAAACTGTAATGAAATTTTACATAGACATCCAATAGTGTGCCGCCACATCATTTAATAAATGTGACATCCCATGTGTTATTAAATTCAATAATTAATGTGGCAACACATCATTTGATGTCTGTGTAAAATTTCTTTACACTGACAATGTATATATATTAAACTCAAAAAAAAAATCCCCACCTTTCACTTACATTAAAATCATAAAATGTTTTTTTTTATGAATGGAAGGGTCAAAAGACCAACAAAACAAGAAAAAAGAAAAAGATTAACTAGTCCCCTCTCTCATACCAAGAACCAACAACATCAAAAAGGAAGGGCACATAAGCAAAATTGGGCAAGGATTCAAAAACTCTATAACCATGAGCCATATATAAACCAGCCTTAGCTAAGCTATCAACAAGAGAGTTTGCTTCTCTGAGGGAGTGAATCCACCTTACCTCTTCAAATCCCTTTGCCAGCTCTAAAATCTTCTTAACCAAACCAGAGCTAGGATGAGTTGGGTAGCAACCCTTATTAATCAAATTCGCAGCCAAGATAGAATCAGTTTCGAAGACAATCTGAGCATAATCCTTCTGTCTCGCCAACTTCGCTCCATAAATCAGCCCCCACAGTTCCGCGTCGAGAACGGAAACATGCCTGAGATTTGCGCTGAACGCGGCAATAAAAGCCCCCCACTCATCACGAAGAACACCACCGCATGAAGCCAAACTCCGAGCTTGAGAGACAGCCCCATCAGTGTTCATTTTAACCCATCTTTCAGGGGGAGGATGCCATCAAAGAAGGTAAGACTTTGTTCCCTGATTATGAGTAGAAAGACCCTTAATAGGGTTACTGGAATCCTGAATAGATTTTACTTGATCATAAATATGATTAACCAAAGCTGATTGAGAGACCCTAACATTATTGAATATGATATTGTTTATGTGAATCCAAATTACCTCTAGGGCACACCCAAAAATAAGGGATTGATTCAGTCTGAAGTTCTTGGAACGATTAGCATGAAGGTTGCTTAAGAGCCATTGGTGGAGATTCAGTGGTTGAAAGAACCTGGATTGCTCCTGGTAGGTAATCACCTTATCCCAAATACATCTAATTTTTGTACAGTCTCTGAATAAGTGCATAGTAGACTCTGGTTCAGACTTACAAAAAGTGCATAAGTCATCTGTAGCAATATATCTATTCTTTCTTTGTACGTTTGTGAGAATTGCATAAGAGACAATTTTCCATAATAGTAATCTAATTCTTTGAGGTCCCTGCCAGGACCAAATTCTACTAAAAAGGGGGTTATTTGATGCATTTGTAGCTTCAGTAAGTAAATCATAAGCTGATTTAATGGTTAACCAACCATCTAATGTTCCTTTCCAAGCTATAACATCACTGTTGCTGCTTGGAATTGGAGGGGCCTAGTTTAGAACTTTGATACATATCTCCCCCGGTATATTGGCACTAAGTTAAAGGTTGAGATTCCTTGCATTTTAAAGAAAAAAAGTACACAATATCTTGATCTTGTCTAAAGTAAAAAGTTAACTTCTTGAAAATTAAGGTATACCCAATGATAAAACTGTAAAAGAAAATTAAAAATCTAATGGAAATTAACATTTCTAAGATGAGAAGAAAATGTACTAATCTAATTAATACACTTAGTTTTATAGGTTATTTGTTTTAGATTGTAAATGGAATGTTGAATTAATATATCATTTGAGTACCAAAATGCAATTTGCATAGAAATTACTTTTTTTTTTCTTTTTGACATAGAGAATTGAGCAAAAGTATAATTACAAGTTAGAGTAAATTCTTGTTGAGGTTTTACATTCAAATGAAAACACAATTTTTGGTAGGTATACTTGTAGTGTAGGATAAATTTTAAGTTTTTAGGTTAGTGTATTATTATTACAAGCGTTTTTTAATTTAATTTCTAAAATTAGTTTTTTAAATATTTTAAATATTACAAATTCTGTCCCTATAAAAAAGGTAAAATGAGGACACAAAGGAGTGAAATATTTAATGATTATTTTAATTTTTAAAAGTAATTTAATAACAAAAATATTTAGTAAAAAATGATAACATATTAAATTTAGTGGACCATATTAAATTTAAGAGGAATATTATTAAATTACTTCCTTACCATCAATTAATAAGATCACTAAATTGAGTTAATAGCTAAATATATTATGGCATCAATATTTTTTTTTTTGTTGGTAATTTTACTTTATACTATTTAAACTCCTTCCTCAGTTTTCTTCCTTAGTTGATCTTAGAAGGGAACTACTAAAATAACCGAAGCACCTTACAATAACACTAATTTAATTTTAAAAAAATCCAATTTTTAATTTTAAACTCAAATTCATATCCATGAGCTAATAAGGTAGTGTACAAAATGTTATCACTATTTTGGAATTTGAATATTTTTATGAAAATATTGATTTGTTTGATTTGTTAACAAAACGAATGAGTCAGGATAAAAAATGAAAGAGCACTTATATACGTATAGCAAACAGTAATACACTTTATATCACTGTATATGGTAAACTATAAAAAAAATTAAAAAAATAAAGAAAAAAAATGTAATATAAATGGTGTACCACTGTTTTTTTTTTTTTTTTTTGTTTAGATGGGGCTAACTCTTCACTCGAACCTGAGACCTTGCTTAAAGAAAACAAGCATGTACTACTTGAACCAACCCATTGATGGTGTACCACTAATTACTATACATGAAAACTTTTCCAAAATAAAATAAACGACTAGACAATATAAAATTATTTATTTTATATTTGATTCTACAAATTCTCATTAAATAAAATATAATAAAAATAAAGCGCATGATAAAAATCTTTAATTTTGTTACTCAATAACTGATGACTAACTTTTATTTCATATGCACAATATTATCTTCTCATTTCCCTCAACTCATTAATTGATGTGTCAATACATCACTGGATATTTATGTAAAAAAATTTTAAATCGGAAGTGTATAGTTATTAAATTTTAATTTAAAATTGTTGGTTTTGATAATTAAAAATATACCAAGTTATATTTCATTGCACAATTTTACGTACTATTGATATTGCTACATATCAGCTATAATTTTTTAGGGTTAAATATGTTTTTGGTCCCTAAACTTTCACCCGAATTTGGTTTTGGTCCCTAATCTATATTTTTTGTCCCTGACATTTTAAAATCTTTGAAATTAGTCTCTGCCACATTACCCTTATATTTAACAGAGTTGACGGCAGAGACTAATTTCAATGATTTGAAAACTTTAGGGACCAAAAACAACGAAAAAAAAATATTAGGGACCAAAACCAAATTCGGGTGAAAGTTTAGGAACCAAAAACATATTTAATCCAATTTTTTATCAATGAAGACTAAAAAAAGATACTTTCACCAATTTTAAATTACATTGATTAAAATCAATCTCAAATATATTTTAGAGACTAAAAATATATTTAATAAAAAAACATATTTAACAAAAAAATATATTATTGACTGGTTGTTGCTTTACTACGGCACAATTGGGGCTTTTTGACCGTACTAGTACGGTTTTTTAAAAAAAAAAACCACAAAAATGTTGTCAAAAAACAATTTACCACGATGGGGTTGTTCTGGCCACGCGTTAAAGAAGATTAGCGCCTCTTGAAGCGCTAACTGACTCAGCGTCACCTGCAAGCACCAAATACAAAGGAGGCGTTAACTCAGTTAGAGCCTTAAGAGGCGCTAACCTCAGTTAGCGCCTCCCTTGTATTTGGTTGCTTGCAGGTGGCACTAACTTAGTTAGCGCTTAAAGAGGCGCTAACTCGGTTAGCGCTTCTTAAACGCCTGCTTCATGTTAAATCCTTCCTTTTCGCAGAGAATATATTCGTCGAATATATTCGAACGTACATTAAGAATATATTCCTATACTATCAGTTGATGCAATTATGTGATCTGATATTTTGTTGTGTGCAGGCTAACATGTGGTATAATAGAAGCGGATGGTAGTTCGGCACAAGTTTAACTTGTGTTATATTATTGCGTGAGTGTCGTTGCAATTGTTTTGTGTATTTGTTTGTTTATCTGTTGTTATTTTATTTACAAAAAATGAGTCAAATTATTACTTTTATTTATTGCAATGGTAGAAAGTATGAAAGTGGGCAGGGTATAATGTTTGGAGGTGATAAAAAAGCTATTCAGATAAAACACGGAATTAGTTTTAATTTTTTGAATAGGAAGATTCATAAAAAATTAAATCTTTCATCCAATGAAATGGTGTGTGGTTTAACGTGTAGGTTTTTAATATCACAAAACCCCACCAAATATACAGGTTTTCGAATATGTGATGATGAAGATGTGGAGTGCATGATCAACGCTTTCAAGCAGCAGTCATTGATGACGGTGCTTGAATTATATGCAGACATTGACAATGTTGGAAGTTCATCATCACCCGTCCAACCTATTCAATTGGATACTCAACTGTCGATGGGGATTGGAGATCAACATGTGTATCAATCAGGAGGTGTAACAGTTGAGGACACAAATATTCTCCATTTTGAAGGTTATGAGAATGATCATGTCAACATTGATATGAACAGAGAATGTGACGACAGTGACGACTCTGAAGATGAAGGCCAAGTCCTTGGGGGAGATTCCTCCGATACAGAGGTGGAGGGTGACTTTGATGCGGTTGTTGATGATGTAATTCCCCACACATTTATGATGAATTCGCCAGATACGGTCTCAAATCAGGAACAACCTGGAGCACAAGAAGGTAGTTATTAATAATATTAATAGTTTCTAAATTATTTACATTAGTAATCTTATGATATTTTTCAAATTTATAGGTGGATCAGAAGGATCGTATTGGGATTTAACTCCTCATTATAAGGCAGTAAATTGGGACCACCCTGATGAGGAGATAGCAATCGTTGGGTATGATGAGCTAGAATCGTGGAGAGTAGGAGATGAAATGTATGTTGGATTATGATTTAATAGCAAACAGTTTGTCCAAATGCCTGTTAAGCACTATTCAATGAAGATACACCAGACCTTTTTTGCGACACCCCTAGTTTTACAACTAAGAATATCACAATGTTACATGCGATCAACGGAACTACTATTTTAGAAACGTTAAAAATGCGGATTTTTTTTTTGAAAAGGTTTAATCATCATCAACCTATTACATTCTAATTTCATTTTAAGTACTTATGAAATGTCCTTTCCTTAATTCTGTTTAAACTTGTTTTCCAAAAACGTCTAGGCGGTTATTACCCTCGCGCGCATACACAACATACACACATTTATAAAATCATCATAAGGAAATAGAAACATCATAAAATATATGCATACATACATAACAGTAGTGTACCTCTCGAGTCACCCAAATATCTACATCAAAACATGAGTTCTAGTAGTAAGCCAAAATAACCAAGACCTCAAACAAAATACAAAAGAAGAGGTCGCTAACTCAGAGCTACTACTACCTAGACTCAAACCATACTAGTCCTACTCGTCATCTCCCGACTCAGCAGTGAGCACCCTATTGCTCCTCCTCCCAGCGTCTCCGATGGTGATCATCCCAAAATCCTCTGAGGGATCGTCGCTAGAAGAATCCTCCTCCGGCTCCTCCTCAGGGTCCTCCTCTGGATCCTCCTCAAGGGCCTCCTCCTCCCCCGAGGTGTCGTCAATCACAATCAGATCTAGCTCACTTGTGAGAGAGCGGCCTTGCGCATTAGGACGCATAGGCTGGGAATCAGATGCCTCGAAAGAAGGTGAGTACCTAGGGGAGTCTGGTCCGACCATATCCGCACTTCGAGATGACCATGACGATGATGAAGAAGAAGGACGACGACGTGAAGGACGAAAAGTAGTATGGCGCACCAAGTTAGGTGGCGTCGGAAACTCGAGGGTCACAGGTACAATGAAATCCAACTCTGGTACAAGCGGGAGTCCGGGATGAGTAATGATGACGCGGACTTCCCCAGTAAACTCGCATCTACGAGGGATGTCCATCACCCTCCATGTTCCTCTCGGCATCCACCGCAGCTGCACTCGCATCGATGTCATAGTGGAAGTCTCTGATACCGGCTATCGACGTAACAAGAAGGATACAACAACAAAAGATTGAAAGGAAGGGTGAGAACATCGCATGAACTCACAACATGTAGGATACAGTAAACTAGAACACACACACACAGGATATCCACACAATTCGATCAACAATGAATACAATTTATATTATCATGATGCATATAGACTAATGCATGAGGGCCCAGGGAAACATCACCATCCACAGTGCACACAGCAATTGCCCGACCATATATGTACAACGTATCAGGAGTTAGAGTCTGTACTAGCGCGGTACTTATATTTTTCTTTTGGCCAATTTTTATTCGTCTTCCAGACAATCTCAACTGACCCTGAAAACTTGAGAGCGACAGGATAGTCAAGTTTGATCTCATGCATGCTCGACAGTAGGGTGCGAGCCTACGTCACCTGAGCCGTTTAGGAACCTGACTATCCTCAGGGCTGGCATCCCCCCTCGAGGACCCGCCGGCGTTCTTTGCAAAACCCAGTGCACCCGTCCCTACCAGTTTTCCACTGTACCGAGTGTCACTGCCATATAGGTCGTAAGTTTTTTCACCTTGAATAACATTAATGCTTTATGATGCATGCCACACAACAATGCTTTCAGCATACACATCCTTACAGGCAAAGCCCATCGAATCATTCTGCGTCACCACTTACCCGTGGTACGGCCCGATTCAATGTCTTTCCTTTAAGGAAAACCAAACCCTATCCTTGGGTTGAAACCGCACTCTCTCACTAAGCTTCTCAAGTCTTATGTAGAAAGAGTGTGTTGGTTATAATCTTTTAAGGTAATTTGTACTAATGTTCTTCTTTAAATCAATATTCGTTTCCACTTGAACCCTATAATTTACTAAGACTTATGATTGTGTCTTATGGATAGTATCACTTACCCTAATTTGTCCGGTATGACTAATTAAGATCAGGTTTAACACTTAATTGTAATTAGTCTTCATTAACTAAACTATAATCAATCTTAATTTCTTCCTTAATCTTGGATTAAGCTTTTTAATTTCATTTGATTAAGGTTAATCATAATTAATAAATTCTTACTCATCATTAAGGCTTAATTACTTAATTAATGTCTTATTAGTAATTAGTGAAAAATTAGTCTTCCTTAAGGTTAATTAATTTTAGCCTTAATTAATTATTCTTTACTTAATTAACTTAAGTGAATTAGATTAATTAACTTAGATAATTAAATTAACTAAGCCCACTAATTTAAATTTTTAGCTTTAATTTTAATGGTGGATTAAAGTTGAAGTCCAACTCTAATCTATGCCCAATTTCATAAATTGTTTTTGGTTGACTTTTAATGAGTCTTTGACTCTCTTTTTGAGGATTTTGGGTCTGAACCAAGGGCCCAAAGGTTGAATGACTCTTAGGAGCTCATTTTTACACATGACAAGTCAAAATGTTGACTTTTGTGATAACTTTTATTTGGATTACACTTGAAATCCGAATTTAATTCTTTTGGTATTTTCCAAAATTTATTATTTAATTAAAAATCCTCTTTTTTTTCCGTAAATTTAGTGTTTTAACCTATTAGACTATTAAGGCCCAAAAACATGTTTTTTTTCAACTTCACTTGACCTTTTTGAGATCAAAATGAATTCCTGATGAGTTTCATCAAGAACAGCCTCAAGAACATCAAGAACACCATGAATGTTCACCAAAACACCAATATTTCCAACAACACCCAAACTTTACCAAATTTCAACATCATCATCAACAAGCATTATCAACAACCAATATCATGCTAATTCATCCAAAATCATCCATACACACCTTCAAGTTCATAACTTTATTTCTAAGCTCATAAACACCATTTTTCAAGAATCAAACATCCAAAACAAATTTATAGATCCAAACAACCTCATGCATGTTCATAGATCCATCATCAAAACACATTTCCATCATCAATTAAAATTTTAGAAACATGCAGCCCTTTTATTTCAAAATAGCCGAACCATATAGGGAGAAAAAGAGAGAATTTTTTTCCAAGCAAAAACATGGTTTACATGTAACCCAAAACATCATCCAAGCATTTTTCAAGCATCAATGACAAATTAAAAACACCATGCAAGGCTATAATGAAATAGCCGAACCTTATCTCCCAAGAGATAGGTTCCAACAACCCATTTTTCAAGAGAAAAACAAGATCAAAGACAAGGATCAAGGGCAATCCTTGACTCTAGTCACCAATCCTACTAGAGTTCAAGTTCTCTCCCCCCTTTACCTAAGGAATTTCCTCAAGAATAAGGTGCAGCAACAGCTCACAAAACAGCTCCAAAGATCCCTCATTTGATCACCAAACTCGAGCTTTCAAGGCTTGGAGGCTTGGTGTTTAAAGCTTTGGTTCAAAGATGGAACCTTGGCTTGAAGTGTTTAATGGAGATTGAAAAATTTTGGGAGAGAAATGGGAGAAAGCTCATGGCCAAGGGAAGAAAAAAAAGAGAGAAATGAGAGAAAAACTAAGCTTTGCATGTGTGGGAAAGAAAGAGAAAAGGTGAGTCTTGGAGTTTTAAATGCCATAAAGGCTACTTGTCTTGGAGAAAAAGAAAGAAAAGACAAGTGGCTTCCATGCATGGCTCTCCACATGCACGGCTTGCAAGAGAAGTCAAGGGAGGATTTGTGCAATTTTTTTGGCCCGGATCAAGAATATTCGGGCCCGGTTCAAGAGCCAGCAGGGGCAAAAAGATCATTTTTCACAGAAAAATTCCAAAATCCCCAAAAATTCTAGAAAAATAGGAAATTCATTTCTAAACCCAAAAATATAAATTTTGATGATTAAAAATAATTTTAATCACTCAAAATTCAATAAAACACACAATACGGCAAAACGGTAAAAACGCGGGTGTTACATTTTTTGTAGTTGAATCAAAGCCAACTTATTTGTCCTTGAAATGTCCAAATTACTCAGAAGGTTGCCCTTGGCGGATGAGAACAATTTTAAGTAAGAAATCAAATAAATGGGTCATCTCTAAGTGGGGTGGTCGACATACCTGCATGAATGCAATGCTTTCTCAAGATCACCAAAAATTGGACTGTGAATTTGTTTCCACCTGCATCTTGGGTATGATCATTTTGATTTGCTTAAGGATATTTATAATATTTTATCAAATGAAATGTTGTTGCATCTTACTTATAATGAATACTTGTTATTATTATGTAGGCATGGTTGGTATAGATCCATCAGTTCCCATTTCGATGATACAAGAAAGGATCAATGGTCAATTTGGTTATTCCATATCATATAGAAAGGCTTGGAAAGCTAAACAGAAAGCAATAGTGAAGGTGTATGGAGACTGGGATGAGTCGTATGCAGTACTGCCTAGATGGTTGGAAAAAATGGTATTGTACTCCCCTAGATCAACTTATAAAATTGAGACAAGGGAGTTTGTATTTGATAATGCAATGGACCCTCATTTTCGTACCTTTCATAGAGTTTTCTGGACTTTCAAACAATGTGTAGATGCCTTCAACTTTTGCAAACCTATTTTACAAATTGATGGAACATTCTTGTACGGGAAATATCGAGGTACTATTTTAATCGCAACGACTCAAGACGGAAACACTTGTGTGTTGCCAATTGCATTTGCAATTGTTGAAGGAGAGACATTGGAGGCTTGGTCGTGGTTCCTGTCTAATATACGTGAGCATGTGACCCAAAAGCAGGGAATATGTCTTATATCTGATCGACGTGTGAGCATAAAATCAGCTGTAGCAAGAGCCCCTGCGTGGCAGCCTCCAAATGCCTATCATGTTTATTGCATTCGACATATTGCTAGCAATTTCAACCACAAATTTAAAAATGCAAAACTAAAAGCAGACCTGCTGAATTTGGGTAATTGTGTTGATTAATTTATTTTCGTAAATATTTTATTTGTTTGGCATGTCTAACTTTATTGTCTTTGTGAATGTAGGGTATACACCATGTATCCATCATTTTGAAAGGAATTTGAACAAGTTCCGTGAAATAAGTCTAGAAATTCAAAGATGGATTAATGGCATTTATAAAGAAAAATGGAGTCTTGAACATGAC
The DNA here is from genome assembly GCA_026901365.1 of Sesbania bispinosa. NCBI lineage: Eukaryota > Viridiplantae > Streptophyta > Magnoliopsida > Fabales > Fabaceae > Sesbania > Sesbania bispinosa. The sequence continues at coordinate 1,517,468 of QLOH01000094.1, read as the reverse complement.
TACGAAGGTTGCAGGTATGGACACATGATGACTAACTTGTCGGAGGCTATGAACAAGATTTTGAAAGGTGCTAGAAATTTTCCAATCACAACATTAGTGAAGTGTACATATGCACGACTAGTCGAGTATTTTGTGAGACGTGGAGCAGAAGCTCGAACGGAAACATCTTCAGGACGAAGATACTGCAAAAAGTTCACATATCAGTTCAGCAAAAATCAAGAAGATTCGTGTTCTCATAGAGTTCGGAGATATGACATCCAGTCGACCAAGTTTGAGGTTGAGGAAGCGTATAATCCACTTACACAAAAAGGTGGTCATACGTGGGCTGTGATCTTAAATAAAAACTATTGTGAGTGTGGTGTTTTCCAAGCTTATAAGTTTCCGTGCTCACACGCTATAGCTGCATGTGCCGCTGTGAGCATTCACTTCTATCAATATGTTGATCCTGTATACTCCACACACAATATTGTTGAAGCCTATTTTGGACAATGGTGGCCGATTGGAAATGAAGACAACATGCCGGAATATAATGGCCCCCGTATTATTCCGGATGATTCCACCATGCGTGGTAAAGGTCGCCCCAAGTCAACACACATAAGAAATGAAATGGACTGGACAGGGTCACAAAGTTCATAAAGATGTAGTCATTATCATCGTGTAGGTCACAATCGTCGAATTTGCCCTCGTTATTTGGAGGAGCACCAAAGCCAAGTTCATAATAATGATAATGATAATGTAAATGATCCATGAATGAAATTTATGTTTAATCTTCTTTATGTTAAAATTTGTGTTAAATAAAATTTTTTCATCTTTTATTCAAAATATTTATTTTTTTAAGAAAAAAATAGGAGTAAAAAAATAATGTAAATGATCCATGAATGAAATTCAATCACATAAAATATTAATCATATTATGATAATATTAAAGTGTGAGTGTAATTAAAAAAGATGTAGTTACGTGAAAACATGCAACTACGTGCATAATGCATGGCTGGCGTAACTTAATTGGCAAACGCACCACTAGAGGCGCTAACTGGAATGGCGCCTCACAAGGCGCAAACTGACATGGCGCCTTGAGTGGCGCAAACTCACTTGGCGCTTTAGCTTTAATCAACTGTTCGAGAAGACCCAACATTGAAAGGAATCTCACGCGTACGTTGCAGACGAGAATCTCACGTGTGTTGCAGTTGTCACAGCAGAGAATCAAATGGACTGATGGGACGAGACAACGGTCAGGAATCTCACGCGTGTCGTTGTTGGAGTGCGCGTGACTGACGCGTCTGCAGCTTGGGAAATAGGAGAACATGTTGGAAGTGCGCGAACTGATGATTGACGTGTCCGGTCAGGAATCTTACGCGTATTCAGGTCCCTTTTTTGACTTATTTTTATTGCAAAAATTATTGCTGAGACATGCTAACTTGCCACATTCTCGTGCCTACATATACGTCTAACATTTAACTCGTTTTGGCTACTTGTTTATTCTCCTTGTCTCATTGTTTACTCATTCTAAACTATCAGTTAAATCATTTACTTACCCACTCTCATTCTTTCATCTATTTATCGAAACCAGATATTTTTCTACCATTATAATGGCTTCCCAAAGAATCATTCATCCGAGTCCAAGAAACCAATCACTTTTGCGCTTACAAGACATACATGTGTCTGAACACATTTGGAACGGTGAAGATGATAGAATATTAAATGTTAGGCGAGCGGGTGACCGCCGTGGGCGTGCAAACGAAGTTCCAGAACATATCAAGCCACTACTTTTGCGGTCTGGTTTTTTGGGTGTGGCTTTACTTGATTTTTTTCAAGTAGAGCATACATTGATATCCGCTTTGATCGAGAGATGGAGGCCCGAAACACACACCTTTCACATGCCACAAGGTGAATGTACCATCACCCTTCAAGATGTCAACTTTCAACTTGGTTTAAAAGTGGATGGTGAACCTGTTACCAGTGTTACCTACGCAAATTGGGCCCCTATAATCCAACACTTGTTGAGCGTGGCTCCATCAGAGACGGAATTGAATGGAGGACGTCTGAAAATGAAGTGGCTTAATGATCATTTTGGGGACTTTAATGTCCATGTCCATGATGAAATTCAAGTTGAACGGTATACTCGGGCGTTCATATTACGTTTTATGGGTGGTTTGTTATTTTTAGATCATTCTAGTATATATATACCTCTGAGATTTTTACCGTTATTAGCGGATTTTGATGAGGCTGGCTCATATAGTTGGGGGTCTGCAGTTCTCAGTTATTTGTATCGAGAATTGTGTAAAGCCACTGACTACACCCGTAAGGAGATTGGTGGAGCATGTATACTCGTACAATTGTGGGCCTGGATGCGTTTCCCATCTATCACTCCTCAACCACCGCCCCAAATCCTTCCGTGCCACTTGCTGAAAGATGGTCAGGTGGACAGACTTACATCGCCCACCACAGAACAATCACATACTATCGAAACACGTTCGATACGATGGAGAGTACAGATGTTAGTATTTCTTTACTTCTATATATTATTCAATATTATGCAATTATTACTAGTGGGGACCCGTGCGATGCACGAGGCGAGAATATGACGGAAACGATTGAGAGTGGAGTGTTAGATTTATCTAAGAATACATGATCAATTAATAATAACAATTAATATTAATAGTAAACTTGATTGAAAAGACTTATTAACTAAAATTTCAGTAAACAGTTTTTCATAACATTTGTCATATAAAACAATATTGGTCCAAAAATATGTAGTTTCCCACTACATAAAAAATAGTAAGTAGACATTGAAAGAAGTTTCGTGGATGCCCTGCAAAAAATAGGTTGAAAAGTTATAAAGGTAATTAGTATATGATAGTCATAAATCGAAGACAATTTCAAATAAAAATATTTGAACAATAAAAAAATAATCATAATCATAATCATATCATATCATAATAAGAATAATATTAATAATTTAAAAATAATAATTAATGATTATAATAATAATAATAATTATAACAACAACAATGATAATAATAATGATTTTTATTGAAAAAATTTAAACTCAAACCTATTGTAAATTTTGGAAGACTTCTTTGTATACAACATTTGAAGTTGAATCTGAAACAACATAAAGTGAAATCAATTTATCTATACTCAAATCAAATTATTGCTTTTATCCATAATTTTAATTTATTTTAATACAAAATTAGAATCAAATTTAGAAAATACAACTATATTCAAATCAAATAAGCTTTAGAGTCAAATCAGATTTATAAAACATATCGATCTATATTCAAATAAAATCAAAATACTGTCTCTCTAAATCTAAATCATGTCTCTCTAACCTATTGATTATAATCAAAACATTAAGCATGTACATAAATTAAAATCTGAAATAATGATCCACTATCAGAAAATTCAGATCAAATCATTGATTATAATTTATTATAATACAAATTTAGAATCAAACTTAGAATACTCATCTATATTCAAATCAAACCAAATTTAGAAAACCTATGTATTTATATTCACATTAAATCAGATTTAGAATCAGAACAGGTCTATACACATAAAGTGAAATCAATTTATCTATACTCAAATCAAATTATTGCTTTTATCCATGATTTTAATTTATTTTAATACAAAATTAGAATCAAATTTAGAAAATACAACTATATTCAAATCAAATAAGCTTTAGAATCAAATCAGATTTATAAAACATATCGATCTATATTCAAATAAAATCAAAATATTGTCTCTCTAAATCTAAATCATGTCTCTCTAACCTATTGATTATAATCAAAGCATTAAGCAGGTACATAAATTAAAATATGAAATAATGATCCACTATCAGAAAATTCAGATCAAATAATTGATTATAATTTATTATAATACAAATTTAGAATCAAATCATATTATTAAACCATTTTTTTTTTGGAATCTAAAAGGAAAACATAAAGTTTTAATTATTAGGTGAATGAACATCATTTTATTGTTTATTAATGCAATTTTCCATCTTCTCAAGGATGTTTCTGCATTCCAATTACTCAAACCCCATTACTGACCACTGCCCAAGTGCGGTATTAATTGAATATGAAAACTCAATCGTTTCCATTCATGACAAAATAATATAATTATTATAATAACGATAACGATAACGATAACGATAAGCATAACTAAACACAAAATTCAAGTTCATAAATACTGGCGTAAAATGGTTCAAAAAACGAATGGCCAAGTAAAATTCACCAATCCTGCCCAAATTCAGAGTGTAATTCTGCGCAGTATTATTTTAAAAAAAAAAGCAGCTACATTTTAGTCCTTGGGCTCTATCTTGATCTTCACTTTTTTGGGGAATTTTGTACTGGAATTCTGTGTGCCTCCATCATCGACGGCTAGTGAAATTTCAGCATTATCAATAGATCTCTTCCCACTTGGTTTGCTCGATGGAGTCTCGCCATCATCGTCTGATAAAATTTCCTATATCAACATGACCAAGAAATAATCTCAACTATTTTAATGATCATAATTATTATTCAAACTAAAAGAAATCTGTTACTTCCCCAATAAAAGTATTAACGTCCTCGATAAAAGTATTAACATCCCTTTCAAATTAATGGAAGCTACTATAAGTGATAATGAATCAACCAAATTTTAACAATCACACATTCTAATATCAAACATTAAAATTAAAAACAATAAAAACTTAATGCAAATTCATAACATAATCATACATCTAAGTTGAATAGTTCCCATAAAAAAGAAAACAGTATTCAAATTGGTAATAGCATCTATATCTAACACTTATATAAAATGACTTACTTCAATGTGTCGAGACAACTCAATTTTAGAGGCTGACAATTCCTGCTCAGATTTATCCTATATACAAATAAAAACCAAAATTAAAATGAATCCATGCAAAAATAATGATTCAAAAGTAGGTACTAAAAAGAATTATATTATCTATTCATATTCACCTTCATGTTATCATGTACTTGTATTGTCAAATTTGATTGTTGTTCATTGTACTCATTATCTTCATACAAATCCTAAGCAAACGGTAGAAAAGAAATATGATCAATGTTATTTAGTGAATAAAATCCTAATAAACCATTATTATATTTTTTAAAAGAATAGATGTTTAACAAAAACCTTAATTGAGTGCATAATCTTAAACTGATCAATCAGTTCTTTGTCATCTGTCATGAACCTGACCTTGTATGTTTTGAAATTGTAAACAATGTTTGCATCAGAGACTTCCACTTTGAACAAAAACTCTTTATCCACCAATGCATCGATCTCAGAGGGACAATATCCTTTGTCTTTTGCCTATAATTTGAAAAACAAAAGATTAATTTTGAACTGAAAACTAATTTTCAAAACCATACATGATTGTTTTAATGAATTATGGTAAGTAAATTCCACCTTATCATTTGCCCCAAGTAACTCAGAAGCAGTTTTGCCCAAAAACTTAGAAAGGACACCATCAAACATGATCAAACATGTTGACCCAGTTTCATCAATCACAGTTGCATTCACTTTAAACCTGATCGAATTAGCAATTTAAAAATGCATATTATATGGGACAGCAACTAAAATCAGTTTCATCTTTGAATAAGAACATAAACTAAAATCCTAGTTTTACCTTGGGACAACAACAATTATCTTGCATTTTTCACAAAATGTTTTGTCCCCATCTCGACAACATGTTTGTAACATTTAGAACATGATTGAAACCACCAATATTTGTCAAGATCTATTTCTATAATGGTTGCCAACAATGATCCATTGGTTGTCTATTAAAAATGAAGAGAGAACAAAATTATGTTCAAGAGAGAACAATGATCCAATGATCAATTATGTTCAAGAAATAAAATGAAGAGAAAACCTATGTATTTATATTCACATTAAATCAGATTTAGAATCAGAACAGGTCTATACACATAAAGTGAAATCAATTTATCTATACTCAAATCAAATTATTGCTTTTATCCATGATTTTAATTTATTTTAATACAAAATTAGAATCAAATTTAGAAAATACAACTATATTCAAATCAAATAAGCTTTAGAATCAAATCAGATTTATAAAACACATCGATCTATCTATATTCAAATAAAATCAAAATACTGTCTCTCTAAATCTGATGCATATTTAAATATGATGCATATTTAAATTTAAATATAATTAAAACTTCAAGATTTCTGATTTGAAATTTGAAAACGAATTTTGCTTTTTTTTTTTGCCAAAATTGCCCTCTTTTTTGGTGGCAAAATAAATTTCAGACTCATCTCTATTTATATATATAAAGATAAAGATTACTAACTTATTTACATTGTCTGTAGATTGTCTGGGTCCCTTACACAATGGATATCATGGCTCAACTCCCGCCGTATTGTTTGGAGTGACACAACATATGGACAACAGTTGTGCTACTCATTTGCTTCCATATTACTGAGTGGCATCAGCCAGATCGCTGTATGCGCCAGTTTGGTATGATGCAACATATCCCACGCCCTCCATCCCAACCTGATCAATTGCATGATTTGACTTTAAAAGAAAAGACTGCTGAGTATTGGCGTGTCAAACATGCCATACATGTGTCCCAATGGGATGAGAGGCAGAATTATATTTGGACCAATGATCCGTGTCAAGGCCAATTCCACCTCCCATCCAATTCAGAGTATATGGTGTGGTACAAGAAACACACCAGACGTTGAATTAGTCAAGCATGTGCAAAGACTGGCATCATGGTATCATTGTCTTTTAATATTTTTATTATTTCATACTAATGATTATAATGACATATATGGAGACTGATTTTCAAATTTTGATTTTGGTTCTTGACATAGGCTGATAGCTTGGAGCGCTTGTATTTCACTGTGACATCGGAAAGGGAAAGTACATTCTCCTTTGCAAACATGCGCTCAGAAATTAGTCATTGCTTGCAGATCTGTCGTGAAATAGATAGAGTAACATCACCTGCAGTATTTGCTCCAGCACCATCTCAGCCTGCTCCAGAATCACAAGTCACCACTGACATCCCTACAGGACGGGTGGAAGGAAAAGGACTTCATCGTCGTCATAGACGAGTGCAACATGAACAACTCACATTGCCACCGGCACCACAACCCGAGCCAGGGATGTATTATGTGCCTCCAGTAGATCCTTTTCAACCTGTTTCTTCATATTTTTATCCATCTCAGCCTTCGCCTCCACATATGCCTTCTCCAAAATTTTTTAATCCCCCTCCATTTTCAATGGGGGATTGTTATATGCTCTCACCTCCGGTAAATGTTACCCCACCAGTGTATACCCAAACATGTGCATCACATCCAACACCCGCACGTTGGATTGATTAGTGGCAAGATGCTCCAATCATGTCACCAGCATCTGGCGGGTTCACTTACCAAGGCAGCTCTTCTAGACAACCTGAACCACCAGGCCTTGGATTTAACTTGAATGAAGCATTTGCCAAAGAAGTTAGTGCATCTGAAAACATAATGGAAGAAGGTCAAGGAGACGATCTAGACCCAAAAAGAAACCCACCTCGAGATGCCAGGAACCGATGTCGTCACTGCATTCTCTCCCCTTTTCCCGCAAATAATTAACTTGTATTAATTACTCCAATCTATATGTAAAAGATATTATTCGGTACTCATTTTGTTGCAAAATTTTTATTTAAATTTATTACTTTGCCTGTCTAATTAAAATTTATGTTTTAATTAAATTATTATTTTTTATTAATGAAAACAAAATTAATTTAAATTATTAATTTTTAGTTAAATTTTAATTCATTAAATATATTATTAAAATATTAATTCATAAATCAATGTAAAAATGAACTCAAGCGCTAACACAGTTAGTGCTAACTGAGTTAGCAGGCACCTGCAAGCAACCAAATGCAAGAGAGACGCTAACTGAGTTAGCGCCTCTACTTATACACGTGTCCAGAACAATCTCATCGTGGTAAATTATTTTTAAACAACATTTTTTTGTGTTTTTTTTTTTAAAACCGTACTAGTACGGTAAAAAAGCCCACGGTTGGTCTTCTCAGATTAAATGCAAGAAATTAGGAATTGATCCTATTTCAACCTATAATAGTAATAGCGATGAAAAAAAAAATATGTTTCCTGCAATTCTGATTATATTTGCGAATTTATCTGTCTTGTGGATAAAGAGCATCTAACAACCGTAATTATTTTTATCTATTGTAAAATAAATATTTAAACTTTCATTTCATTCCAATTAATATTTGAATTCTTATAATTATCAGGATAAACCCTTCCATTAAATAGTTAATGATGAACAAATCAAAACCCTAAATTTAATTTCAATTTCAATCATTTTTTAATAATTTATATTTAAAATAATTTAAATCAGAAATTCTGAAATAATAAAAAAAAACCCCTGCGACGAGCTTCTCCAGTTCTCGCTGACTCCATTTCATTGCCACAGCTATGAAACTGGTTTTTCCAGTCTGGACAGTAGCTGCCAATATTTTCAAGAGCATCAATAATTTTAGTAATATATCACTTAAATAAAAACTCAAATGGAGAGATACAGTTGCACAGATCACATGTGCTGCTTGTTGGTTGATATGATTACTGTTACCCGTAACATATAGAAACTCTTGAGGTGTTAGAAGTGGTCGAACTCAAATTTAAAATTCTTAAAACAACTTTGAAAATTGTGAGTTTGTATATTAATCTTATAAGAATGAGCATATGATGATATGAATATTTTATTCTGAGTTGAAATCATATAAGAATATTTTTTTTTTCAGTAAATGAGCATATAAAAATATGTCTTTAAAAATGAGCATATGATGATGATGATGATTAATATATTAAAAAATATGTACCATTCATATATAATTATTACTAAAGATAATTGAATTTGTATGTTATTTTCAATTTTTAATACTTTTAATTTTACAGGTATTTTTAATCATTGATAAAAGCAGTAAGTAGCGTCAAACTTAATATCATTCTTTTATAACTTATATAATTATTTTAAATTATTAAATACTACCATAAAAATTAGCCTACACATAAAATTTATAAATCCAACATAATTCCTTTTTTACAACGCATAAAAACTATTTTTTTTGTCAAGAGAACATTCATTGAAAAATGCTCAGCGACACTTACAAAGCTTAAGGATGCTAAATAGAGAGTATTACAGCAGTGCACTATAAATCTAAACAACAAATCGAGCACGCATACTCGGTCAATCTAAATAATTTAGTAGTCCTAATAATAACAAAAAACAAATTGAAGCCTCCTATTACAAAAATTCTGAAACAACCTGAACTTTTCTTCTCTTTTAAATTCCTTCCGGATCAGCACATGTTCAATATCAACTCCAAGCAAAAATCCACAACATCAACCGCAGTCAATCTGAGTAAAGCAATGCTGCAAAATCGAGCTCTAGTAGTGGAAATGCATGGAAGGCAACAAGACTGAGTAAAAACAGAGCTGTAAGATGATAGCTCTAACAGAATCTCGCAAAGGAGGAGGTGGTGGCCGGAATGGAAAAGGGAGATGGTGGTTGTGGTGATGGTGGATAGAGGAAGGAAAAGAAAATACAGAGAAAAAAAAACCAAAAACAGAAAAAAAAAACATAAAAATTCTCACTAAAGAGAGAAAAAAACTCACCTATTGTGAGTAGGAAGAGCCCCCAAAGGAGAAATGCATAAAAACTATAGACTTAATTACATTTTTAGTCCCCCTATTATCATCAATCCGCGATTTTGGTCCCCCTACTTTTTTTTTTCGCGCTTTTGGTCCCCCTATTATTCCAAATTCGCGATTTTGGTCCCTCTAACACATAGATTTTGAAAATAGGGGGACCAAGATTTTGAACTAAATCGCGAATTTGGAATAATAGGGGGACCAAAATCGCGAAAAAAAAAGTTGGGGGACCAAAATCGCGGATTGATGATAATAAAGGGACCAAAAGTGCAATTAATCCAAAACTATAAATGAGTAGTAGTAACAGGAACGCAACTGGGCCGGGCCGGGTCTTTGACATTCCTAAGTAACTCCTTCAAAATCTGAATTGGCAAATCCATTAACTTTTATTGTTACAAGGTAGGTACATACAAAGGATGCATAGTCATCGTGTAATGAGAACAGATATTCTCATTGACATAACAAAATCATATGAATATTTTGTGTTTGATTTTTTGTTTTTTCACTAAACATTTCCGTGGTGTGATAGTTTAGAAGTAATACAAATACAATGAGTAGAAAATACAAATTAAACCATGTTCTGCTCTGCTCAAATGAGATCTCCTTAAAACTTGGGGAATTGTATATCTGAACCACATTTGCTCTTTGGAAGCAGAGGGCACTCAATGAGATTTGACCCAGAAGTGTCCACACACATGTAAACTTGGTAAAGCTGGCTGTTATGTGCTGAATCTCTATTACACTCTATCCCTGGGGTAAACCCAGTACCCTTTTTTATAGCCTCTGAAATGCTCTCTAAGCTGTAAAATCCATCATCTGGTTCAATCCCTGAAATTCATTGACCTTAATTGATTAGAAACAGTTTTTTGCAAATATATTGGGAGCTAGGTAAAGTATTATTGTGTACCTGCTGTCTTGAGGGTCTGAAGGAGGTTCACTTTCTGCTTCAGTTTGAGAGTTGTTTCAAAGTACTCATGTTGATCAAGCTCAGATTCAGCACATGTACCATGTTTCTCCCATTCATGTGACCAGAACCTCATACCATTGCTACTTGGGCAGCTCAGGGATGGCCAATTCTTCTCCATGCTGCTAATGAGGTCTGAGATCTATACCATTACCAAATATGGCTCATTGATCAGTTTTTCAGTAGAGAAATGCTATGCACTAATATCATCATACCAATTAAATAATCTTATCAACTATACTTAGTCAATTATGATTAGGTATCTTCTAGATCAAAATAATGATAAAAAAAAGACTAGGTATCTTCTTCCTTCCTTTTTGTTTCTTAGTTTTGAATTTTATTTTATTTTATTTAACTTTAGTGCAAGATCAAGATCCACACTTTAGCTTCCTTCTTCAGCTTATGTATATAAAATTGAAGATCTTTCCAAATTCTGCCCCTAACAAGTCTCTTCCAACAACAATATGGATCTTCAACCAGAGCCAAGCTAGGAGGCTAGGAGCTCATAACCATATTCATGGATGGCAGTGGCAAAATTTCAATTTTGCCAGACCTTCACTAAAGGAGTTGGGTATATATGTAATGAATTTGACAAGATTAAATCAAAACTAGGAAACACTCTAAAAATGAACAAAATTGACATCTGGAATATTATTCATGAATATTATATTATAGCATTCTTATTTACATGATTTAGATTACTATGCAGAAAACCAGTCCTAGGCCACCGTTAATCAATCCAGTTATGATCTACCAATTTCTAATCCATCATAAATTTCTATTATCTGTAAAGCATTCCTAACTAACCAATTGCATTTATTATCCTTGCAAAGTATGGCATCCTCAAGTATTATTTTCTGGTTCACCAAAAATTACCACATCTTAATAATTACTTGAAAATATTTGGCACCATAGTATTAATGTGTAAAGTGTAAACAATATATACATTCAACTACTGCTGCAGGCATGCCAACTAATCAAATTCATTTCCATTCATTACATGGTCACACCATCTTTTGTTTCATTAATTCTTTTAAAGATTGAAAATTAAAAGTACCAGAGATTTATCAAAGACACTGTCAGGATCACAGTTTGAGGGCCATGAGCCATCATTGTAGTTAGGCCAGAGTCCATGAATGCTGAAATCTGCTGCAGGTTTTCCAGTTTTCGGATAACAGCAGCTCTGCTTTGTGTCACAGTATGCTCCTGGCCACTGCATGATTCACAATTCAAAGTGAAGAATCAGAATAAAATGTAAATTAATAAGCAGAGAGACATTATAAAACATTAAAACTTAATTAAACAATTCAACACAAGAAACAAAAAAAAAGGGAAAGAAACATTCAGGATTAATTACCTGCTGAACAAAGTAGAAGAAATCAAAATCCTGAGAAAGGCATAGAACTGATAGATATTGCAGGATCAAAAGCTTGGCCAAAATGGAAATGCTAAGTTTCATTTTTGATATTCTTCTCTTTAGATCTCTCTAAAGGACTAAAGTATATATGAGTAATGAGTTTTTGGCACTTCACACGCAATGGGAACTAATCAATGATGTTGATATAAATTGATGTTATACTTATAGTGCAATGATGTTGAACTTATAAGGCATGTCAATGGAATATGCGAACGAATCGTGTATTAGTTTATCATCCTGTTTTCAAATAACTTATGAAGTACTTGCATTATAAAAAGCATATATATTTTTAAGGTTTATCCATGCAGTCACAAACCCCAAGTCCACAACGTGCCTTCCAAGTTGCTAGTGGATTCTAAATTAATTATGATTTTTATATATTCTATTTACAACTGGGTGTATGGGTTATAAGGAGGTTTTAATTCAATATCCATGTAAACTTATCCAAAAATTCCTTATGTTAGCCCAATTCTAATGACTTGGTTTTCATTCACTAAAATTATGTACGTATCCACTATTATTTTATAAAGCCAATATATATAGATGACTTAGCAAATTTTTATCAATTTTGTTATATTCAATGCACTTCCAACCCAACATTTAATAATTTTTTTTATAATTCGCGTTATTAAGAACAATATCTCTTAAAAGTCTCAATGGAATAGCACACCGTTATACATGATCATCTCACATTTCTTTAGTTTTTTATATTTATAATAACATACTAATTAACGGTTTTACGTACACACATGAAAAAATACACCCATAGTAATTAATGTCATATCTCATCTCAACTAAAAATTCTCAAGGGTCAACTTAATTTGTAACTCACCTAACTTACCAATAATCGCATATTCATAATATACTATATAGGATTCCCTTATATATTTTTTTTCTACATCAACGTGGCAAGATTAGGAGGATCATTTCTTATGGGGGAAGAACACGTTTGGAATCTTGCTAACATTATAAGAACATGTAGTAAGCAATGTAAGAAGTTATTATCTTAGGGTGGTTTAATTTAGTTGCAATGTTGAAGACGTAAAGTCTAGTTTATAATGTGGTGTTTCATGGGAAGGGAAGTTTGGTAGTATTGCGTGCAAGGAAGTCAATTGGAGGGATACACTTCAATATACATGGCGTGTCGTCCTGCACCTCTGGTACCAATCATATTGTGGCCATAAATTGATTGGACGGTGATAATTAGTTAAAGCAACGAAGCTGTTTCCGAATCAGCTAATATATAGCTTTACATCTGCAACTTCTTTTCAGTCCTTATCATAATCTAGTTAGTTTGGTTGCAATTATTTAATTCATTGTTCAATTTGATCTTCCATGCCATTTCCAATCACGTGTTCTGTGTTCAGATTAATAGTGGTCCCAATTAATTAAAGTATTGGTCGCGAAGGATTAATTTGAAGAGAAAATTATGAAAATGAATAACTGAAATTAATCTTCGTTTGTGAATGGACCACAAAGATCATATACTAATTTATAGTTAAAATGTCTAGTTAATTAATTAGTTTAATTGATGGAGATTAATTGGCGTGTTCCAATTGGGTGCTTCCTTACATGTTTATACATGGGTAACAACCATGAAGCACCCAAATGTTCATCTCCCAAAACAATTTTTATGTGAGTTTTTCTAAATTGTGCGACCCTTGCATAGTATAAGAAAACAAAAGAGAAAATGTTTTATTGGAAATTGCAACTACCACAATATACAATGCATTGATAATATTAAAAGTTACAATTTTCAATAAAACATTTTCACTTTTGTTTTCTTATCTTGTACAAGGTACCTTGCACGTATTAGAAAAACCGTGTATATATATATATATATATACCCCGTAGACCATATAGTCATGTTGGATAAATATGGATCCAGATCTAGAGGAAATGACGTGGGAGACTGAATATTTTGGATATGCTAATGAAGGTATGAAGAAAGTATGAATTCAAATACTTTAATCCTTTCTTGGATTAGTTCAAATACGGGTAAGATGTGTAGAATAATGCTCCAAGTACTTCAGTACCAATTAACCACTTCACCTAAGAGGATTAGACTATGGGAAGGTGAGATAATTAGATAGAGAGAACTTTGCAATTGTAATAATATGTGCATTTAATTACATTTACAGATTCTCACATGTACTTTTAGAGATGGGAGGAAACAAAACATGGTCTAATAGAATACTCTGTAGAGTTGCTTTTCAGAGTTCATAAAATTTCTTAAAATTAAGAATTCTCTAAGCATCTTTCGTTAGAGATGGTCTAATAGAACACACTTTTTAAATAATTTTTTACTGGCAAAAATATTCGAGCACATATTCTTCCTTTAAATCCTTCACCATACATACTTTCCTGCCACAACCCCCACCTCGATTGAAATGAGCCAAAGACCAACCATTCTTCTTTTATTGCAGACCATTGCGGCATGGCATAACAATTATCAAGTGACTATTATTTGATTCAATATATATCACACATGTATATTTTGGATGGAGTAGATCACTAGTGGCCGCTAGTGACAGAGAACCATGATGGAAGTTACCTATTCAATTGGTTCACAACCGCATATTTTACTCAGTTTTGGTGGGGGAATTGAAAAACTGTTTAGCTTGAATTATATGTACTTTTTTATTCAATAAAGCACAGACATTCCAAAAAAACTTACATTTTCAATGTTATAGGAGAATTCTCTCTGAGAAGTCTCTAGGAAGTTCAATGCTCCTCTCCAAGAAGCTTGCATGAGAATGGTGGATCCAGACTTGTCAACACAGGAATTGGATCCCATTAGTCAAAGCACCGAGAAGATTAAAGTTACTTCAACAGCTAACGACTTACTTAATGAAGGGCATTGTCCTTGAAAGAATCACTACTGCAACAGATTGGCCTTCAACAAGAATTCCAATTTTTGAGGTTGATGATATAGTCTTCCCACATGAAGAATCAAGTGATGAGGAGTGGAATTTCATGTAGGAAGAAAACACAACAACATTGGATTTTTTCCCCTATATTCCAATTACAGAAGAGGAATACATTGAATGGTGCAAACCATGGCAAAATACTCTTGTTGTCAAAGTTCTTGGCAAGAGAGTTACCATGCGATTCCTAGAAACACGATTAAAGTGTAATTGGGCCGGTAAGTTTCCTATAAAGTTCATTGATATGCCTTAAGACTATTATCTGCTTTATTTTACATATAAATAAGACTATAAACATATGTTATTTGATGGTCCCTGGATAATTGCAGACCATTACTTGATATTCCAACGTTGACGCCTCTTTTTCTTGGAAGAAGCCAAGAAGATCAAGAAGATTGCAACCTTGATTTGGATTCCTAATCTACTAATTGAACTCTACAACTATAGCTTCTTAGCCAGAGTGGGTAACACATAGGGATGACGCTAAAAGTGGATCAGTTAACCTCTATACACTCTATGGGCAAGTTTGCCAGATTATGTGTGGAAATTGATTTGTCTAAACAACTTATTTCCCAGATTAATAACCCGGGCTATATTCTTAATATTGAGTATGAAGGTTTGCATCAAGTCTGTTTTTCTTGTGGCAAATATGAGCATCGACATGATACATGCCATGAAATACAGGAGAATCCATTGAAGCACCTTCATCAAAAGGATTGGAATTACAAGAAGGCGCTCAAGAAAATTTTCAGTCACACATTGGTCTTAGTTCCCTTAACCATCAGATATAGTCAACGAATACATATTTAAACATTGCAATATCAGAATCATCCAATCTCACTACTCCCTATGGGCCTTGGATGCTTGTTAAGCGCACTCCAAGAAGAAGGCCAGATATGAGCCACAGAAAAGGAGAAGTATAGTATACAATGGAGAAAAATTCAAGATCAAGATTCAATATTTTAGTTGAGGAAGAACATAACTGAACCAGTACAAGTTAAATTTTAAGAATATGTACAAACTCATCCTACAAGTGAAAAGAAAGTGACAAGGGTGAGGGATCCTAGAGTTGGTAAAAATAATCAACAACACAAACCAGTATCTTAAAGAAAGGCCAATCCTATAGGGAAAGCACCTAAGGAGGTGGGAAAGTTACAACAAGCTCTCTATTAAGCAATTAGGGGGAAGAAAAAGTCTTCTTCTACTAAAAGCCAAAAGCAGAAAGAATAGGAACACACCTATGTGATGCAGCTAATGAATAAATTGGGTTCTAAAAAAGAGCTTCTGGCTTACCAAAATGTCTAAACAACCATAAATAAGGTTGGACAACTTCCCACAACCAACCTGAATAATGAAATTGACCCCAAAACCACCTGTCAAAGGTCAAATCTAATAAAATGTGGTTGTACATGAGTCCAAAGTAACTGAGTCGACAATAGAGGATTGTTGCTCTATGCAAGGGACCCAAATGAACACCAACCCAATGATAATTGATCAATGAAATATCTAGTATGGAATGGTAGAGATATTTTTTCTAAAGGATTTGTCAGTCTTATTAAAGACATTTGTGTCATTTACAAGGTCAATCTTATTTTCCTATTAAAAGTACATGCTAGTGGTGAGAAGGCTCTAAAACAGGTTAAGAAATTGGGATTTCATTGTTACCACATTATGGACTCTATTGGAGAAAATGGGGGAATCATCATACTTTGGGACAGTTCCTAGTGGTCAGTGAACATTTTATCTGTTTCCATCCAATCCATTCACATGAAAGTGAAGTCTGGTAGCTTAGAACCTTGGCATATTACAACAGTCTATGCTAGCCCTCAACAAATTAACTAAAATATTTTGTGGGATGCTATAAGAGACATTGTTGTAGATATCTCTGGGCCTTAGACTCTAATAGGAGACTTCAATTCCATTAGCAATCTAAATGAAAGGAGAGGGGGTAGTAACAATCCTAACCTACGAGGTATGTGTTAGAAGAAAAAAAAAATTTAAAAACAAAGAAACAAAATGTCCATTAATAAACCGGTGAAATCAAATCAACTCAGAAATAGCAGAATTTCAATCCAAAAAATTTCAAACAGAGTCATAACTATCAACCAGCTCAAGAATAAATAAATTTAGGGAAGAGATTAGAGAAGCCTGGGTTGAAGCACGCTATAGGCGTTGTCCTTAGAGAGAAAACGCCCCACTGCACTGGCAAAGATTGAAGTCATGCACTCCTCTCCCAAGATACGTCAACCCGTTGGACCAATTGTATGCAGCAAGAGATCCCCGAACCAATGAACACCAATGCTCTTGTTTTTTAAAGAAAATACTTCACAAACAGAGATGAGTAAATAAGAGAAGGTTGTTGGGTTTAGGTTGAGGCAGCAGAGAACTCTTATCAAGAAGTGTGTATTCTCGTGTGTTTCTTTTATCAATAGCAAAGGGGGATATATATGTATAAAGGGACTATACCCACTACGGTTTATCCCTAAAATTCTGGTTTCCAGTAGATAGATTTGAGAAAAATCAGAAACAAATTCAACACATCCACAACGTGCAAGTGTGTAACCAGAAAAATAGGAAGATAGCAAAATATCTCTAAAAAATAGGAGCACAATCACAAACAGAAAAAAGGATAAGGAGAAGAGGGAAATTAGTTAGGAGATTTAAACTGCAAATATACTTTAAATTTTAAATTAAAATACAGCTACTAACCAAGATTCCCCCACATAATTTAAAATTTAAAGCATTTGTAAAACCAAAATATGTGAAAACAGAGAAAAAAAAATGTACAAAGAAAGAGCATATAATACTGGTTTTCAGCATAAGGAACCTTCCGGGTTTGAGCTTTACACCTAGTGCATATGTACTTCCACCTATGAAGATATGGAGACTTGATTGTCTTGAGCCATATCTACTTAAATCAGGCTTTAGAACACAACACACACAGTAAAGGTGTTCATCTAGGTTCTAATCAGTGGTTGCGCGTTACGGCCTTGCGCATGTATCTTGTTTTGTGAGTGTCACTTAGAGAGATAAGCCCCTATCTCACAGTGGCGGCCCCACCACACTCACTAGGTGAACCCTCAAAGGGTGATCCATGACTACCACCCCCCACAAACTATTGTCGTTGGGTTCATTAAGAGGTATTTTAATTTGATTTTCTCATAGGAGAAAATTATGCATACCTCAACCTTGGAATTGCCACAGTTTAGAGTACACCTCGCCATAGGAATGGGAAAAACGGAACAGCTCCGCAGGAAAATACTTGTGGTGTACTTTAGTCAACAAACAACTTCGTTGTTACCCATTGAACTCCATTCATGGGATCGCCACTCAGTTGGAGATGGGTATCCATTATTGTGACTAATTAATGGGCTTTAATCCCATTCCCCTCGACGATTCAAGAACTTGTTGACGCGTCAAACCTTTCGTAAGCGGATTCACAAGATTAAATTCTGACCTGATAAAGTCAAGAGAAATAACACCATGAGATATCAAATTTCTAATAGACTTATGTCTCACTCTAAGGTGTCTTCTTTTCTCATTAAAATTTTTGCTAGTAACTTTAGTAATAGCAACCTGACTATCACAATGCATTGAGATTGGAGGTATGGGTTTATTCAATAATGGCAAATCACATAAGAGATTTTTTAGAAATTCAGTCTCACTACTAGCAGTATCTAAAGCAATCATTTTAGCTTCCATGGTAGAACGTGAAATAATAGTTTGTTTTGCAGATTTCCAAGATACTGCACCTCCACCCAAAGTAAAAACATAACCACTAGTTGACTTAGTTTCATCAGAATCAGAAATCCAGTTTGCATCACTGAACCTCTCAATAACAGCAGGAAAATGAGTGTAATGAATCCCATAGTTAATGGTTCCCTTGAGGTACCTAAATACCCTTTCTAATGCAGTCCAATGAGAGTGATCAGGATTGTGAGTATACCTTCCTAGTCTACCAACAGCATATGCAATGTCAGGCCTAGAGAAATTTGTCAAATGCAATAAAGAACCAATAATTTGTGCATACTTATATGGAGAAACACCTTCACTCAAATTTTTCTTTAATTTAAAACATGGGTCATAAGGTGTTGAGACAGGCTTGACATCAAAATAATTAAACTTTTTCAACAATTTTTCAACATAATGTGAGTCAATACAATGCCATCTTGTTTCTTTATTAATTTTATACCCAAAATCACATCTATAGGACCAAGATCCTTCATATCAAAATTGCTGGACAGAAAGGATTTCACATCTTTTATCACATGCAAATTACTTCCAAATATCAATATATCATCTATATATAAACATAGAATAACGCAAGCACCATCATCAAATTGTTTAACATACACACACTTATCACTATTGTTGATTAGAAAACCAAATGAAAGAACAACTTGATCAAATTTTTCATGCCATTGTTTAGGCGCTTGTTTCAAACCATATAATGACTTAACAAGTTTGCAAACTTTCTTTTCTTTTGTCGGTTCCACAAAACCTTTAGGTTGGTTCATATATATATCTTCTTCTAAGTCACCATTTAAAAACGCATTTTTAACATCCATTTGATGAATATGTAAATTAAAAACACAAGCAATAGCAATCAAAACTCTAATAGTTGTGACTTTAGATACGGGAGAATATGTATCAAAGAAATCAACACCTTCTACTTGGCTACACCCAACAACAACAAGTCTGGCTTTATATTTTTCAATTGACCCATCGGTTCTTAGCTTTTTACGAAAAACCCATTTGCAGCGAATACTCTTACATCCAGGAGGAAGATCAGTCAAAAACCAAGTTTTGTTGTTTTTAAGGGAACTCATCTCTTCAGTAATAGCTTCCTTCCAAAAGGGAGCATCTACTGACCTCATGGCTTCACTATATGTTTTGGGATCATCCTCAAGTAAGAAAGAACAAAATTCAGAACCAAAATCTTTAGCCTTTCTAGCCCTTTTACTTCTTCTAGGTTCATTCTTATCATCTATATTAACATTACTTTTAGAAGATAAACCAGAATTAGAAGACTCACCAATAGGTCTAGATAAATTATTTTTCAAAGGAAAAACATTTTCAAAGAAAACAACATCTCTAGATTCCATAATGGTATTATTAGAAATTTCAGCAATCTCAGAATTTATCACAAAAAATCTGTAAGTGGTACTATGCAAAGAATATCCAACAAAAACACAATCAACAGTTTTGGGTCCCATTTTCCTTTTCTTATTAAAAGGAATACTAACCTTTGCAAGACACCCCCACACTTTGAGATATTGCAGATTTGGCTTTCTATTTTTCCATAACTCATAAGGGGATTTTTCTGAATTTTTGTAAGAAATTATATTAAGAATATGACAAGCACTATTTAAAGCTTCACCCCATTGATTTTTAGGCAAACCAAAACTTATTAGCATAGCATTTACCATGTCAAGAAGAGTTCGATTTTTCCTCTCGGCTATACCGTTAGATTGAGGAGCATATGGAGGAGTAACTTCATGAATTATACCATGCACTTCACAAAATTCATTCATTTCAGCAGATGCATATTCTCCACCTCTATCAGAACGGAGAGTTTTAATTTTCCTTTCTAGTTGATTTTCTACCTCTGCTTTATATACTCTGAATTTATCAAACAATTCACTTTTGTGGCTAATTAGATATACATAGAAATATTTGGAAGAATCATCAATAAAAGTAATGAAATATTTTTTACCACCACGAGTCAACACATCATTGCTATCACATACATCACTATGAACTAGCTCAAGCAAATTAGTTTCTTTTTCGACAGATCTAATAAAAGGTTTCCTAGGTTGTTTTGCTTGAACACATATTCCACACTTTTGTTTCAATTCAACAGAGGCTTTAGGAATAAGCTCAAGAGACATCATTCTCCTAATGGAGTTCAAATTAACATGTCCAAGCCTAGCATGCCATAAATCATAACATTCAACATTTGCAACAAACAAGGAAGAATTGCTGGATTTTTTATTAGAAGAAATAGGCATAAGATTTAACTTAAACAAACCATCACACATGTAGCCTTTACCAACAAAAACACCATCTCTAGAAATAACAACTCTATTAGATTCAAATACAACCTTATAACCTTTTTGGACTAACAAAGAAGCACTTATTAAGTTTTTCCTAATATCAGAAACATGATAGACTTCATCTAAAACAAGACAATTTCCAGAAGACAACTCTAACTCTACTCGTCCTTCTCCCATAACACGTGCTATACTCCCATTCCCCATGCTCACAGTATGTGTGCTTGATTCCTGGTATAAAGAAAACAAATTTTTATCAGCACACACATGAACATTAGCCCCAGAGTCCATAAACCAATCATTTGAGTTAAAAACACAATTTAACTCGGGACTAGTGACATGGTACCTGTTAGATGGGGAATCAGAGGTAGCATCTATAGTAACAACATTAGCTTCAGGCTTAGGAGCAAACATAGGTTGACGACGACGTTGAAAACAGTTTTTAGCAACATGATTAGTTCGCCCACAAACAAAGCAATAGGACTCATTCCCCAAATTTTTATCCTTAGGCTTATTGTTGTTATGAGAAACATTGTTCTTATTTTTTGAAAAATGGGGTTTGTTGCCGAACTTATTTTTGTTAGGCCCGTGTCTCTTGAAAGACTTTGAATAAGACTTACTTGGACTTTCAACAAGATAGGCCTTGGTCTGAAATTCTGATTTTTGCAAATTCTTTTGAGAAATACGATGTTTGTCTTCAATACGCAAACAAACAAGCAAATCATCAAAAGTAAAATTTTCAGGTTTATGCTTCATGCTTCTAGCAAAATCAGACCAAGAAGGAGGCAGTTTTGAAATTAGGAAAGCCACAAGCATAATGTCAGGCAAAACAATTCCTTTCAATTTCATGTCATAAACAACACTTTCAAACTCATGAATCTATTTTGAAATGGGTTTTCCATCAACCATTTGAAACTCAATCATTTTTTCACAAGTATATCGACTTAAACCCTTTTCAGCAGAGCCATATTTCAATTCAAGAGCTTCCCATAACTCAACAGAAGTTTTAGTATGGCAGAAAATTTTATAAATGTTGTCAGACAAAGCACTTAAAATACGACCATGGCAAAGAATGTCTTTATCAGAAGAATCATCTACAGTGCTAGCAGAAGTTTTAGTACCATCACTTTGAACTGTTTCTAGAGAAGATGCAGAAACATTCTTTTTAGAACCAGAAACTACAGAGATCAAACCCAATTCTGTAAGCCAGAATTTCATTTGTTGCTGCCAACAGTAAAAGTTTTCACCAGTAAATTTTTCAGGCTTACTAGAAAGAGACCTAATCATATCAATTGCAGACATCTTAATTGATAGAAATACTGCTCTAAGGAACTTTTATGAAAATTAGAGTTTTTTTCTCTCTAAGATTGTTAGAAGAAAAAAAAATTAAAAACAAAGAAACAAAATGTCCATTAATCAACCGGTGAAATCAAATCAACTCAGAAATAACATAATTTCAATCCAAAAAATTTCAAACAGAGTCATAACTATCAACCAGCTCAAGAATAAATAAATTTAGGGAAGAGATTAGAGAAGCCTGGGTTGAAGCACGCTATAGGCGCTGTCCTTAGAGAGAAAACGCCCCACTGCACTGGCAAAGATTGAAGTCATGCGCTCCTCTCCCAAGATACGTCAACCCGCTGGACCAATTGTATGCAGCAAGAGATCCCCGAACCAATGAACACCAATGCTCTTGTTTTTTAAAGAAAATACTTCACAAACAGAGATGAGTAAATAAGAGAAGGTTGTTGGGTTTAGGTTGAGGCAGCAAAGAACTCTTATCAAGAAGTGTGTATTCTCGTGTGTTTCTTTTATCAATAGCAAAGGGGGATATATATATATATAAAGGGACTATACCCACTACGGTTTATCCCTAAAATTCTGGTTTCCAGTAGATAGATTTGAGAAAAATCAGAAACAAATTCAACACATCCACAACGTGTAAGTGTGTAACCAGAAAAATAGGAAGATAGCAAAATATCTCTAAAAAATAGGAGCACAATCACAAACAGAAAAAAGGATAAGGAGAAGAGGGAAATTAGTTAGGAGATTTAAACTGCAAATATACTTTAAATTTTAAATTAAAATACAGCTACTAACCAACAGTATGTATGAGATTAATAGTGATTTCCTGGCTTGGGGGTAACTTCAGATGGTTGGTTTAATGTCAAATCAGCCTATGATTGTATAGCCGGGACCCGCACTGGGCCAAGAAATCCTCTTTTCAATAGGATATGGTCTTGGCAGGCCCCCCAAAGAATACGCCTTCTACTATGGAAAATAGTTTCTTATGTTGTCCTTACAAATGTCCAGAGGAAAAAGAGAAACCTAGCTCCTGATGATCTATTCACCTGTTTAAAGATTGTGATGTAGCTAAAAATCTATGGTAGCGAGTAGTTAACACAAAAGAGAATTGTAGGTTTTTCCATACACATAATCTACACCACCGGTTGCTTGGAAACTTGCAGCAATATCGCTCGAAGGAATCCAGGCTGAAGCAATCACTTTTATTTGGTTTTACTTTGGAAGAAATCTGGAGGAACGGAAATGACATAATTTTCAATAGGGTTAGGGTTTTGGCAAAGTTTCTACACAATCAAACCCTAGGTCAGGTACATGTTGTACTTGATTCTCAAACTACAATCCATTGTGTCTCGAACATAAATCAGAAATTGCAATCTCACTTTCTTCGTTGGCATCCTCCGCCTTAGCAGTGGATGAAGATCAACACCGATGGCGCTTTCTCTTCGAATCAGGGAATGGTGTCATGTGATGGTGTAGTGTAGGAAGATTGGGGTGCTCTTATGGTAGGGTTCAGTGAAAATATGGGGAAATGTTCGATTGTTGAAGCGGAGCTTTGGAGTTTACTTCGAGGCGCTCAATTAGCGAAGCAAAGGGGATACAAGAAGGTTATTCCAGAACTTTCTTTCCTAGATGTAAAATTTTTTAATGAGGGTTTGCTACTCTTCTCACCCCAATTCTGGGTTGGTGGCTCAAATCAAGGAGGTTGCGAAGTTATTTGATGAGGTTGTTTCGAAGCATACTTTTTGAGAAGATAATTAAGTTGCAGATAGCATATCTAAAGCTAGTTTGGATTTGTCTTGTGCATTTAGGACTTTTCAAACTCTTCCTCACTGTGCTATTATTATATTTTTGTTTGATTCTTCAAGTACTCTGTACGAGAGCGTCAATTAGTCTGATTTTTTTTTATAGTTTTTGAGGCCATGTACTGCATTAAAAAAAGCACATGTATTCCATTGATCAACATTGGATATGATCGGGATAACTACACAAAATCAAATAAATGAACTTGAAGAGAAGATTATCTTAGAAAATTATGCTCATTCCTATAAATTAAAAAGATGGGAACTCAATATTTCATCCACATTTGTCTTTAGGGAACACCGTGCACTCAATGAAGTGTGATCCAAAAGTATCCACACGTAGAGATGACAAAAAAAATTTGTGCCTGTGGGTACCTGTAATGGATACTCGCATATTTATTAAATGAGTGTTGATAGATATTATATTACTCGTCTGGTAGGTACCCGCATACTCATTAAAATATATTTTTTATTAAATAAATATATTACAATATTATAATTTTTTATTATTTTATGATGATAATTTAAATATATTAACCTATAATTATGTCGTATTATGTTAATTTATATTATAAAATATTAATATAATATGATATTATAATATAATATATTATATAATATTTTCTCTTTTTTTTATAAATTTTGAATGGTTAAATATTAATAGATACTCATAAATACCAGTTACACACATTGGTACCTGTTAATTTAAGTAAGTATGAATACCAGTAATGTATTATCCGTACCGCCCGCCCCAACTTGGTATAGCTGGAGGTTGCCCCATGAATCCACATTGCACTCAATGTATGGAGTATATCCAGTTTTCCATTCCCCTTTTATGCTCATCAAGCTGTAGGATCCCCATCTGGATATGTATTCCTGACACAAAATGCATGTTATTTTAAGTAATTTGGGAAAATCATATTGCTATCAGGTCAAAAAAGTATGTATAAAATTAACCCACTAGTTTTAATTTTTAAGTATGTTGAGAGCTGAGAGATGCTTCAACATGTTGCTTGAGGACTGACTTGTTTTCAAGTGCCATGTTTCTCCCATTCATGAGTCCAGAATTTTATCCCATTGCCATTTGGCACTTGCACTTGGGCATGCTAGTGAGGGCCAATTCCTTTTCAAACTGCTAGCGAGATTAGATGTCTGTCATCATATACGCGACAAGTTAGTGGTAAATTAATTAATCATCATAGATACAGAATACATTATAGGATTAAAATATATTCTATTTGACTTTTCAGATGCTGATTTGAGGTAGAATAGAATTACTTTTTTATTTAAGCTTTTCTCTACCTACGTAGCAGTAAGGCACGGATATCTAATTAAAAGTTTACAATAAACTTGAAATGTTTTCATTAAGACTCGTAGAAGAGTTTACAATGTGAAGAAGTCCTGCTAACCCAATGTCCTGCTGATTTTAATTGACATAATTAAAAAATTACATTTTATTAATTGTATAAAATTTATTAATTTTTAAAATATTTATTTTATCTCTTTAAAAAAATCAGAAATTTATTTTGTATGTCAAAGTGACAATTTTTATAGTGCTACTATTTAATTAATATTATAAGGTCAATGTGTGAATTTTTATTTCTTAATTTAAAAAATAATAATTTTTGAGTTGACAAATCACTACTCAATAAACTTTTGTAATAGAGAATACATGTTATAAAATTTGAATCTGGTAATGGGGGATAACTATTATAATCAAAACAATATCAAAGATGGTATTCATTACTCAATTGGATTTATTGATTGCCATGAATGTAGACTAAAATTACTTAATTTTTTTCGAACAAAATATCTTTTCATGAATAATAATTTTTTTTAGCCAAACAAAAGAAATAAAGGAACCGAAAAAGAAATTTAAAAATAACGTATTAACACAATGATATATATATATATAAATTAACAATAAACAATTGAGAGAAATTGATTAAATGATCAAAGAATGTACCAAAACCCTCTCTCACTATAGGGCACCATAGAATTTCCCTAAACAAAATAGTAATAAGCTCCACACACTTGTTTTTACACATTTTATCTTTTTCTTACCGGATTACTTACTGAATATAGTACTTCCTTTATTCTCGCTACACCCCAATATCCTCAGTCCTCTACAAATATTATTTTATCCTCAATTTTTTTCAACATATCAACAAGAATGAATTAAAGTAAACCTTTTAGTTCATATACATTTCACCCATTTATTTTTTAGTGCAACTATATAATATATATATATATATATGAAGGCATAAAAAACACCCATTCCATTGGTTTACGGATCGCTATCCTCTCCTGTTAATTTAACGGGAGAAAATCTTAACCGCAAAAAAGATTATTTATATAAAAAGAAAAAAATTAAAGCATGGTTGCCGTCAAATGAAAACTGGACCTCCAGTTTCATTGGAGAGGATCCAGATGCTTGGTTTACAACATCATATTTTTTTACTTGACTTTGGAAAAAAAATAAAAGTACAATATATTTTTTATCTATGTGATTTTGGTCAAGTTTTATTTTCACCGCTGACTTTTAAAACTTTTATTTTATATCTCATTTATTTCATGTGGATGTTGAGTTAATTTATTAAATAAAATTATAAGGAAATATAATTAAGGTGTTTTTAAAGTATAGATATATAAAACATGTTTTAAAGGTGGAAGATGAAAATCAAAGTTGACGAAACACGTCGGGAAGAAAAATATATTTTATCTATAAAAAAATAATGTACTAATAATGTTGCTCAGAATTATATATACTTTATTATTGAATAAAACAAAGGTTCCATTGACAATTATTGTATATTAAAAGGACAACTAAAATTAAGCAAATTAAATGAACTTGAAGAGAAAATTATCAGAAACTTCTACTCTTCATTCCTAGAAACTAAAAAGATGGGAACTCAATGCTTGATCCACATTTGCCATTAGGAAACACAGGGCACTCAATGAAGTCTGATCCAGAAGTGTCCACGCACAGGTAAACTTGGTATAGCTGACTGTTACCAGATCTGTCCACATTGCACTCAATATATGGAGTATATCCAATTCCATTCTTTATGGCCCCTTTTATGCTGCTCAAGCTGTAGGATCCCCCATCTGCATGTATTCCTGACACAAAATGCATTTTACTCAGTAAATTGGGAAAAGCATATTACAATCAGGTCACAAAATATGTATAAAATTAACCCAGTTAGTTTTAAATATGTTACCTGCACTTGCAAGAGCTTGGAGGAGGTTGGCTCTCTGTTTCAAGGTGAGAGCTGCTTCAAAATAGTCATGTTGCTTAAGGACTGACTCTGAGCAAGTGCCATGTTTTTCCCATTCATGGGTCCAGAATTGTATCCCATTGCCACTTGGGCATGCTAATGTGGGCCAATTCCTTTGTAAACTGCTAGTGAGATCAGATATCTGTCATCATATATACATGACAATGACAAGTTAGTGCCTTAGTGGAAAAGTAAAGTAATCATTATAGAAAGTTAGTAACAGAATACTTTATAGCATTAAAATATATTCTATTCGGCTATTGAGATTCTAATTTGAGGTTAACAAGAACTATTTTTTATTTAAGCTTTTCTCTACGTAGTAGTTATGGCACGAATATCTAATTTAAAATTTACAATAAAGTTCAAAACTTTTCATGAAAAAATGTTAAAGTTTACATCAGAAAGTGATGGACAAAATGGCAAACACATTTGGTAGACTTGTAAATTGGATACCATGATCAAATGGGACCCAAAAGCTTGGTCCTTCTGTTTCAGATGGAATAAACAGGGAGAAGATTATGAACAAGCTGACTTAAGCATGCTAGTCCAATTATTTGTGTGGAAACTTGAGATAAGACAATGCTAATGGCAAAAAAATGACAACTTTGAATACTACAAGATCAAATAAAAAAAAATTAAATTCAATTGGTGATGAATGAAGTACCTGAGATTGCTTAAAAGGGTTGCTAGAATCACAGTTAGATGGGTATGAGCCATCATTGTAATTAGGCCAGAGACCATGAATGCTAAAATCTGCAGCAGGCTTCCCAGTTGTTGGGTAGCAACAACTCTTCTGTGTATCACAGTATGCTCCTGGCCACTGTATCACAGAGAATGATTTGATAAAGAAATTATTTTATAACTCAAACCATGACCTTTTAATGAATTTTTTTTTTTTAAATTACCTGCTGGACAAAATAGAAGAAATCAAAATCCTGTGAAACACTAAGAACTGAGAAATAGTGTAGCAGCAGCAGAAGCTTGATCAAACTGGATCCCTTAAACTCCATTTTCTTTTCTTTTTTTTTCCCCTCAAAAGAGTTGATAGGAATGTTAAGGACTGTGATTTTTATGGTTTTGAGTGGATACCACAATGGTCGAATGGATGAATTTATAGGCAGAAAGAGAAGGTACCAAAAACCAACAAGGAAGAGTATCAGAGTAGTATACTATTAGTATATGCTTTCCCCTCTTATCAGCCTATAATATGCTTTACATGTGTAACTATTGCACAATGATTGTGACATGTCGGCACTTTTTTTTTTTGTCATTTCTTTTAAATATGATTGCATTTTGAATTTAAAGCGTTTTTTTTCCCCTTAAATGCACGGACTTCATTTTTTCAAAAATAATAATAATAATCATGTTACAAGATCGGTGAACGCCTCTTCCAAAGAAATAATTAATGACTAATTATGGTACTGCATTAAAACAAATCTTTCAAGAAATGGTATTATGTTTTTTTAAGAAAATACTTTTGAAAATTGAATTGTTTAAATTGTATAATGTTGTTAGTTATTAGCATTATCTGATTGTGTGGGCCTTTTATTTTACTCTTTTTTCGTTGCTTTCATATTAGGGGCCAAGCGGGTCGGTGTAGAATAGCGTTCAAATCAGAATTTGTTTAAAGGTGTTTGGGGTTACGGCCGAAGCCAAGGGAGGAGGTAGCTTGTTCATACGGGAGTTGAACACCCCTAATGCCTATTCTGAAATGGACAGGTTTGGTGCTTATTTGTTTCCATTCAATTCTTTTATATTCAATTTTTTTTGCTGGTTTTGTAAATGTATTCACATCATCACATGCATAGTTAAATGTGTTCATATACAACGCTAACCACATATCAACTGTTATGGGGTATTAAAGAGATGTGGTTTAGTTAGAACTAGCACGGTACCGTGCACGTTACCGTGCACGTTGAGTTGTGTTTGATGTTTGTTTTTACATATATTACTAAATATTTATAATGAAATTAACTTATGATATAATCATATAAATTAATTAGTAAAATATGGAGAGTATATTGTTATCATATTTATAGAAAATAGTAATTTATACATCATTAATAAAATTATAAATTTAATATATATATATATAGATTTTTTATCTCACAACTCAATCACTTTAATCACTTTACTGAAGCGAGAATAAAAAAATTAAAAAAACACAAGTGAGAAAATGTGACACATGTATTGAGGGAACAATTTTAAGATAGAGAATGGATAACAGAGATAATAAGTGAAAGTATTATTGAATAAAAAATAAATATAACTAATATATTGAAAAAACACGTTATATTTAATGTAACTCAACACAATTATTATGTTTTTTAATTTGTGTTTTTATGTAATAAAACAAATAAATATGAATGAATGATTAGAGAAATTTTTTTAATATAATAAAAAAATCAAAGTGTCATAAAAAATAAAAAAATATAAGAGCACAATTACCCCCGTGGAGTATACTCATGGTTCATGAAAAAATCACTCTTGTAATGAAACATATTAATAGAAAATACTATTATATAATAATACTAAAAAAAGAAAATAAATGTGTGATAAAAAATGAAAAAAAGGCAGGAATATGACTGTCTATCATTGAGGATACATGTGGTTTATAAAAAAATCATTTTACTGAAGTAAGAATAAAAAACTAAAAAAACTCAATTGAAAAAAAGTGACACGTCTAATGAGTGAAAAAAAATTAAGATAAAGAGTAAATAGTTAAATAAAATATGTAAAAGAAATAATAAGTGAAAACATGAATAAATAAAATAAAAAAATAAATGATATATTGAAAAAAAAACACTTTAAATTTAATATAAATCAACACACATTTATTATATATTTTAATATGTGTTTTTATGTAATACAACACATAAATATAAATGAATAATGAGGGAAACCGTTCTAATATAATAATAACAAAAGAAGAATATTAAAGTGTGACAAAAAAGGGGAAAAAAAAGAAAACGGTCGGTAATAGCGCACAACTACCCACGTGGAGTATACTCGTGGTTAATTTATAAAAAATCACTTTTGTAATTAAACATATTAATAGGAACAGATAATGAGAAGTCATATTTTAATATTTAATATAATTATAAAAAAGAAAATAAAAAGTGTGATAAAAAAAGATACTGACAGGAGTAGGACTACCTCCTATGGAGAATACCCGTAGTTCATAAAAAAATCACTTTACTGAAGTGGGAATAAAACAACTAAAAAAACACAAGTCAAAAAATTTGACACTTGTATGGGAGAACAATTTTAAGATAGAGAGTAAATAGATAAAAAAAAAATAGATAACAAAGATAATGAGTGAAAACATTAATGTGTAAAATAAAGAGATAAATGATATATTGAGAAAACACTTTTATATTTAATGTAAGTTAACACAATTATTGTGTTTTTTAATATGTGTTTTTATGTAAGGAAACAAATAAATATGAATGAATAATTAGAGAATTTGTATTAATATAATAATAAAAAAGGAAATTACCGTGTGATAAAAAATGAAAAAGAAAAAAAGAAAACGGCAAGAGCACAATTGCCCTGTGGAGATTACTTGTGGTTTATAAAAAAAATCACTTTTGTAATGAAACATATTAATAGAAACAAATAATGAGAGAAAATACTATTATATAGCAATAATAATAAAAAAGAAAATGAATGTGTGATAAAAGTATAAAAAAACGGCAGGAACGAGACTGTCTATAATGGAGGATACATGTGGTTTATCTCACTTTACTTAAGTAAGAATATAAAACTAAATAAACTCAATTGAGAAAATGTGACATGTCTACTGGGGAAATGATAATAAAAAAGTGACACGTGTACTGATGGAACAACTTTTAACATAGAGAGTAAATAGATAACATAGATAATAACTAAAAATATTAATGAATAAAATAGAGAGATGAATAATATATTGGAAAATACACTTTATATTTAATGTAAATCAACACATTTATTATGTTTTTTAATATGTGTTTTTATGTAATGAAATAAATAAATATGAATGAATAATTAGAGAAATTGTTTGAACATAATAATAAAAAGAAAGGTAAAGTGTGATGAAAAAAATAAGAAAGAAAACGATAAGAGCATAATTGCCCCCGCGGAGAATACTCGTGATTCATAAAAAGTTACTCTTGTAATGAAATATATTTACAGGACAAATAATGAGAGAAAATATTTTTATATAATAAAACTAAAAAACTAAAATGATTGTATGATAAAAAAAGAAAAAGAAATGACAGAAACATAACTGTCTCCCGTGAAAGACATGCATGCTTCATAAAAAATTATTTTACTGAAATGAGAATAAAAAAACTAAACAAAACTCAATTGTGAAAACGTGACACATGTACTGGGAGAACAATTTTAAGATGGAGAATAAATATAAATCGACACATTTTAAGAAAAATAATAAATATATAGATAAATGATATATTTGAAAACATTTTAAGTTTAATATAAATCGACACATTTATGATGTTTTTTAATCTGTGTTTTTATATGAGGAAATAAAAAAATATGAATGAATAATGAGATAAAGTATTTTAATATAATAATGAAGAAATAAAATTAAAGTGTGATGAAAAGAGAGGGGTCAGGTGAAGAAAACGGTCAGTGAGAGCACAATTGCCCCGTGGAGGATACTTGTGGATTATAAAAAACATCACTTTTGTAATGAAACATTAATAGGAACGAAAGAAAAGAAAAAAGGAGGACCGTCTCCCGTGGAGGATACCTGTAATTCATAAAAAATCACTTTATTGAGGTGAAAATAAAAAAACAACTAAAAAAATAAGTGAAAAAATATGACACGTGTATTAGGAAAATAATTTTAATATATTTAAATAGATAAGAGAGATAATAAGTTGAATCATTAATGAATAAAATAATGAGATAAATGATATATTAAAAAATTGGAAAAAAAAAAATAACATAACAAAATGATAAAAAATGAAATAAAAAAGTAAAAGAAAAAGAAAGAGAAAGATAGTTAGAAAGAAATTTTTTTAAAAAAAAAAAGAAAAAAAGAGTAACAGACCGAGGTTTGTTGGAGAGGAATCAAAAGAAAAAAAAAGGAGGAACTGAAAAGTGGATTGGGCGAACACTTTTCTTATATTAATAATATATGCAAACTGAGTTAATTTGTGAGAAGAGCTCTCAGTTCGATCACCATAAAAATATATCGTGATTCATGATTAAATCTTGAACATAATTATTTTGATAATAAAAGATACATGTGATTAATAAAAAAAACTATTAAAAAGCTGTTATAATTTAATTAATGTAACAGGTTTGAGGCCTGAATATGTAGCTGTATTAGATAATTATGGAAGGTTTTTTATACCCATAGAGCTAGAGGTCCTACCAGCTAACCAAAAACATAGTTAACGACTGTACCGAAAAAAAAAACATAGTTAATGCTATTATAATATTTACACACTTTCTATAAAAGAGGATTTGTTCTTTCTAGTATTTGAGACTGTTTAGGCAAAATAGAGAAAGGAATGTTAGTAATCTGCATTATGACACTACTTTTATAATATTTTTATCATTAGATTAAATGTCATATTAGTTTTATTAAATAATTCAAAATTTGTTTTTTTGTTAATGGGTCAACATGAAAGTTCATCTAATAATAAATAGGATATTAAAAAGTGTTGAAACAAATATTTTACTAATATTTTTAAAATTTATACCATTGTTGTTTTCAATGTTAATTATTCTCTCATCTCGATTTTGATTGTTTAGCAACGCAAGGAATAATTACAATATTTTTATAAATAAAGTAATTGACATAATTATATAAAATACCGTTTTTATAATATTAATCCTAAATGGCTAGGGATAAGAACACTCAAAATGAAAAGTTTTTTATTAAAAGAGAAAATATTTATTATATCATAAACATAAATAATGTAATAAATATGTTTTCTTTTTGATAAAAACTTTTCATTTTAAGTGTTTTTATCTTCAGCCCAATGTTATTAAAATCAAATAAAAATAACCATAAAAGATTGTATAAAAATCATGAAAGGAAAAAAATCTAAAAGGGGCTTTAATTAACTAGATATATGAACAAAATTCAAGAAATAATAAAGTAATAATAATTTATTCTTTATTTTGATTGACATGATTAAAAAACTATGTAAGAATATTTGATTAGGTACCAAATTGGTATAATTATTTCCTCCTTATTATACAATATTTATTTTTTAAAAATTCCCCAATTTTTTATTTTTAAACTATGAAGATTTTGAAACACTTTTATCAGTGTAAGGTAAATAATCTATGATGAAAAACTAAATGCACAAAAATTTGACACTAGTCTGTTCTCATTAAAAAAAAATATAAACTTCAGGGGTCATAAGCAAAATGGGTGACAATTGTAGGGATTAAAATTTTATTTAAACCAAATCAATATAATTCATTAATGAATATAAAAGTTTAGAAGGAGGAGAGTTTGTCCGATTTCAAGCTCCAGGAAGGGCATGTCACAAGTCTGAGTGAGAGCTTATGAAATATTAATGTAGACTATTCAATGACTTATTGGTGAATCTTCTAATACAATAAAGTAAACAAGCTGTTGATGCAGCATATATACACTATTACTGCTTAAATTTCCAGGGTCATCAGCATATATCTGCTGTCACAAGGTTAAATATACATGTTTTATTTACATAAACAAACTTCAATGTCAAAAAATACCAGCAATGCCAATAGGTTATATTACATGAGAATGAACCCTGAACTTTTCAAGGAAATAATTTATATCAACATGTATTATGTAACTCTGTTTAATTATCCGAATTTGTCATTTGTCAATCATGATGATGTTCCATTCCCAAGATTACAGGAACAAACCTTTCTTCTTCCGGGCTGCACAGAGTAGGGAGTGGCTGTTCCTTTCAAACACAAAATAGCACTTAATCCTGTGGCAACAAATAGACCAATCTTTATATTTTGTTTAGAAGTCAAATATTGGCTCAAAAATCTCCACTACCAGTAGTCTCCACAGGAGCATTTCCCATCTTTGAAATGATGAAATCGCTGGACATCTCTGAGAATAATTTGCCTACCAAAGATCAATGATACAAATTTAGCAGCATTATGACAATCCCCACAGACTCTAAGGTTCTTGACCACACGAATTGTTGTTCCAGGGGGAGTATTCAGCAGCCCAAAAGTAATGGCCAATTTCTCACTGTGATATCTAAGAACAATTTCCTTTTCTTCATCTTCCATGTCTGCATGGAAGACTAGAGATGTGTCAGGTACATACCCAGCCAGCTTCAATTCCTTTACCAACTCATCAAGTGCACGGTGCAATACGGTAGAAGTGAAATGAACTCCTTCCCCGGAGAAGAATTCATGCACAACATTGTTGACCTCTATAGAGCTACAGCCAGGAACTTTTCCTGCTCCTTTGTGTATCATCATTTTCCTTAACTGATTCACATCATCCCATCTTCCATATCTTGCACACAAGTTTGACAAAATAACATAATCCCCACCATGGGAATCATCCAGTTCAAAGATTCTCTGAATTACTTGCTTCCCCATTTCAACATTGCCATGACTGTAACAAGCAGATAGCAATGTCCGCCACAGAATTGGTGTTGGCTTGATTGGTAATTCATCTATGAATTTATAAGCTTCATCCAAGCGTCCAGCTCGACCAAGCAAATCCACCATACATCCATAATGCTTGATACTAGGAACAATCCCATACTCATGAGTCATACTATGGAAATACTCATAACCTTCCTCTACCAAACCATTGTGACTACAAGCATACAATACACCTAAAAAAGTTATCTCATCAGGCTGCACTTTTGCCTTCTTCATTTCTTCTAACATTGATATGGCTTGGGAACCCTGCCCATGTGTTGCATAAGCAACAATAATCGCTGACCATGCCTGAGTATCTCTCCTATGCATGTCTCTAAACACAGAAACCGCATCATCCAAACTCCCACATTTAGCATACATATCGATAACTGCAGTATTTACCTTCACATATTGATCAAGCCCATTCTTCTTAACATACTCATGGATCCACCTCCCCAAGTCCAATGCTCCTAGCAAAGCACAGGAGGAAAGCACAACAAGCATGGTAACATCAGTTGGCTTGAGACCAGTCTCCTGCAATTCTCTGAACAAAGCCAAGGCCTGATTAGGCTGACTATTCCGAGCACAACCAGTAATGATTGCATTATATGCAACAATACATGGTTCATCAATCTTATCAAAGACTCTTTTAGCAGCATCAATGTCATTACAAGCAGTGTACGTGTTTATGAGTGTTGGACACACGTACATGTTATCACTGAACCCAAGTTTGACAGCAAGGCAATGCAGTTGCTTACCTTCCTGCAAGGCCTTGACCCTTGAACAAGCCTTGAGGAGGGAGGAGAAGGTGTAATCATCTGGAAGGAGACCAGAGCACAACACGTGAGAAAACAGAAGGATTGCTCTAATTGGGTTATCAGAGCGGGCATACCCACGTGCCATGGTGTTGAAAAGGGCAATGTCTGGTTGAGCAATTTGGTCGAACAGACGGTGTGCATGGTCCATGGAAGCGGTTGTGGGGCTGGAAGTGCAGAAATTTATGAGCTTTGTGAGGACATTGTTGTTATTCTGGAGATGGGTTTTGATTGTGTAAGCTTGGATTTGCTTGAGCTCCCTGAGAGAGGTGCATTTGGGTATGAGAGAAAGAAGGTGAGGTAAAGATTCAAATGCAAGTGTAGTAGCTCCATGTCTTGGTGCTTCTACGTTGGATTTTGTGGGAGAAAATGAGGTCAATTGGAGAATGGGTGCTGCCATTTTTTGTGACACCAGTTCCTTACCTTAAATGGTGCCTGAGAATTCAGACATGACATGAAACAGAGGAATGTAAGAGAAGAAACAAATGGATAGAGTTGCGGGACTTGACCGGCCGGTTTGGATGAACCGCTTTTAAGGGCTGAGTAATCAGACCGCTTGATACTCGCTCCATCCAGAAACAACAGGTGGACCGGATCAGTTTCTTATACAACCGGACAGCTTTCTTTCAACCAATGTTTTAAAAACGGACCACTAATTGAACCCACAAAGTGTTGACAATTTATTGATTTAACCGTAGTCAAATTAATATTAATTAAATCAATTTTTTAACATGTATAATATTATATGAAATAATAAAATAAAAGTATAAAATAAATTTTATGGTCCAGATTCATCAGTCTATATTCTATACTTATCAAGTAATTATTGAGCCACTTGGTGAATAAAAAACACTTAAGCCAATATCACCTCCCACACAGCTATCCTTTGCAACTCTATCTCCGATGTCAATCCATTACTTTGCCTCTCACATACACTGCGTCTCTATCTATCCTTCTTCATGTCCCCATAAATTACTTCCTCGTCTCAGTGCTTCAGCTTGGAATCAAAGGCATTGTTTTAGGCGTTGTTTGGACAAAATTCAATCTCGTGATTTCATTGATTATCTATGTCTGGGTTTCAGGCACACACAACAAGCCTGGTATTTCCTCTCTGCTCGCTCAATACTTCCTCCGTAATTAAATATGAGAAAAAAAAACTTATATTTAGTGGACAAAAATATAAACAAATTTTAACTACTTTTACTTTATTTAATGAGATAAACTCAAAATGTCCTTTAATTTTACTTTTCAACCATTTTATTTAATGAATTATGTGCCAATAGAAAGAGAGTATGTCCACTTGAAACAATTTTTAATAAAATTGAATGTGGGGTAATTTAAGTAATGCAAGTACTTTTTATATGATACCAAGAAAATTTGATGAGTTTAACCAATTTTCTTAATACATGTGAATTTAGTTACTTTTACTTATATTCAAGTTTGGAGTAGTATCACCTTCTCCAATCTCAAGCCTCCACCACGTCACCTTCTTTCTAGTTGATCACTGAACCATATTTGGAGCCATCTCCTTCCTCTCTACCTCCTTACGTCGTTCAACCACCCCCTTCATAAAGAACATGGACGCAGGAGAAAGTAAGGTGGATGTGGAGCTTGGGAGGTGATATACTCACAACGTGGGATGCGGTACGACAAGGGTGATGATGGTGGTCAACAATGGCAGAGGCCAGAGGGTGATGGTTGTCACTGCAGGATGATACACCGGAGCAATAAGAATAATGATGGCTGGGCAGTTTGATGGTGAGGCGAGTTTCACAAAGGCAGCCTTGCACGGGACAGAGAGGGATGAGATGACTTCATAGGTGGCTATTGCGCAATGGTGATAAGGCTGGTGGTTAGATGATGTAGTCATGGTGGTTGAGTGTGGTTGTTGTGTGGATGGCTACAGGGGTTGGATTGGAGGGAGGGAGAAAATGGTGGAGAAAGACTTTGAATACACCTTTCATAGTTTTGTTGGTACAAGTCTTGATTAGACTGATACCCATTAATTATTGAT
Organism: Sesbania bispinosa; assembly: GCA_026901365.1. Classification (NCBI taxonomy): domain Eukaryota; kingdom Viridiplantae; phylum Streptophyta; class Magnoliopsida; order Fabales; family Fabaceae; genus Sesbania; species Sesbania bispinosa. The sequence continues at coordinate 1,479,587 of QLOH01000094.1, read as the reverse complement.
TGGACCGGAGCATTCACCAAAGTATAAATGTTTTATTGGAAATTACAACCATTAACATTACTAATGCATTGAGTGTTGTGATACTAGTAATTTTCAATAAAATATTTCCATTTTTGCTTTATTATCCCGTATAATATTGCACGTGTTAAAAAATATAATTAAATATATATTTTTTAATTAATAAAATAATATAAATTTAAAATTAATTAAAATATATAAATTTGTAAATTGATATAAATAACATGTTGTTTTATAAAATAAAAAATTTAATAATAATGGGTAATATAATAAATATCAATGTCTAATTCTTAAACAAAAATTATCCAATCCTCCTTTCATAAAAAAAAGTCTACAAATAACAAATGGCACCCCCGGGGCGGGGGCCGGAGTACCTCCCTACTCCCCGTCCCCATCTCTCAATTATCTCCCCATCCCCACTCTCATTCCTCGCCTTGGGGCAATATTTCCCTCATCCCCATTCCCCATATCCAAACAGGTCCCTACGGGATCCCCATGGCTAGGTTAATTATTAAAGAAAAAGCTAAAAGTCAATTATATATATGTATATAATTAAGGATAATTTTGTTATTTTAATTATTTATGGATCTTATGAGGTAAGGAGAGCGGTTTTCCATACTCGGCCCTATCCTTATAACAGAAAAAATTCCAAACACAAAATTCTAAATGAGGTGGGTCATATAATAAACCTAAAGTCATATGGAAAATTGTTAATCTTACATATGTATTAATTATTTTATATGTGTTAGGGCAGGGCGGGGGGAATGATCCCTACCCTCATCCCCAAATATGTTTCGGGGTTTTGTTATCCTCATCCTCATTCCCGCGGGGAAAAATTCCCTACTCTCGAATTCCCAGATGGGGCAGTCCCCACGGATATCCCCAAACTCGATTAGATATTGTCATCCCTAAGTCTACTCCTTAAACATGTGACTTTATTTATTTTAAAAATATACAAGATTAAATAAAAATTGTAAAACAAAAATGTTTGAATTTTCTTTAAAAAAAATCGGTTCAACCAGTTTTCTAATACAAATTTTCATCAATTTTGGATCAATACTTGTCAGTTTCTGAGTTAATGAACCGATTACTAGAAGTCGGGTTTGTCTATCCCATCCGACTTTTAGAATAATGATTTCAACATTGTGTGTTGAGAACTATTATTGATTTAAGATGATCAGTTAATCACTATTTGCAGGAAAAAAGTGAGTGATATTACCGTTTATAAAATTGTTTTTTGTTTTCAAAATTGAAAACTCAACAACCTATTTGGAAAATCTGTTTTGATTTAGTTTTATTTTTTAGTTTTTGAAAGCTATACTATTTTATAAAATAGTTTTTAAAAATTGTTTGTTACAAATGAAATTATTTATTTACACATTTTCTATCACAAAAAACATATATAAAAATATTAAAAAAAATTTAAAATATCTCAAAGTAGTTTCATAATTTTAGTTTTTTTAAAAAAAAATAGTTTCTTTTTTCAAAAATTGTCAGTCAAAAATGTTTTTTTAGTTTTCTGTATTTAAAAATAGAAAGAAAAAAAATTAAAAACGGTTAACAAACAAGCCAAATTCTAAAACTACATTGAAATGTTTTGGAAAATTGTTTTTTAATTTTTATATTTTTATGATAAAAATGCTATAAATAAATCATTTAATTTGTAATAAATTAGTGTATAACCCGTGCAATGCACGAGATCATTTAATAAATTGATTTTGAAAAAATGATGAGAAGACTTTTTTTAAATTGAATTTTTTGTACGTATATACAGATGGTGCGATAATAGAAACACAATCTGACTAAATGATATAGGTTATAGGGAACTCAAGTGGTAATATATAGGATCCAGTGTGAATGTTTAGTACTAAAATTGTGTATATCCACCTGGGTTTGCGTTAGTCGATGTGACACCGGTGAGACCTTAAAAGGATATCACCATTATATCACATTATAAGGCTAAATGCAGGAATCCGAGTGACTCTATGTATTGTTTTGTTATATTTCATTTTGCTTTATATATTGATATATAAAGATAAAGTACCAGAACACTCTCTACCATATTAACAATCATTAATCCATGTAGCAAACCTTAAACCCTAAATAATATCTCAACAAATAAATCTCTACTTGTGTGTATGTTGATGTTTAATCTCTCATCTCTTCCATTCTTTTAGTATAGTTTTTTTTTATTTAGGGTGGTTTGGTTCGGTTCGGGTAACAGATTCAATATCTTTAATCCGTTACCAGAATCAATCATTGACGGATTTGATTGGATCGGTTCGGGTCCAACCTAATTTAGCTAAAAAAATTCAAACTAATCAGATTGGTTCGGTAGGGTTTAGGGTTTATCGGGTTCATCGGATTGAACCAAACCAATGAACACCCCTAAATAACATATTAGGAAAATACACAATAAATTTGATGTAAATCAACATATTTTATTATATTACCACATCCAAACTTTAGTATCAATCTCAACAAATATGTCTATACTCATGCGTATCAATATCTACAAATTAAACAATTTTAATGTAAATAAAATATTATGAAAATACACAATAAATTTGATGTAAATTAACACATTTTATTATATTACCATATCCAAACTTTAGTATCAATCTCAACAAATATATTTGTACTCATGTGTATCAATATCTATAAATTAAACAATTTTAATTTGAATAAAACAATTTTTGGTCCCTGTAAAATATATGATTTTTGCTTTTAGTCCTTATAAATTTTTTTTTATTTTTTGGTCCTCATAAAATTCAGAAACTTTGAAAAATGTCCTTATTTCCACTTGTCATGCATCCGACCATGCCACATAAGTAATCATGTTGAGGTGGCATATGATGTGGTGTGTCTAGATGCATGACATATAATCAAAAAATGATAATAATGACCATTTTCAAAATTTTCAAATTTTATGAGGAACAAAAGAATAAATATAATTTGATAAGGACCAAAAGAAAAAATAACATATTTTACAAGGACCAAAACGTTATTTAAGCCTAATAATAAAATAACTAATAAAATATTGTAATAAATTGAATGAATAATGGAAAAATATTAAAAAACCTATAGGATTGTATAATTATAGATGGATTATAGATAGATGTAAATCAACATATTTTGTTATATTACTATCCAAACTTCGATATTAATCAGATAAAATTTATTTGTGCTTATGTGTATCAATGTATACATATTAAACAATTTTATTTTAAATAAAAAATATGACACGACTTTTGATAACAAAAAGTAATAACAATAATAATAAAATAACTAATAAAATATTATAATAAATTGAATGAATGGTGAAAAAATTAATAAAATACCTATAGGATTGTATAATTAAAGATAGATGATTCCTAAAAATTGCTTTATCAAATAATTTTTAAAAACTAAAAAATAAAATTGAGCAAATACACCCCAAGGTAACTACTCATTTCACACCAGGTTTGGAGTCTCTAGTAAAATATTAGCTGCGAAATAGTTATGAAATTAACATGTAACTAAAATCGGTAGTTAATGCCTAGCTATTTCACAACTAAATTTTACTGGAGAGACTAGAGGGGTCCTTACACATAGAGTTGTCAATTCAGGCTACCTCACCCAGCCCGGTTCGATGCATGTAGCGAACTTTTATCAGGCTGGGCTAAAAAGTACGAAAATTATTCGAGTTTCTAAAATAGGTGTCTGAGCCCTACCTTTTGTGGGCTTTTGTGGGTAGCCCATTTTTTACAAGTTTTTGGGCTACCCAGTTTTTTTGCGAGTAGCGGGTTTTATCGGGATGGACTAAAAAGCCCGAGAGTTATTCGGACTTCTAAATAGGTGCCTGAACCCTGCATTTTAGCTGGCTTTTACAAGTCGGGTCAATCGGACTAACCCATTTTACCGGCTCTATTTACACATTCACAATTTCACACTTAATATTTATATCCCTCTTCTTGTTGTATCACAACACTTATTTAAAATTTTTAAAAATAAAAATGTTGAAAACCGGTAACATAATCGAAAAATTTTGTACACTAAAAAGAAAAAAATCATGATCGAAAAAGTTTTAAAGCATTTTGATTAAGCGATTATATCATTAAAAACCATGATTTAACAAAATAATTTAAATTTCAATTCTTATCATTTTTATTTATTTAGGACCTTTAAAAACTATGAAAAAATTATTTTTAATTTTTAGTTTTCGTTTCTATAATATTTTAGTTGAATACTAATTATCATTTTTCATCCATTTGAATTTTAGCTTCTTAATGACTATATTTTAACCGGTAAAAATTATAAATACTATAATTTTTATATCGAAACACATATTAATATTTTAATGAGTAAATATTACAAAGTTGAATTTAAATAATAAAAATTATAAAATTATATATAAAAAACTAAAATTCAAATGGGTAATAATATAATGACCAAAATTTGAAGAAAATATAAAAATTAAAAACCAAATAAGCAAATTTGTTGAGACTAAAATATTGTTCATTTCCGTTTCCAAATTCAGGTTCTATATTATATTGATTATATTTTAAGGTAGTTTTAAGTAATCAATACTACCCAAATAATGTAATTAAATTTTCAAAAAAAAATGTAATTAATTTATCCAAAAAAAACTATAAACCGAAAAGAAAAATTATCCAAAAAAGTGAAAAAGCTAAGTTGTATCAAGTCCTTTTGCAAATTGTTCCAATTAGGAATTGAATCTTCCGGATCAACCATAAAACTTACTTAATACAAAATACTAATTATTTATTTCCATTTATTATTATTATTATTATTATTATTATTATTGCGTAATAGATATGTTTGACATGTTATGGACCAAAAACGTTCCACCTCAATATGACAATATATTTAATAATAAAATTATAATAATATTAATACTATCATAGTAAAAAGGGAGGGACATTCCTTAAACCTTGCCCCACTTCTCCTTTTTGATTCCTCGGAGTCTCCGTTTAGGGTTGTTTTGTTTCTTTTTCTTTTTTCAGATATTTATTTGTCGTCCTCACAAGTCACCTACCCTGTCTTTCTGTCTCATTAGTTCAGTCCAATTTTCTCCCTCAAGAAGACAAAAAGGATCACCCAACAAAAAAAATGTACTTTTTGTTTTCTGGTAAGTGTTACTGTGTAAGTCAATGTTTATGTATCCTCTGGATTTTTAAGTAAATTATCGCTGTCACCTTTATCTAAATGTTTGCTATTTTATTCATTTTTGGGCCCCCACATGCATTTTTTCACTGGTTTGTAAATGGCCATTGAAGTAGATTATATGACTCATGCTGAATTTCACTGTGCTATGTTTATTGCTATTGCTGTTTGGTTTTGGCACTTTCTGGATTTTGGAAATGATTGAGTGCATGAAAAAGCCTCATTGGGTCCTTCTTGCTTGCTTTGAATCTGACTTCTCGTTTTAAAGATTGAATCTTTTTCAGAATAACAGTATTAATAATGTGCCTAAAGGAGTTCCAGAAACCAGATTTTTATTTCTGTGCACTACTTGCAACCCTTTTTCAGATACCCTTATGCTGTTTTTCTTTGGATTCACCAGGATGCAGCCTTACCACATGAGTGTGACCAAGTGGCTGGCTGGTTCTGTACCAAACAATGCTATGTACGTACTAGATGTTCCTTGTGAATACATGCACAACATTTTTCTTTTGACTGAACCCAATATATATAGATAGGGGGGTGGGGGTATCAGGTGACGAGAGATGAGAAAAGCTGATTTTGACTATTTAATCTTACATGAATTGTGAGATTGAAGTAAAATTAATTTGAACTGTCCTTGTATGGTTGTATGATCAAGATTTAATGTGTGTTTGGTTTATCCAAAAAATCACGTTTGAAATGTGGATCTGGGCAACGCTAGTGTGTCTGGTTTAGCATTGGAACGTGATAAACCCACGTTTCCAATACTACAAATAGTTGCGTTAAGAGGTCCAAACTTGAGTTTGGTGACTTCTCAACGCCAAACGTGTTGGCCTGGATCTACGTTTGAAATGTGGTTTCGGGCAAAACCAAACTTGCTATTAGCTACTTTCATATCTCCTTTTGTATTTACCAAGCCTTTTTGTTTGGTGTAGAAACATAATCATTGTAAGCTGTTTGGGACTCTTTATCACTCAAATTGTTGAAAGATGACAATTGTGCGAAGTGAGCAGATTAAACATTGTGAACAAGAAAAGCGGTTTAGGAATTTTCATGAAAACTTTGATCTGAATGTAACTGCTCAAGAGCTGGAGCAGCAGCCTGATTTGCAATGGGAATTATTAGAAAATGACTATAGCCGATATAGTGAATTGTCTGGAAATATGGAGAAGCACGGAGACAACCTTAGTGTGGAGGCCCCACAATATGAAGAACAGGTACCTCAGACAAAAACTTTTGAAGGGTGTGTTGATCACCTGTTGATTCTAGCACAATCTGCTGAGATAGTAGCAGAACAATCTGAGGATAGTGTGGCTGGTACGCATACAAACAACCAAAATCAAGGTGAATACTGACAGTAAAAATTTAGTTCATTGTGATTGACTTCATTTTGGATTTGGCTGATGTTATGTCCTTTTTCATCAATTCAGGCTTACATAGCAACCCAGTTGATCAAATGTCACAAGAATATGCTAGCAATATAACTGCTGATGGTTTGTGATGCTACCTTTATTTAATTTTCACATGCCTCTGTGCACTTTAGAATTTCAAACTGAGAATAATTTAATAACTGTAACTGCTATTGCTTTGTTGATAGATCAGGAATGCTCTCAAGAACTACATGCTCATGTGAGTAGTGAAAGGTGTGGGCTTTGTTACAAAGTTACACGAACCCGCTTAACTCAAATTCGGAAGCAAGCTAGATGTAAATCTCTTATACTGAATCAAGAGAGGGTTGAGGATAACCAATGCAAACATTCACAAGGAAAAACATTACGCCTGAGCCAAATTAAGCATCAAGCTAGGTGTAAAAGTAAGAATGATTTGTCACCACAAATGATCACTGGACCAACATATGAGAAGCCACGAAGAAGAATACTTCGACTGAGTCAGATGAAACACCAAGCTCGTTCCAAAGACAATTCAACAGTGAAAGAGGGGACTGAGGAACATATGGGTGTGAGTCAACATTACAACAGATTTAAAGGTGAATAATGGGGAAACTAGTAGTTTGAAGAGAGGGACAATTCTTGAACTTGAACTTGGCACTATTTGTATATGTTGAACACTTAATATTCTTCCCTTAGATGGAGAATTTTAGGATGGACCTTTATATTTTGGGTCTACGGTAGACCTTTATTATAAATAGGATAAATTTAATATTAAAAAAATTAATAATATATTTTATTAATTTAAATTTACCTTTTATAGTAATAAAGTGTGGGGGTCTACGGTAGATTCTATCCTAAAATAACCCCGTTAGATGTACTTAAACAGTTTAGTTCTATCAAATAAACTTGATAACACATGTTGTTTCAGAACTTATTTGTACCTCAAATGAATTGAGTTGGGGCAGAGAGCAAGCACCTTTGCCTTAACATCTCTATTGATGCTGTCTGCCAACCTATGATTAAACCATGGTTATAATTATTACAGATAATAAGAAAAAAGTGATTGCAAGGCAATTTGTGAATAAAGATATCTGTCAAGGGAGTAAGGCTTTTCCTTCCATAAGTATTAGTAATATACAACAAAATTAATCCTATGGCTCCTGATGCTTGACTTTGTTTGTACTGTCACTGTTACTTAATACTGAATTGGTTTATACTCTATTATGTATTATAGTTAATTGATAATTTTGTGTAGTCATGTAATTCCTCCACAAAAGCACATGTTAAAATTCTTTTTCAATTGGCAGTTTCTTAATATAGCCAATTAGCAATACCCATGACAGATTTTCTGCACATTGAATTGCCAACTTATTTCTTTATTTAAGATAAACTGCATGTTTTATTAAAGTCATACTACACAGTTAAGTGTCAAATTAATACATAGTGTGTAATTATTAGTTTCTTGATGAACTTTCTTTTGGAGTAGGTAAATAGATTGCAATTGCTTCTGGAAATTGCAAGACAACTACATCCTAATGCTCAGTTGATTGTTGTTACCGTAATGATAGTTCTGTATCTTTCAACATAGCAGTTAATATTGACATCCATGCTGTTTGGATTTGTGTTCCAGATTCCAATCTCTCTGTGGTTGAAGGTGTGCCTGTACATAATCTTGCTGCAGTTAGGTGGAATGATGAAAATCTTAGGGAACATCAACGTGCTGCAAGGCAATTAAGGGCATTCAAGACTAAAAAACTCAGGCAACAGTTAAGGACAGAGTGTATAAAAACTTCTGCCAATACAAAAATTCTTACCTGTCGAGAAGAGCTACCTGAAACTTCTGGGTGTACTGAAAAGTTAAAGCCAAGTTATGGCGCAGATAAACTTCAAGGACATCATGGATCCAATGAATCATCAGGGCTTATATGCAAATCTCTTCAGCATATTCCAAATGGACTTCCTGTGCAGAACAATGTACTTTTGTTCACTGGATTTCCAAATTACATTTTCCAGCAATGTGATACAAATATGGGGTGGATGTTGTATATGCACCATATGCAGCTTAAGGAATATCACCGGGTTGTTGCACGCCAGCATAGAGCAGAACGTATCGAAGAGAAAAGGACATTGAAGTATAAGAAACAAAACTCAAAAAATCCTGTACTAGGTAAGACAGCATCTATGACAGGGTTATGTGAAAAGGATATGAATTTTTCGCATTTACCTAATTCTTTTGTTCTGTGAAGATTAGACACAGAGAATGAGATAATTCTTTTGTTCCATAAAGATTAGACAGGGATTGAGATATATTTTTTAATTCACCTAAATATATGTCACTAACGTTATTCTTGTGAAGCAATTGGACGTCCAAGTAGGTTGTTAGCTCAGACAAAGGATGGTCTTCATGCCCCTACTGCCAAAGCATGCGCAACTTTTATATATTCATATCGGTTTAATATATGAACATCAATATATCTTTATCTTATGTACAAATTAAGCATTCATTCATCAGTATAAAATCCATATGGATCTGACAACTTAATTTCTATCAGCAGGGAACTCAGAAGCACAAAAGCAATCCATACCTGTGAAAAGATTACGCTTAACTCAATTGAGACGTGAAGCTCGTTTAGGGAATCAATGTTCTATTATACAAGGACCTGCTGAAAACTAGAGGTATATTTTACTCTTCATTTAATGAAAAGTTAGTAGTACCTTATCTCATGACTGTAAAATTGTCATGAAAATATCCTTGATGTTGAATTTTTTAAAGAAATAATTCCAAAATTCATACTTGGTTTTCTTGATTTCACTTTCCCTAGTTAATGCAGTACAACTTTTTTTTTTGTGCATCACTTTGTTAGTATTATGAACCAAGTATCCCAACCCAAAAGCTTAAACTCTTATATGAAAGATCATGAGTGATTTCCTTACATAAGTGCCCTTAGCTCTTGAAGTGTGAACAATTCATATGCTCACTTGTCCATACTAAAAAATTTTAACTTTTATTTAGAAAAACAAGGATAACAAAGATCATGTGGACTAATACCTCAATTGCTAGAAACTATATAAGGACTAAAACCCAAATGAGTGAAAAGTATAGGGATTGATACTTTAATGATAGGGACTATAACCTAAATAAGTGAAAATAGGGAATGATACACAAAAGAAAAAACTATAGGAATCAAAACCGGAATAGGTGAGAATTGTAGAGATCAAAATCTTATTTAAACCAACGAGGGTTAGTTCAAGTGGTATATGCTTGATTCCCCTTAAGTAAGGTCTCAGGTTCGAGTCTTGTGGATGGAAAAAATCTCTGCTGGGAGAGTTAGCCCCACCATGATGTGGATGTTCCCGGCTCGAACAGGATTACCTCCCGTGGAGGATACATGAGGTTAAACAAAAAAAAAATCTTATTTAAACCAAATCGGTGCAATTCATTGATGAATATAAAAGTTTCGGAGGAAGACAGTTTTTGCCAATTTCAAGGTTTATGGCATTTATAAAAATCGAACTCTAGATCATATATCTTTAGAGGGTAGAGGCTCTTATATGATGTGTGTTTGGATTAGCTTATTTTACAGAAATAATCATTTTGATTTTGCTAATACAGCTTTTGAAGAAAAAAAAAAAAAAAACTCTGTTTATGTATTAACTGTGAAAATCTCTGCTTTGTTTTGAATTTGAAGTTGTCGATACTTTTGTTTTGCGCCTCCCTACCATAAACTTAATAGCAAAGCACTCTTAGAACTAGTTTTGACTTTGAGACGTCTTCTTCTGAATCCATATTCAATTTAAAAGCAGATTGTAACCCAAGTTTCATATTCAATTTTGAGTTGCTAGTAAACATTTATTTCGTTGTTTACCAAATAAACACAAATTCATGCAAAGTTGCTGTCTTAATAATGTTACTGCACTTTGCATTTACACGTCTTTCTTCTCCTATATAAAATTTCTTTATTTAAGAAACTATATACAATTATCATCAGCTCAGAGCAATGGTTATTAGCTAAGTTGCTATTTGCAAAATCCTCTCGAGCCTTTAATGGGAGATCAATGTTATTTTTTCTTGTATTGTGTACAGATGTGATGTGATTTGGTAGCAAGCTTAGGAATTAGGATGCATACAAGAACAAGTCCTGCAAGGCTGCTATGGAAAATTTGTGCTGCCATATATTTTTTTTGTGAACTATGTTTTGTATAGACGTCCTGTGACAATCTTCTGATTAGCTTTATTTTGTAATTATTTCTCTCCTGAGATATCAGTAGAAAACTTGATTATCTCATATGAATTGGAAAGAAGGATGACTTCTCTAAGGAAAAGTTTGGTAGATACTTCAAAATGGGACGTATAGGTTCTATTTTATTTTTAGTGTATTTTAAACATAGAACATAACATGACATATCATTGAAAAAGTAAAACACTTTGGTTTTATAAAAAAGGGGTTGAACCAAGGAAAATATAACATAATATCTCATTAGTAAAGCACCTTTTTACTCTTTTTTATTATTGGGATTATGTTAACTATATTAATAGAGAATGAACCTATATGTTATTTTGAAGACCAATATAAGATTTCACTCAATAACTTAAAATGTTATTAAAATGTGCAAAAGAATATGCTGGTAGCTGTTAATTAATGAACTTTTCTCTTTTTCCATTGACACACTATCTTACTTATGGAAATATAAGAGCCAAATACACAAATGAGTGATCCTGCTAATATAATTACCACAATGGCCATAAACTCTAACCCAAATTTTCTTGCAGCTACATTTATTTTTAGGTAACACAAGCAAGGCAACAACAATGCCATTGCAACACCTGATAAAGCACCAATAAGCATCATAACATACCCAAAATAGGGAACAAGTATCGCGACAAGCGTAGTACTGACCACAATCATTGTTCTAATGAGAACACTAGAAAATCTGCTGTTGGAACGCAACTTGTCCTCAATGGCAATAGCAATAGGAGTGACCATAATTGCATACTTGGTGAAGGGGACGAATAATGAAGTATAAATAGCTATATGGGTGTTTATTTTATTCATTGGAAGATTTAAGATCACTTGAGACTTGGAATAATTTCCAAACATCAAGTAACCTATAATTGACATCAACCCATAGCCTGTGGTGCTTGTTACAAAGCAAAATAGTAAAACCTGCAATTAGCAAACAATAGAACAATGTAAGTGTCCCTTTTACACAAATGAAATTTAAAGTATGGATAAAATAATTTCTAATGAGTGAATCACTATTTTAATCCCTAACACTGATTCTCTCCTCCCTGAATCAATTATAACAAACAGAGCATAAAAGATATAAGACCATTTACTTAAATTCTAAAAAGATGAAAATCACTATTTCATCATTGGAAAATGAAATTTTCGATTAATTTAATCATTTTCATGTTCTAAATTGATGTTAAAAAGGGTTAAATTGGTCAACATTTTGTTAGGGATCAAAATGGTAATTTCTATCTTCCTAAGTCTAAATGACTAATAATATATCTTTCTAATGATAAAAATGGTGTTTTATAAAGATAATGACCAACATCATTATCTTCATCTTTTGGATTTGAGGAAAATTCTTATCATTTTCCAAGTCAATTTTCCTGTATAAGAACTTGAATTACAACTAGAATTTATTACCTTGTCAAATTGTCTCTTATCTCTCATGGAATAGCTGAGAGTGGGGAAGACAGCATGAGCACTGTAACAGAAATTAAAGAGGCTTAAAGCAGCAGGAAATCCTCTCAAATTCATTAGCTGGCCTTTTTCATAAAACCCCACACCATCAACTGCACCCGCCCATAGAACACACCACATCAAAATTAGATAAACCAATGCCCCACTAGCAGAAATGTAGGCCAGAGCTCCCAAACTTCTCAACCATGTTGTTGGCAATATTGCCAAAGCAGTAAGCAAAATAAAACCTATATCACCTTTAATGCTAAGAGTAGCAATTTTGAAGTTCATGTTTGGAAACATGTATTGTAAACTGTCACCTCCTAGTGTAAGAAGCTCTACAGCAACTAAATAGAGATCTAAATACATGAAAATAGCTACCACAACTCTTCCTTTGTAGCCAAAAGCAACGTTACCTATGTCAGAGTAGGACTTGATTTGTGGATGCTTATTCATACACCTTTGGAGAAGTAACCCTGTGTACCAACAACTAATAGCCACAAAAATGAGCAACATTAAACTCAACCATCCCCCTTGAGATAGGGCATACGGTACAGAAAGTATTCCAAGACCTGAAAAACTATATTAGCCATGTTATAATAATCTAATTAAGAACAGAATTGAAACATACATAACAAAGCTATAAATACATCTTAATCTGATTATCACAACAATGAAGAAGCAAAATTTAGAGGGGGGAGCTGAGTACAAATTGATGGGAAACACATAACAGTACAATATAAAGGCATGGATTTTTTTCCCTAGCAAGCAATACATTGTTTTAAAAAACAGATCAAATCAACAAGTTCAATCGGAAAATCGAGGAATCAGTCAGCTAGCTGTTTGATTTGTTTAACCTTATAAAACCAATTGATTTCAAAAATTGGTGAAAACCAATAAAAAAACAAGTAAAAGTTAGTATGAACCGGATTTTTTATTTCAATTTTTATTTTTTTAATTTTATTTAATCTAAAACATATTTTAAATAAATATAAACACTTATTTAAGGAATATATATGTGTATAAATGTCCATTATTTAACTAATCATTGTAGACTTTTATCGTTTTTCCATATTAATTTATAATTTTATATATTTAAATTTTTATGATTTTAAGTTAATTTATTTCTTAAAATATTATATAATAATTTTTAAAAAATTAATTATTATTGATTTTATTAGAGTTCAACCAAAATCCACCAATAAACAATGAATAGTATCTTCACTAATCCAATTATCAATCTAATTTTTAAAACATTAATCGACGCATGGTCAAGGTTTTTTTTTTTTTTTTCCAATTTTAGTGATATCCCCACAATATTTTTTAATGATTATGCACTTACTCCACATATTTTAGTAAGAGTAGTGATTTATTCCCACTTATATTTTATACATTCTCTTTCACATCTCTTTTTATTTATTTATTTATTTATTTATTTATATATAATCTACTTTTTTCATTAAATCAATTATCGCATCTTTTATTTTTTTTTTCTCTCTTCATTTTTTTACCTCTCCTCCAGAACTGAGTGTCAAAATTTTATTATCTTTTAGTAATATGCATTACATAACTATTACAACATGGCATAAAAACCTTTGACGAAAAAATGGCATAACTACCATCTTGCTGTGAAAGCAAATTCATTCAATACATAATGAATAGCATATTTCTCTCTTTCTGTATATTGGTATATTATAACACACTGCACAGACACAAATACACACGCTTAGAGATCGAGCGACCTACCTAACAAGGCGTTGAGTCCATTGAAATAGGTTTTGAGAAAGGAGGTTCCTTGTCGTCCTAAATATTCTGGAACTTGGAGTTGGCTTTGGCTCTCCATATTTTCTTTGTTGGGGCAAGCTGTCCCTCTACATTATATATCAGTGTAACAAGATCAATTCATTCATAATCATGCACAATGCTTTTATGTTTTTTTTTTCAATGACTGCAATGTGTTATATTGAAAGCCAAAAGAGAATGCTTGATTCAAGGGGTAAGATGACGATGCATACTTAGCCAACGACTTGAGCTAAAAACAAATTATTATAATAATGGGAAACGACTCAAACGAACACTTAAGCCAAGCTGCAGATTTTTTTTTGGTTAAATTTGTGTCTTTCAAAGATCTTTAAAGTTAAAGTTTTGCTGCCTTCGCAGCTACTTTCAATATTATTAGGTCATTAAGGCATGTAATGCAATTTGACTTTTATTGAAAATCATTTAAAAATGTCTAACATTCACCCCATGATACTCTGTCCATTTTATTTTAATTGGCATTTAGTGTTATACACATAAACAAAGAAATACAATTAATATTCTAATTTTTATACAAATTGCTGACTAATTTAATTTCTAGGATATCTCTTATATTAATTATTTTCTTATTATTGACTATTCTCTTATAAATTTCTCTCTCTTATAATGTGTTAGATTGTATCTTATAAGCTCATTTAACCATATTGTTGGTGTATGGTACACGAACTTATTTTAATAGCTTAAAGCGTTTTTCCACATGCTGAATGTTTGAGCTAATTTTATGTTTGGTAAAAAAAAATAGCTAATAAATTAGTTGGTAACTGATAAGTCAACTACTAGTTAGTAGTTGATAAGCTCCTAGATGATAAACTTTTAGTTTATAGACTAATTTATTGAATTAGAAGTATTTGATAAAAATAGCTAGTACATTAATTAATGAATGGAAAATGACATAAAAAGATATATTTATAGAGGTTTTATTATATAAATTTTATTTTTGTTTTGTATACAAAAATATATTATTAGATAATTATAATTTTATATTTTTTTTTATAAATTTTAAATTCTTATTAGCTTATATAGTGATAAAATGTTTTATTAAAACTTAATAGTATGATATAAAAGTGATCTAAAAAATAGTAAAAATGGAATAATAATAATTTAAATAATTTTTAAATAAGAAGAGAGTGTGAATAGAGGCTAAAAGAGAAGTGAGTATGAAGGGGAGAGGATAAAGGGTTTCTACTATTAATACTAAAAAAGATTAAAAAAATTAATGATAAATAAGAAAGTGTATTAAACTAGTGTAGTTACCATTGCGATGCACGGATCCTACCTAAATTATTTATGAACTTCATGCAAAGTAATAGAGATTCATTGAGGTTATAACTATATTAAAATCCAATGGCATGAAGTATAGTATTAGAGCATATTAGCACAATAGAGAGATATGATGCTAGATGATCATGAATTGTCGTTACTATATAAGGTATGCAAAATAAATTATATCTCATCAATAATGTTTGCCTAATACATGAAAACAACTTTGATAGTTGAGTTACAAGTTGGTAATATTTAATATTACATTTTCTAATAAAATATTTCTACTTTTACTTTATTATCATGTGTAGTGTTGCACACGTTAAAAAAACCGATGATATATTAGGGAAAAACACAATAAATTTAATGTAAATCAACATATTTATTATAATTTTTAATAAATAATGATTATAGTTACCGAATTTCTAATTAAATTTATTGTATTTCATAATAAACCATTATTATAGTTACCAAATTTATAATTATATTACCCCAATCCTACTTCCTATTTATCTGTGTCATTACATGAAAATTGGAGGTGTTTATATCCAATTCAATCTCATGCAAACCACATAAATCAAACCGAAAAATCAAAAACCGAATCAGACCGAAATCAAAAAATTGAAAACCGCAAAAATTGTAATTTTTTTTATTTGATTGAATTGGTTTTTGGACCCTATGTTGAAAATGATCTAATCCAATCCAAACCAAACTTATATATATATATGTGTGTGTGTGTGTATACATATATTACTACCTACAAAATAATTATATATTTATACTTGAATACATATATATTTAAAAAATTACTTATATTAATATATTTTTTATGATTTTATTATTTTATATCATGTTAATATTTATATAAATATATCAATTTAAAATTAGTTTTAAATTAGTTTTCTTGTCTAATGTCTTTCTTTTTATATAATTTTATATTTATTTTAATAAATATATTTCCAATAAAAAGATTTACCATTATTTCATAATTTTATCACTTTTATCTAATATTTTATTGTCTCTTTTAAAAATTGAAAACCGATCCAATCCATTAAATCTAATACAGTATCTGTCGAATTTGAAGAATATTTTTGTTTCTATTTATCTTTCCTATTTAAAAGTTTGAGAGAGTATTAATTACATTTTTCTACTTTCAGCCTCAATAAGAGAGATAATAAGTGAAAAAATTAATGCATAAAATATGGAGACGGATGATATATTAGGAAAATAATAAAATAAATTTAATTTAAATCAACACATTCATTGTATCTCTTATTCAACACAATAAATTTAATGTAAATAATATATTAGGAACATACACAATAAATTTGATGTAAACATATTTTATTATATTACCACATCCAAACTTGAGTATCAATCTCAACAAATACATATGTACTAATGTGTATCGATATCTACAAATTAAACAATTTTAATGTAAATAACATATTAGGAAAATACACAATAATTTTGATGTAAATCAACACATTTTGTTGCATTACCACATTCAAACTTTAGTATCAATCTCAACAAATATATTTGTATTCATGTGTGCCAATATCTACAAATTAAATAATTTTACTTTGAATAAAAGAGATGACACGAATTTTGATAACAAAAAAATATAATAATAATAAAATATTATAATAAATTGAATAAACAGTGAAAAAATATTAAAAAACCTATAGGATTGTATAATTAAGATAAATTTTATTAAAAAAAACTATATTATGTAATATTTTATTGTCTCTATAAAAAATCGAAAACCGATCCAATCTAATTCAATATAAATTGGATCGGATTGAATCGGATTTGAAAAAATATAAAAACTGATTGGACGATAAAATGATAATACCGCAATGATTGGATCGAATGATTTTTTGCCGCAAAATTGATCCAAACCGAACCACAAACACCCCCAATGAAGATATACAGATTAAGAAATATAATAAGTGTGTTAAGTTTCATTAAATCTAACACATTTACCGTATCCGTCCAATTTGAAGAATTTTTTTGTTTCTATTTATCTTTGCCATTTAAAAGTTCGAGAGAGTATTTATTACATTTTTTACTTTCAACCTTAATAAGAGAGATAATAAGTGAAAAAATTAATGCATAAAATATGGAGACGAATGATATATTAGGAAAAAAATAAAATTAATTTAATTTAAATCAACACATTCATTGTATCTCTTATTCAACACAATAAATTTAATGTAAATAATATATTAGGAAAATACACAATAAATTTGATGTAAATCAACACATTATATTATATTACCACATCCAAACTTGAGTATCAATCTTAACAAATACATATGTATTCATGTATATCGATATCTACAAATTAAACAACTTTAATGTAAATAATACATTAGGAAAATACACAATAAATTTGATGTAAATCAACATATTTAATTATATTACCACATCCAAACTTGAGTTACAATCTCAACAAATACATATGTACCCATGTGTACCAATATCTACCAATTAAACAACTTTAATGTAAATAATATATTAGGAAAATACACAATAATTTTGATGTAAATCAACACATTTTATTACATTACTACATCCAAATTTTAGTATCAATCTCAACAAATATGTTTGTACTCATGTGTACCAATATCTACAAATTAAACAATTTTATTTTGAATAAAAGAGATGACACGACTTTTGATAACAAAAAGTAGTAGTAATAATAATAATAAAAT
Organism: Sesbania bispinosa; assembly: GCA_026901365.1. Classification (NCBI taxonomy): domain Eukaryota; kingdom Viridiplantae; phylum Streptophyta; class Magnoliopsida; order Fabales; family Fabaceae; genus Sesbania; species Sesbania bispinosa. The sequence goes on along the minus strand of QLOH01000094.1, from coordinate 1,461,527 downwards.
AACTAATAAAATATTATAATAAATTGAATGAACAGTGAACAAATATTAAAAATTCTATAGGATTGTATAATTATATAGATATGAAAGATAAAAATAGAAGAAAAATAAATAAGATGGAAGCTACAAATTAGAAGTTAACTAAAGTAGCTTGTAACTTATATACTTGAAGCTTGTACTTTACCAAATACTTTTATGTTGGGTAAACTAACTTATAAGCTACCAACGGGGGTTGGTTCAAGTGGTACATGTTTGATTCCCCTTAAGTAAGGTCTCGGGTTCGAGTCTTGTGGATAGAAAATTAATCCAAAAAAACTAACTTATAAACTAGTCGAATAAGCTAAAACATAGCTTATTGATCTTGTCAAACACACTTTATATAGCTTGCAACTTTTTTATTTTTCTTTCATTTTTACCCTCGTATTTTAATACACTTTCTTATCTGTGCTTAATTACTTTTTATCTACCAACGGGGGTTGGTTCAAGTGGTACATGCTTGATTCCCCTTAAGCAAAATCTCGGGTTCGAGTCTTGTGGTTAAACCAAAAAAAATTACTTTTTATCTTTTTTTAGTGTCACATTCTCTTCTAATCAGGCCTCTCTTCATACTTTATTCTTAATTAAAAATTTAAGGTTTAATTATGTATTTGATTTGATCCCCAAATTATCATGATTTTCTACTTTAGTCCCCCATTTTTAATTTTTTTTCAAAATAGTCCTCTATAAATAATTTTTCTCCAAATGGTCTTTTTGTTTTTTTCTACCATAAAGTGTTGGCTTGGCACAGAAAACACATGGACCATTTTGGGAAAAAAATTATGAGGAAACTAATTAGAAATCGTGATATTTTACAGGGACTAGTTTGAAAATTATGATAATTTTTAGTGGCCATTTAGGAAAAAAATATAAAAAATAATGGAGGGACAGCTTTGGAAAAAAATCATTTCTGGAGGATTACTTTTGAAAAAATTGAAAATGAGGGACCAAATAGGAAAATCATGATATTTTAAGGGATTAAAAGTATAAATAAACCAAAATTTTAAAAAAAATTTAAATTTTTATCCTCTTTTTATCATTTTTTAAAATTCTTTTTATATTACGTTATTTAATTTAATTATTTTAATTTTTAGTAAAATATTTTATCATTAAACAAGTTAATAAGAATTTAAAAATTATAAATAATCAAATATTATAATTACTGAATTATATATTTTTATCTAGAAAATAAAAATAAAATTTATATATTAAAATTTATGTAAAAATATCATTTTAAGTCATTTTATATTTATTGACGGGTTTATCAACTAATTTTATCAAATACTTATAATTTAATAAGTTATCTTATAAATTAAAAGCTCATCACTAATAATTAACTTATTAATATCTAACTTATCAATTAGTTTTATCAAACTAATTCATCCATCATCTTCCTCCGTTGTTTTACAAATTTGCTTATTCTCTCGCGTTGGTGGCCTCTCCTTTTATTTTTTCTTTTGTTAATGACATGTATCCCTTGTTACCAGAGGCAATCCTTTGGAGCTTAGTCACATTTAAGACTCATCACCCCTCCCGAACAGTGTGTTTAATAGGGATTGAATCTGGGAGCTCTTCCCACAATCTCAGTCTGCGTTGTCAATCAACCCTTTGCTATGCTTCCTCTGCTTTCATGTTGATACATTGAGAATATGATACGATGTCCAAAAAATTTAAAATTACCATGAACGTAAAATCAAGAATTAATCACCTTTAAAATTAACTAACAACTAACAAGTGCATCTTGTACATTACCTAATATTTTTCAAATTTAAAAATAATATTAAAATATTAAAAATTATAGAAAAAAACTATGTAAATTGAGGCACACCATCATGTGTGTCTATTTATAGTTGATATAATGTGTCAAAAATTAAATTTAAGAATTATAAACTTATAATTGTAAAAAAATTATATTTATAATCCCAAAATTTGTGATTGACTTACTTTAAGTAATAATATTTAAGAGAAATAATAAAATTAAATAAAAATAGTAATATATAAAAGTTGTAATACTTTAAAGTAAGGGGGATTTGATATATATATATATGTATGTATAAGGAAAGGGTTTTTTTATATAAAATATACAACTCAATTAACTCCTTTAACTTAATTATTTGTAAGTGAAAGCGTAATCACTGCGGCTAAACTGGCCCTCAATGATGAACCAAAGGGTGCTTTTCTTATTTGACTCCTCGTGGTCATTAGAAGCAAAAGTTTATTTGAAAACCAATTACCAAAAGGGAAATTCTAGGGTACCCTCTCGTGATAGAGGGTTTTGGTACTTTCTTTGATCATTTAATCAATTTCTCTCAACTTTCTTAAATGATCTTAGTATTTTTATACTTATAGGACAATATTTAACTATTAGAATTTGTATTTTTAATTTTTGAAAAGACTTTTTGACCCCTAATAACTATTATCATGTATTTTTTATTGTATTTCCCTATTTTTTCACATTCTCATTTGCAATACACATGTGTCTCATTTAAAATCTATTTTATGTCTTTGAAATAATTTAGGATGGAGTACACGAACGTAATTTTGGCCTATTTAATAAAAAAAATGACAAGAAGGTACCAAAATCCTCTCTAACGGGAGGGTACCAAATTGCGACCCTTAACAAAATGGGTGGTTTTTATCCAAAAGCCAAAAAATTAAAAAAGAAAGAATGGGATGTGAGAGATAAAAAGGATTATTTTTCAATAATAATAGTCATACTTTATTAATAAAAAGTACATCATGAGGTGTTTTGTAAGAATGAGTTTTCACTATAATTATGTATATATTAAAAAAAATTATTTTCAGTAGTAATATATAGTTAGCTTTTTATTGATGTGATTAAATATGTTTTCAGTCCATAAATATAGTAAACATTTGGTTTCAGTCTTTATAATGTAAAATCGGTTCTGATCATTCAAAAATTGAAAAAAAATAAATTTAGTCCTTATGGCACAGTTTTGCTATGAAATTTGCTACAGATTTTTATTGATAAGGGCTGAAAAGGGATATTTTCACTTTTTGAGGGACTAAATTCATCAATTTTGAATTATAGAGACTAAAATCAAATCTCGACTATATTTCAGGAACTAAAAAATATTTAACCCTATTCATGAGATCATGTACAACTAATTAACATATACAACATAAATTGAATTTAATGGATTTAAAAAATAAATTATACATATAATTTATTAGTGTAATTTTTTTGTATAACTAATTTAAACTCTAATTATAATAGAAGTCGATAATTTATCCAAACTCAAGTTTGTAAACGTTAAATCAAACACACACCAAATCTATTGGAATAATTTTACGTGAAATTGATTGCGTGTCTTTAGGGCTTACGACTATGAAGCAATTGATGTAATAATTGGGGCATTGCTTTTCCACCGTGATTTTTGGTATTCCAACCCTTTAAAAAAAAACTTAAAACCCAAAAATGCCCCTGAGTTAATTTTTAAAAATACAAATTCTCCTACCTCCTTCTCTCATCGTCACTCACACTCCAGCTTTTTTCTTTCTCTCACCGAACCACAACCGCGCCCTCACGTCCGCCATTGAAGTAGCTGCAGCAAGTTGAGGAAGGCACCACTCCATTGATCATCATCCAGGTAAGTTGATACCCTTCATTTTCTCTTCATTTTTGTAAAAAAAATCCGTCTCTGTTGGCTCACGGACGCGAGGGGAAGACGATGATGATTTACGGACGTATTCATCTGTGTGAAGCTCGAGACAAGGATGTTCGTAGCAGAAATTCTGTCTTCCGGACAAACATGTCCGTAAATAATTACGGACAACCCTGTTCGTAAATATTTTAGGTTTTTTTTTATTTTACTACTTACGTGTCCGGGAAGCATCCGGACAACCTTGTCCGTGGAGGACTACGGACAACAATGTCCATAAAAAATATTTTTTTTAAAAAAAATACAAACAACCTTATTCGTATGAATTTCCGGACGCAGAATGTCTATAGTTTAATGAAGTAATCTATGGACGCTCTTGTTCGTAGATTCATACGAACAAGGTTGTCTGTATATTTGTATTGTTGTAGAATTTTTTTTGTTTAAATTGTTGGGGTTTTTTTGTTAATTTTTATATCCTTCTTATTAATTATTTGTCAACTGTTTACAGTATGGTGAAAAGTATAGGAGGAATAGGTGAAGGTAGTGGTTCACCAAGCAGAGGTCGAGGTGAAGCAGTAGAGCGTATTCAACCCACTGCATCTTCTCGACAGCGTAGGACGCGACAAGCCGAGCAATCTATGCAGTAGCAGCCTAACCCTGCACTTTTGGAGGATGTGCATCAGGAGATTGTCTACCAGGGTGGTTGATGTGAAACGGAAACGAGATCGCCTTGAATTTCGGTTTGGAAGAAAGAAATTGAAAAATTGATTTTTTTTTTTATTTTTGTTTTGGGGAAGGATATTGACGCCACACTCAAGAAAGATGAGAAGGTGAGTGATAAGTCATGGGGTTGATCGCCACGGGTTAACCTGATAAGATCGAAATCAGGTTCTTATAACTTAGAACTCCATAAAGCTCTCACAGTGAAAAAACTCAATTTTCATTAAACTCATATTGTGATTTGAAATACAATAGTTCCCTTATTTATAGGATAAGTAAGTAGCTGAAACACTAAATTCCCACTACATTTCCTCCTAAGCATTTACTATCCACTAATATTAATTTTACCCCATTAACATGCAATCAAATAATCCACTATCATGCAATTACCACATATAAATAATTGCATGTTACATTAATGCCTATTAAAAGAAACGTTACAGAATTGAAAAGCCAATAGTACTTGAAGAGGTCCTGGAATTCCTTTTCGGCTGTCCGATTGCAGGAACTCTGTTAACACGATTTTACCCGGCTGGATTCATATAAGTGGTCCTCGAGATACCTCTTTGTTGAGGTCATATAAGTCACATGTTGCATGCCTTTTGTGGTCGGGCGAGGTAGAATAATTTTGAAATTACTAAGTAAGGTGTAAATGTCACTTAATTTAGATAAAAACTTAACTAATTAATTTTTATATTTGTTACAAATAGGGGACGTTAAAGGTAGTCACCCACGGGAGGAAGCTTAAAAGGCTAGAGAATGATTATGTCAGAGACATTGTGGATGACTCTAGCCTAGGACCACTAGTAGAAGGTACCCACTCTCTTGTTGATAAGAGTTTGTTGTCTGCGTTTATTGAGAGATGGCACAGAGACACATCCAACTTTCATTTACCAGTGGGTGAGATGACCATCACACTGGATGATGTGTCTAGTTTACTACATATACCAGTACATGATATGTTTTTCTTCCTGCCATCCATGGGGTAAGAATGATGTTATCCAGTTGCTGGTCACATTACTTGGGGCATCATATGGTGATGCATCTCAGGAGACAAATTACACTAGAGGCCCTTATGTTAGGCTCAGTTGGCTCCGTAGCGTTTATGAGAACAGCCTGGAGCAGAACCATTTGACGTACGCTGCAAGGGCATATCTGCTCCACCTAGTTGGATGTACCATATTTGCTGATAAGAGTGCGACGACCGTTAGAGTACATTACTTGGAGTTGTTCAAAGTGTTGGCATCGGTGGGTCAGATTGCTTGGGGTGCAGTTGCATTGGCTTACCTGCATGAGCAGCTGAATGAAGCCAGTTCACATCAAACTCGTCAGCTAGCTGGTTACTCTACACTATTACAAGTAAAGTGTAAACATTGTTAGGTTGTCATAATTTAAAAATATTACTGCTATAGTTTTCATGTTAATGAAACTGTATTTCAGGCATGGATCTTGAAACACTTTCCACACATTACACATATTGAGAGGAGCCTGACTAGGTAGAGGGCATGCCCTTGTGTAGGAGGTTGAGGCCTCATCATCTTGTAGGTGACGTAGTGTCTGTACGTCAATACTTAGACCACATACGACATGAGGACATCATATGGACACCATATATCACACACAAACCATATCGTCCTTTTCATGATGTCTGCTGGTATTATGGATACATCAAATCTGATAGTACACCTTTACCTCATTTGCCAAATCGTGCACTGCGACAGTATGGCCATATACAGAGCATCCCCACTTCACCACATGTTCAGTTGCCTGTGCCTGCCATTACTGATGTTCATGCCCATTTCCTACACTACCTCGACAATCTTGAAGCATGTTCTTCAACCTTGAATGAGCACTCTCAACCCTGTCACAACGGTAATTACATTAATTTAACCATATATTTACAAAACATGTAAACAAGTGCATCCATTTCATAAATATAATACCTATTAGTTATGGTCGTGCCTAGATGCATATTCTTATTGATCCATGCATCCACAAACTTTACTTCGTGAGAAATGAGCCAAGTATATTTCCCATAAGTCGAGAAAATACCAAAAGGTAAGCACATTTGTTCAAAATAAGCCAAATGCATCTCAAAATCACCTTCTGTGGATGAATGCATTAAACTCATCCAAACATCCATAATAGGTTGTCATTCTTGTGTGTGAGGCAATTGACACAGTAGATGAGTAGCAACAGGAAAAACTTTCTCCAATGCATTCATCAATGCAATATCCCTATTAATAACAATAACCTCAGGTGATACATCAAATCTAAAAATCATGCTTCTTAACTTCTCTAACACCCACATGAAGTTATCTTATCTTTCTTGCTCCATGTAAGCAAAAGCCACTGAAAAGGTGAGTTAAGTAGAAGTAACACCAACAACCTCAAGCAATGGCAATCTGTATTTGTTGGTTTTGTACATGGTGTCAATAATTAACACATTATGAAATATATTTAGCAGTTTCAATGCATCCGGATGTGTCCATAAAATGTCTCTAATAACATCTGAGTCTTCATGCCTTCTATGCCAATATACATAGTCATCTCTTTCCATTAACTTCATAAGGTCCTGCAACTCTGTCTAGGGACCCCTTAGTGATGTTTGAAAGGCTTGTCGGGCATTATAAATTTGTTTGATGGTAGTCACATTATCCTTATTGTGATCTTTCAATGTTAGTAAGATATTCCTGGGCTTTACCATGTTCTTGGTCATGTCATTAACTAGGGACAACTCATCAGCATTTAGACGACCAACATAGGCATGACCCTCCAGATTTTCTCCCACATCATGGTTGTGATAACCCTAAACTACATTAAGTCTCCAACCATCACCTGTACGTACTGGTCTTCTTCTCAGCCTAAAAGGACAATCACATTTTTTTGTACCTGTAACATTACGGGTCAACTATTTCTTGTATGGTTTATACTTTCCACTTCTTTCACAACCCAATACTAGCGTTGTTTTCCGACCATTCCCTCCCGCGTCTGACCTCAAAATAACCACAACAAAATCATGTGTCATTTCCGCTTCATGTACCCAATTCAACAAATCATCTCGATTGCCAAATAATATCTGGTTTATCCATTTCAAAAATAATATCTGCCTTGGGATTAGTTGTTACATGTATTGCTTTACCTTCACCTACTCCTATTGAAGTTTTGTTTTGTACATTATGAGATCTTGACTACTTAACCATTGTAGTTGCATTTGGAGATGCTTTAGGAAAAGAAGACATCAGATCCTTCTAGGCTTCATTTGCATATAACATGGAAGAATTTTTCATCTTCTTCATTGAGGGAGCATTGGTATCCAAAACACATGGAAACCATTTTGTGCTAGAAAATTTTAATGCTTTATTAGTTTCCTTGACCTGGTTAGAATGTAATATAAGTCGAAGTCTTTGCCTATGTCTTGCCATTTTTCTAGGAACTGACACTTTGACAGGGTCAGCAATGTCTTTCGCCACTTCAACTTCATCTGGTTTATCCATTTCACAAATAACATCAGCTTTTGGATTAATTATTACAACCATTGCTTTACCTTTATTTACTGTAACTAAAGTTTCATTTTGTATATCATCTACATTTCCTGAAAGAGACACATTTCCATCAAATAGGTTCCTTTCAAATGCATGTATTCTCTGACATCCAGCTGCTAGGCATGACATATTCAATTACATACATGGTCAACATGTGCCATAAAGGTAGTAAGCTCTCAATGTCGAAACTAAATTGCAATTACTAAACAATAGTCAATTGAATTCGGGGCCCAAAATCAAATCAATAACACAACATATTTCTATGATTCCCTGATCATGAAACAAGTTGATCAGAATGTAATGTAAGTATTACATAACTCACTCACTAACCCACCGAAATGCAAAGATGGAAACTCTGATGAAATAACAAGAATCAATACAAAACAGAAAAGAAATAAGGGAATGAATGGGAACAATATTTGTACCTTGGAATCAAGCATTTGTTTGAGGCGTAGAAGCACTTGAAGCGCATTTTGCTTAGTGGAAATAAGCTCGTTGTGAAAGCGCGTGGCTTTTCTCTCAGAAACCATGATGCGAGCTGCAACTTCCTTGGCCATGTTGAGGATTATATTAGCGTAGGCATTCTTCAATGGCCTCAATTCCTTGGCATTTCAAGTACCTCACTTGCATCCTCATGTTAAGAAGATAACGATGGAAAGAGCCGTTGGAGGGAGTTGGTTTTTGACGTTTCAGATGGAGGAAGGACTATTTTAAAAGGTTTTCAATCTTTTAATTAAGCCACATCAGACAATGGGAATTGGGAATTAGGGATTATTTTGAAGAGTTTTCATCTTTTACAGCTAACATGGCACTTAACGTGCCACATCAGCGCCTTTGTTAACTTTAACTATTTGAGGTTAACATAAGGACTAATTTGATTAACGTTAGTATCTGTTTGGACTATTTTACAATTTCGTTTATTTTAGGGACTAACCTGACTGATGACATGTCTCTTAGGGGACCATTTTGATGGTTTACTCTTTTGATTAAGAATTTTTATTTTTCATTTTGAAAACCGTGGCTGATTCCTTTATTTTAGGCAACATTTAAAACATGTGGCATATTCCCTTATTTTAGGCATCTGTTTTTAAATTTATGTTGCCAAAAATGAAAAACTGTTGCCTATTATAATAGGCAACGACAGCAAAAATCATGCTCGTAAAATCGTTGCCTAAAACTTTATGTCGCAGTTTTAGCATCTTTGACCACAGTTTTCTGTTGTTGTCTGAAATAAAAAATGTTGTAGTGGTTTTTTGCAAGGGTGAGAGGCCCGATTTACCAGTTGAATAAACTCTCATTTGAAAATACTCATAATGATTACTTAAAGCTTGTACAATGCGAAGGAACACATGCCTTCGCATTCGAAACCTTCGTCGGAATTGGGCATCTGTGTATACTGGATTGTTTGAGAAATAGTCACTAAACAATCGATTATGGCCTTCTTCACGACTTCGGTCTATGTGAGTTCTTTTACCTCTATGTTTGTTGGCTTCTCGATTATCAACCTCATAAGTTCTTTCTCGTAGTTATCATTAATTTCCTCTTCTATGAGTTCCCACTCAAGCATTTCCTCATAGCCTGAATCGTTGGGATCCATTTGAATAATAATTATATAGTTATAAACTTGACACAATTTGATATGAAGATGAGAGGAGAAAACGAGAGAAAAGTGGACAACTAAGTGGTGTGAAAAAACCTCTTATATGTTAACAATATATATATTTATATATATAGAGAGAGTACGACATAACGACTAGTTTCAATAACAGTTAGTTTGACTAATAATTAATTTAAATAATAGCTTGTTTGACTAACACCTAGTTTAAATAGCAGCTAGTTTGACTAGTTTAAATAACAACTACTTTGACTAACGACTAGCTTGACTAACACCATTACATTACATAATTCCATGCTTCTCTCTAATTATGTTACATAATTTCTCATGATCTCGCAGTTGTCTCTCTGTCATCCCAGTTGTATTCTTAAATAGGATATCATACTTCTTCAGATTTAACTCCTTCTCCTTCAACTTGTTTGATTCACCCTTGACACGTGCCAATTCTACCAGAGCAGCAACTCTTGATTTGTGTGCCTTTTTCACTACACCAAGATCAACACCGACTGAAGATGTTTCATTTGCTTTTGCTTTTGCTTTCGCCTTATGTTTTGCTGCTTTGTTACCCATTGGTCGAACCAAAACAAGTGACGCGAGGTTGTACTCGGAACTTGTTTGCGTCTCCAGATTAGAAGATGATGGGTATGCCCCAGAATCAGAAATCTTCGACCTTTTTGTGGAACCTTCAAATGATGGGTTTGTCCACTTAGGTTCATCTTTCAATAATCGTCATGCATACTCTAACTTAAATTGATCACCTTCATATTGAGAAAAAATCACATATGTCTAAGCCATGATATCATTTTCAGAGCCACCATTTTTCTTTCTTTGAACGGCTTTTTTGTAGCACCCAACAAATTTTTGAATTATGGCATTCAACCTATGCCATTGAGATTTGAGTTGCATAGTTTCCCTCTCTCACAATTGGCCATGATGCTTGTTGTAATTTTCTTCAATCCTTAACCAATAACAATCTACTTTTTGGTCCACCCCCACAATTACATCCTTTGAAATGTTTAGCCATGCTTGAAAAAGAAGTGTATCATCCTCCATGGTGAATCTTGCTCTTAATTTTCTTTGGGTAGCATGTCCTTCTACTTCATCAAGTGTGATGTTTTCCAAATTGACCTCGGTGGAGATTGGTGGAACTTTAGATTCATACATGTCGTTGCTCCTTATTTCCTTTTCTTTATCAGTAGATTGAACACTGCTAGAACTAATTGGAGCCTCATAAAACATGCCGACATTAGTTGGTGGTTGTTGAAACCAGTGTTATAAAATGGCGGTTATGGCGATGCCATAACGGCATGGCACCGGTCGTCGCATTACGTTATGGTCATTTGGCCTCTGTATGGCGCGCGTTCGCCATTTTGGATATAGCGGCCGTTATGGAGGTAACGGTGTGGCGGCGAATGGTGGGCATGGCGGTCGTGGCACCCATTTTGTGCTTTTTTTTCCGGGTTTGGGCCCGGGTCGACCAAGTTTCCTCCTATTTCCCCAACTCTTTCTGGTTCGAGACCTACATCTGCTGCACGAAAATCCTCACACACTTGGTCTCCTCCCTGAGTCATCCACTGCGCACCACCTCCGACGAGTTCTGCCGGCGTCGCCACTGCCTCCGACGCGACCACCGCCGTCTGCGACAGGTTCTGCAGCAGTCCTCATCCCTTTTCTTCTCTTCTCCGCGCGGTTCAGGTTCTGCAGCAGTCCTTATCATTCTTCTTATCTTCTTGACGATGAGGAGGATTAAACAAAATAGTTTTAGGACTTGTCATTGTGTTTTACTGTTTTTTAACATCATTTCTTTGTTTTGATGGCTATTTAATCCTTTTGTTAGTTAGGAATTTGTCTTTTTATGATGATTATCACTAGATTATGAATGCCATGAATTTTATATTGTTATATTGTTGGTTTTCATATATCTGTTTGTTATTTTGCTGTTTTTGCATCATATTTTATATATATATATATTGTCTACCATAGACCGCCATAGCGTCCGCCATGCCATTATGGCGCTTAAAGGTCCTTGCCGCCATCCGCCGTATAACCTTACTGACAACACTAGTTGAAACATGGGGAACTGATAAGGGAATGGCAACCTAGGATATTGAAAATTTCCAGCATTTGGGTTATTTTGGGAATTTGGATAAAATTGAGGGTTTTGAGAATTTGGATTGGTGGGAGCTTTGATAATCTGGCATGAAATTATAAAATGAATTGGAGTTAAGTTGATTGGAATCCATTTGGTAAAACTAAATGAAAGAGGAATATGAGAATTTTTTTGGGGAATGTATGAAGACAATATGAGATAAATTTGATACTATGATTGTGAAATTTTCTTCCAAATTGCATCACAATATATATCTCTTTTGAATGGCAACGATAATTTTTTAGGAGCAACGATCAGTTTTTTTCCAATACCGCAATAATCTTTTTTTTCACTATGTGCAACAACATTATTTAGCTGTTCAAAAGCACAAATTTTACTGACACTTTCAACTTTTATCAGAGCCGGCCCATAGATTGAGTTTAAATCACGTTGCTTGTGTAAGACATTGCAACTATCACAAGCAACGTGTCCGGCCGTGAAATTGGAAAGCAACGTTCCTTAAGTGCATTGGGACCTGTAAGCAACACGCATCTTTCATGTGTTGGAGCTGCTCTAACAGTGTATAATTATTAAACGCCAATATAAAAGTTTATGGTACCTATTTATAAAAAGGTGAAAATTTAGGGTGGTTATTAATCTCCAAAATATACATGGTCATCATAGCCATCAAATATAAATTTAACATTATTCTATCTTCCAATATTTAACATGGTAGAACATTATTCTATCTTCCAATATTTAACACAGTAGCAAACCTAGTGTTTGAGTTTGAGTTTGAGCTTTGAGACAACTATAACCGTCACTACCAATTGATTCATATGCTAGGAGATATACTACCATAGGGTTTACTCTAATACTAGTAGTAAAAAATAAACATTAAATTTAGGAAAATGTTAACGAGTGTACTTAGGACATTGATTAAATAACCATATATTAGTATGTTTTTATTAAATAGACTAATAAAAATTTATTAATTTTAATTACTTAATCAATATTGTTAGAACACTTATTAATATGAGTACATCACCTTTAAAATTAACTAGTGCCCTACCCGTGCGATGCACGGATAATATTATGTTAATTGAGTAATAATATTGTTAACATGATAAAGCGTGAGTTTGTTAAAAAGTGTAAATGAACACTAATGATTAAATACTTTATACTATACAAATTGAATTTTGTGAGTATGTAAAGAAGATACAAAATTAAAAATTAAAATGTATTTCACTTATAGTAGCAATAGATAAATAAGGATAAATTACATAATTAGAAAATGACATTAAATTAGATTTTTTGAAAGACCTCCTTGTACACTATATTTTTTGTCACATTACAATAGTTGAAATTGTCATCACATATTAGAACCTTAAGTCCATGTCTAGACTTAACTCTAGAAACAACAACATATAACTGACCATGAGAAAAAACAGGTTTTGGTAAATAGACACCAACATGTGACAATGTCTGGCCTTGACTTTTATTAATGGTCATAGCAAAGCAAAGACATATTGGAAACTGTCTTCGTTGAAACTTCAACGGAGTGAGATGATCAGATGGAATTAAATTCATTCGAGGAATGAATTTAAATACATGATGTATAAGATACATCATTGGGAGAAAATAAAAAGGCAAACAGTGGTAATGAATATTTCACAAACAGTACCTATCCTTAAAGGACATAACTTCTGGAATCTGAGGATTCCAAAGTAACCTAGTGGAATTGTAACAGTATAAAGCGAAACACGACCTACAATATTTAAAATAAGAATAATATGGAAAAAATGCAATATTTAAAAGAAAAAATGTGGTAAAAAGCACGTTCGTCACAAAAATAAAGGTTATTTAACGGTTGATGATATTTAAAAAACTCACCAAGGTAACTCTTAACTTTTGCAAATTGAATGACCAGTATACCAATATCATCAACACCACTTTCCAAGAAATTTTTCATAACTTCAATAAAATGGCCAAACAATGAACATTCAACCACACCCCTACAGAGCACAAAATTAACAATTAATAAGAACTCATCTCATATTTGTAATGATAATACATGCATGAATAAATATATAGTTCACGGTGAAAAGTTGAAAACATAATAATAAATCTTGTTTTTTAATTACTTATCATCTGTTAGCTCCACTTCAAGCACCCTAATTGTTCTACCAAACTTTTTAAACTCCTTCTCTTCACCCACGGCAGTTAAAAGACCTATGAAATCTGCATCATGAAAGAAAAAGATAAGAGTAATTAATGTATATATAATATAATATAAAATATGTAACATAGTCACGTTTATCCATTTTACATAACTCACCATACAAATAGTCAGATACACCATTTGTTTGCTGGATCTCTTCAGAGGTCTTGGAAGCCACACCAAATCGAGGAATAAGCTCACTTTCAGCAGGATAAATAGTAGTCCTAGGCTGAAACAACAACTTAAACTCATGGAATGTTCTCCTATATTCACCACTGTTTTCAATGACGCCAAAATAGCTCATTCTGTAAACGCCACCTTCAACAATGGAATTCCTAAATCTTCTAATCATAGCCTTCCTAATGCTTGCCTAAATTCTTCCACCCTATAATAAAAAAAATTATTAGAACACTAAAAAAATAACTAATCAAAGATAATGACTAAGAATAAAAGATTGGGACATAAACCACCTCAGAATCTACCAACACCATGTCCACTGAAAACACATTGGAGGGATTAAAAGATTGACAAATCTCCCAAATCCTAATAACATGCACTTTAAGTCTTATAGCTTCTCTCCCACGAACAATATCCTTAATAGCATCAAATGGACCATGCACTAAAGCCATTCTCACAAATAACCGGTTAAAATTTCTCATAAAGGATTGTAGAAAGAGAGAAGAAATGGTGCAATGAAAGTGTGTAATGGAAGGCCTATTTATAGATATTTTGAAACAGTACAAAACTGCCAATTGAATTTTTTATTGTATCCTTCAAAATAAAACAACTTGATATGTCACTCACTTAACATATACTGGAATAGGGGACCATAATATTCATATAGGGAAATTACTTTATAAATTTTCAAAGAAAAGAACCCTTTTCATTCTAAATAATACATTCCTGAAAAGATAAAAACACAATCCATAAAAAAAATTATGCCATGAAAATAAAATTGAATACTCACTAAAACTCAAAATAAAATTAGCATGATAGAAACATAATATATTAACCGCTGGCACAAATAATGTTTTTTTAAAACATGTCCTACAGCATTTCCTAAAGAATGTCACCTTCAAAAGCAATTTTTCGTCTACCATTAAACAATTAGTATCATTAGACATAAATCTGAATAGGAAATTAGGAATTAGAATTTAGGAATCAAATCAAGGAAATTTGTTCATGTTATTTCCAAACACAAAAAAATGATAATTATATAACACAAAAAAATTATAATTATAGTAGCAGGGGGTTTATAGGCACAACTAACTTCACCATATAACAACATAGGAGTAAAGGCCTGTTAAAAACTATTTCATAAAGCAAAGTCAGATACAAACATAAATCCACTTTTAAAATCTAACTTTATACCACTAAATATTAAAAACAATTTATAATATAAAATGCACAGTATATCTAGGACTATAAAATTTAAATAGCAAAACTATTTTAAATAGAAAAAGTAATATTGAAACACCAATGTGATCTCATGAACGTATTGTTAGTTCGGCACCAACATTATAATAAGGCAGTAATTTAACATTAAATAAGCAGGTAAATAAATAAGAGGAGAGACATAATGAAAACACCATTTACACGTACCCTGAACAAATAATAGTAAGGCTTTTTAGGAATCGTTGTAATTAGTAATCATCTTTTTAAATTGATATCATAAGACTAAGGCTTTTCAGAAAAAACTCTTTTAAAACTAAATTAGTTAGTAAAAAAAAAAAACAGCACATATAAACCTAGCTAACATTATATGAAGAAAATAGTCTTTATAAGATCAATTTAATACCTTACTAATATTGGTAAAATTTCCAACCCAAACAGTGGACTTTAGTTGAAAACAAAATAGAAATTGCTATTGCTAAATTTTGTTACCATTGACACATGTAAACATGAGGGGACATGTCCGATAGCTTATATTCCATGAGAACACACACAGGTATCATGTAAGCATGAATCATGTTCCTTGGAAAATCAAATATGCTAAGGAGCTAAATAGCCTATCCAAATATCTATGTGCCATAGGTAAAAAATAACAAACAAAATATAAAGAGAAAAAAACAGAGTGTTTTTCATTATCTTTTAAGGTTTTCTTCCTTACAATCCCCTAAACTTCCCCATGAAAAACTGCATCTTAGTTCTGTCATAATGGTGCAATTTCTAGATTAACAATTTAGTTGCCTCTAAATCCTTTGTCCTGATGTTTAATAAGGCTAATTGTTCAAATTCATTCAAGAACAAATTGACCATACAAAACAAACCGAGACACCTTTAGTAAAACCTTAGTATCTTGATATGACATTTCCTATAACTAAGCATCCTTGGGTTCATATCATTATGTTTAAAAACTTATTTTTCTGTATCACTTAAAGAAAGCAATTAACCAACTAGGGTTGGTTCAAGTGGTACATGTTTGATTCCCCTTAAGCAAGGTCTCGGGTTCGAGTCTTGTGGATGGAAAAAATCCCCGCTGGGAGAGCTAGCCCACCATGATGTGGATGTTCCCGGCTCGAACAGGATTGCTTCCCGTGGAGGATACCTGTGGTTAAACAAAAAAACTTAAAGAAAGCAATTAGTTAAGAAAAAAATATATGAAATTTCTTCTTTAAATGACAAATGTGAATCATAATGGAAATTAAATCTTCCCAAAAAAATTGTTGGAAAACCCACTACTCTGTTCTGTTGGAGACAAAATTGACAATGAGGAAGGATGAAGTTGAAGGAAAAAGTAACATGCCTAGAGCCTACATCCACAATTGATAATTGAATATGTGAATGGAAAATAGCTAGCAACCCAGATGGTGGTGCCCACTTAATAGGATGTACAAAATTATCCCAACACTCAACACATCTAATTATGTTAATAATGCTTATGCAGACTAAAAGGCACCTGTTTTCTCTGCATTGGAGTGCAATTTGACAAATTAATATATTGGAAAATCCATAACCTTTCATTTTTTTACTAAGATACAACACAATCATAAAAAAACACAGTCATTAGGAGAAATTAAAAACTGATTCAGAAAAAGTTAAAGAAATTAAAAATATAAACCTAAGATTAGATATACCTAATAGACTTAGAATCCAATTCATAACTTTGAGATTAAAATATTAAACTAACCAAACAACAATTCCATAACCGAAAGTTGGTTGACTGAGCATCATTTACCTTTAGCAAATTAGTGAAACAGAAAAGTCATTCCAAGTATCCATGAGGATATTAAAGTACCTTAAAATAAATTAATTTGAAACCTATAAATAAGATCCATATAGCCAGGCCCAAACCTTTGACCAGGAAAAACGTAGCTACAAACAAAATTTCATGTTAAAATTCTTTTTAATGCTACTTCAATTTTCTAATCTAGTTAACAGTTTATGTATATGGATGGCCCCCTTCTAAGCATAATGTATGAAAAAGATGGTCTTTTTAAAAAATGAAGAAAACTTATCAAATTTTTTATTTTTAAAATCACTTTGGTACACACAAATTTAAGATATTTCTGATAGAATTTTGCTCTATAATGTTTCTAAAATACAAACACATAGAGACACCCCCTAAATATCTTTCTATAACCTCTCTGGAATTATTATAGAATTTTGTCTTGCACTCGTTAGCTATGGAATGCGCCTCAGTTTCATTTCATATTGTTTCTTCTCTCATAGTATCTACAATCTTAAGAGACATAACCCCAATAGAGACTTCGAAGCAATTATTGAATAGTTACCCTTATTGCCTAAACTTCCAACCAAAATAGTTGACTATAGTTGAATAGAATTGATATATTACCACATTTGGTAAATTTGGTTACCACTATTATAATTGACCCATGTCAACCTGAGGGGACTGCTCTGAGAGACTAATGGGACTAATAGGCTGCACCACATACATTGGTAACATGCCCATGTAGTGGTTCCTATAAAGTATGACACATTCACCTACACGGGAGAGGCACCTGAAACAACAGATCATTACCTGCCTAATCCCTGCATGATTCCAAAAGAAGGCTTTTCATATCAAATATTTCATTGATGAACCCATAAAAAACACATTTCACCTAACGAAATAGAATAAGCATAAAAGAAAGAAAATATAAAAATATTCACACAAACATGGTTTTTTAAATTTATCAACATCAATTAAACCTGTGCTAAATCCTTAGTACAATAAGGAATATTATTCATAACCATAATCATAAGCACAACCTTAATTAAATAAGGATTAAGGAATGAGAATCATCACCTAATATACATAACCTACCCTAATCAACTTAACAAACATACCCTACCCTATCAAATACTCATGACAAAATTGAAAAGTAATGACTGCACAATTTGTCTGCCAAAATTTTGGAAAAGGGAAATGGGAAAAAGATTTCATCAAATCATTTCCTTAGATCGCAAATTGCAAAACAAATAAAAATTGGCCAAAAAACCCCTAATTTCAATCTCCAATGCAACCATCGCAGAACCACACAACAACATCATACTGAAAGACAATGACAAACAAAACCTTGCTACAAAACAGAAACCATAAATCAGTAACCTACGTGCAATGAGTAAGCTATAGAGGAACAGATCACAAAATAGTCTTATTTTTTTCAATCATATAATACGAATGACATATAATGAGTAAAAAGTGAGTAAATAGAGGGAAATCTGTTTCGATTTATAGCCTACACAAAGCACTATTCCCTTCGCGTCCCTCCCACGCGTCTCCCTCGAACATGGCCTCTAAATCATAAATCAGCATCTCACATTGTTGCAATGAGTTCGTTGCCCACACATCCTTCTACAATGGAACCCCTGGCACCGCTAGCCTACAGAGCGACCGACACCACCAAATCTGCTTCGATTTATAGCCTCCACAGAGCACTGTTTCGATGACGTCGCTAGCCCACGCGTCCTCACAGAACAGAACCCCTGCCACCGCTAGGTTACTAAGCGACAGACAGCAGCTCAAATAACTTTATCCCTATCAAAGACACGACACAAAAAAACCCTAAGAATACCACTCTTCTCACACTAAGCGGTAGACCAAATAAGCTTTACAGAGAAAGAGAAAACCTACAATAAAACTGACCTATGACACTAAGGAAATAGGCCCCCATACAACCTGTAAACGTGTCTGAGGGTAATAGGAATTATTTGAGCCCGACATGTATAAAAAGAAAAGTCCGTGTCAGGAGACAAAAAGAAAACACTGAGTGAATAGTACTTACCAATACTTCTCCAATGTAACAATATTCATTCAATATATGTTATTCTGAAATTTGTTTAGTAAATGTGGCGATAGACAGGTAATTATTCCCGACATCAAAGCCAAGGGCTTGACTCCCGAAGCTGAGGTTCATATCAAACCAAACCGAATGGGTGGGTGTGGAAATGAATTGACCTCACTGACCCAACCCAAACGCGTTAAAAATAAATCACACAAATTTCTTTTTCTGTCTCCGTCAATTCCTCTCTCTCTCTTTCTCCGCGCCCAGAGAGAGGACGAACCCTTCACCGCGCCCTTTCACTCTCCGATCGCCGCCGGCAACCGGCTCCGGCGAACCACCATCCACTGACATGATTGACGATTCTCTCCTCTTCTCCCGGAATCCCTAGAACTTTGATGCGACGATCGAATGCCCGCACTCGGGTCGATTCGAATCCTAACCAAATGGATCCAATGACGAAGCTCCAAATCCGTTCCACTAACCTCTTCGCTCGCAACCCCAACAACAACGCTTCTAGGTCTCCCTGCTCCAACAACACCTTCCTCGCCCCCATTCTCTTCTCCCTCCTCCTCTTCCTCTCCTACTATGTATTCTTCTCCTCATCTTCGGGGAGCAGCTTCAGATACCGGATCATCGTCGACGGTGGCAGCACCGGGACCAGGGTGCACGTCTTCAAGTACGAGGTGCACAGGGTGTTCAATTTCGGGAAGGAGGGGCTAACGTCGATGAGGGTGAACCCTGGTCTGTCCTCCTTCGCCGAGGATCCGGATGGTGCGGGTCGTTCCCTTTCGGAGCTGGTAGAGTTCTCGAAGGGTCAGATCCCGAGGGAGAGTTGGAGTGACACGGAGATTCGGCTCATGGCCACGGCTGGATTGAGGATGCTGGATGCGGAGGTGCAGGAGAGGATTCTAGAGTCTTGTAGGAGGGTCCTTCGTTCTTCTGGCTTCAAGTTTAGGGACGATTGGGCTTCTGTCATCACAGGTTCTCTCTTCTTTTTCTCTGTTCTTTTTTCAGGCAATGCAGGAGTTTCAATGGATCACGGTGAATGAAGCTAACTTTGCCATTGTTGAGTTCTTAATTAAAATGTTAGGTGAATGGGAGATTCATTTGCTTAACGAATGACCATTTTGTTCTTGTGCATGATATGGAGCTTCGTTAGGTTACTTGACATGAAGCAAGATTCTCATACTGGCATCAATTTTTTATTTGGTGTAGTTTTTAAGCTTTGTATTGCGATCGTGTTTTTCCTCTTTCTTAGCATGAAGGGAGTTGCTGGTGATGGGCACGCAAGTTCCTCTTTGTTAGTTGAGTTTGATGTTTGTCATGATGTTGGAGCTATGTGGAAACTTACTATGGCATTTATGATGGAATGTCAGAGACAAAATCACCTAGAAATTGTATTATATAATGTATTAGTAGTGTTGGTTGTGAAGATAGAAGTAGGATGGGGACATTTATTTGATCTTTCACAGAAAGGAGTATGAAAGGCAAAGAGGGAGAATGATGATAGAGAATATACTTTTGACAAAACGATTGAAGGAAAGATGTTTGCAATTGAGCAGTGAAAGGAATGCCTGTACATACCTTGAGGGTTTACAATATTATTGAACCTGATTTTCTATTTGTCATATCATCTCTTTTCACTCTTTTGCTATTTTCAATCACTGTTTGGCTTACTATCATGCCAATGTTCTAGGTGTCAGCAGCATCATAATGTAAATGTGATGCTTCTTTTGTTTTCTCTTTTTCTTTCTTAATTTTGTAATAATTTGTTAGTGGTTTTAACAATCAGCATGGTATCTACAATTATTGGCTTCTTTACATCTTATGCTATTATATTGTGGCTTTACAGGTTCTGATGAAGGAGTGTATGCTTGGGTTGTTGCTAATTATGCGCTGGGAACTCTTGGAGGTGATCCTTTGGATACAACTGGGATTATTGAACTTGGTGGTGCTTCTGCTCAGGTGCAACTTTATCTCCCTGATTACTTCTTGTTCCAAAATTTTATTTTGGTTAGAGCCAAATTATTTTATACTATAAAATTGTATACGGTTTGACTGCATTTGCTTAATGAGTTTTTACTTTTAAGCCAATATTTTAGAGAAAGGTAAACTTGTTGGGGAGCATGACGAATGGATTTCTACTTTATTCTTATTTTAGGTGACCTTTGTATCAAGAGAAGCAATGCTGCCTTTGTTCTCACGTGCTGTTAAATTTGGGAATATCACTTACAACCTTTACAGCCACAGTTTTCTTCATTTTGGCCTGGTGATTGTTATTCTCTTTGCTGTGTTGTTTAGACTCATTGTGTGTATCTACTGATCTACTGCTTGCTTAATCACAATTCACAAATGATGTTCCACTGAAAAAAAAATCACAACATTTGATGCTGTTACTTTTTAGTGGGTATGTTAATGGTCACAGTTTTATTACTTTAATTTTCTGTCCATATTCCATATCAAAAGATTAATGGTTCTGTTTAGCTTCTTTTAATTCAATGTGGTTCTCTTTGCGGGTCATATGACTGATCATCTGTTCTAGACTTGGAATGATACCATGGTGTTTAATACTTTCTAATTGTTATTCATTTTGCAGAATGCTGCCCATGACTCATGGAGAGAAGCACTTATATCAGGAGATTTTAGCTTGGGTAATTACATGTGCCACGTTGTTGAACCGATGTCTATATCTCAATTTAATCAAATAGATCCTTGAACTTAATCACCATACTGTATTATGCTATTCATTTATGACTGTGTTTTTTTGGCAGTTCTGAACCATTCAATCCCCCCATGACAATTATTAAAAGTAAAAGTTTCCATAAAAAATATCAAAATTATATAACAACACATGCTATGAACATCTTTCAGAAACATGATCTGTACAACTGGTTTGATCTTCAAATTATTTACACTATGTTGTTTTGCTGTGCATTTGTCTATATTGATGAACACAGTAAAACTTTTCTACAAAATGTTAAATTGTCAACATTATTTCAGAAAAAAGGTTGCAATATTTGATGCTTAATTTAAGCACTCCTTTAGTTGTGCCATGTCCCATGTGTGCTCTTTTTTTTTTGTTTTTTTTATCATATGTTTCACTAGAATTTGGCATCCTGCCTCTCTTTCTCTCTTGTTTAACCAGTATTTGTAGCATACGAGCATGCTGTAGAATTGCATAATCTCTTCAGATGGTCAAATGTTTTGGTATTGATTCTTTATTCTCCTCAGTGCAGCTTCTCAATATATTCAGGAGAGATTGCGCATAGATCCTTGTACTCCTACAGGGTACTCTTATAATGTGGTTCCTAGCTCACACAGTGAGAAAAGCCAATATCATTCCACTATCCAAACAAGGGGTAACTTTTCAGAATGCAGATCTGCAACATTGATGCTACTACAAAAAGGGAAAGGTTGTGTTAACGTTTGTAAATTTGAATTGTTAGATTCCCTTTAAAAATGAGATTTTTTTCACTGTTGTTTATTTTAATTAAAGTTGATTTTTTTATTTTTACAGAATCGTGTTCTTATCCGCATTGTGACATAGGATCAACTTTCATACCTAAGCTCCAGGGGAAATTTTTGGCCACAGAAAATTTCTTTTACACATCAAAGGTTCTTTTTATGCTTTATAGATAATATGTTATGCTTCTTATAGTGTTGTCTTGTATAATTGTGCATTTTTGTTGTCTACAATGGCATTAGAGATGATTGTAATATACTGTAATTCTATTATTTCTTGGACAATTGACTGCAGCATGCATAGTTCTACTTTTGCTATTTTGATATTTGATACATCATTTACACACTGATTCTTGATTCTTTGGTTTGTGTTAGTTTTTTGGATTGGGACCAAGAGCCTATCTATCCAAGTTGATGACTGCTGGGCAAGAATTCTGTGGAGATGATTGGTTGAGGCTGAAGAAAAAATATGTCTCCCATGATGAGGAAGATTTGCTTAGACATTGCTTCTCTTCAGCATACATTGTCGCTCTGCTTCATGACAGTCTTGGAATTGCTCTGGATGATGAGAGGTATTCCTGATATTTTTCTTTTAAGATATTTGAATACATAGAGACTGGTAATAGTCTAATAGATAGTATTTGCATTGAACATTTAGTCCTACTCCTGCATGAAACAAGTTTTAGGTCAAATTACAACAACTTCCTGAGGTTTGGTGAAACTACACTTGATACCCTTCTTATTTGTACATCTACAGACTACACTGGCCTCACTTAATGTGAATTGTCAGACTGTCAACCCATGTTTGTGAAATATCTTAAATACCCCAATTACCCTTGTTATTCAAGGCTGTAAAAGAACCATAAAAACCATTTTATTGAATCTCCAATAAAACTGTCTACTATCAATTCTCTCCTCTCAATCGAAACCCAACCATTGGGGAAAATGGAAAAATAAATATAAGAACATGATTCAACAAACCCACTAGAAAGAAAGGTGGTGAATGGATGAGGGGTCAAGGCTGTTTCTGGTGCAGCCGGGTTTGGTTTGCAGGGAAGAGAAATTCATGGCTGTTGCATGGTCTCTGGCAGAGAGCAATGGGGTGCTGGCGTGCTGCTTTTTTTCTTGTGACACTGAAGCTTAGGATTTGCTGGGTTGCAAGATTTGCTGGGTTGCAAGTGGGTGAGGGTGGAGGAGGTTGCTGACCAAATGTGACTGGGTCAGGGGGAATTGTGGTTGCTGGCCAAATGGGTTTTTTGTTGGGCTGAGGAAGGTTGTTTGATTCTGGGGATTTTGGTGGAGTTGCTGAGTTTGCTCGTATTGGTGCCACTACAATGAGCACAACTGTTATCCCTCACTTCTCCATCTTTATAGTTGGAGATCTTGACAAAGGGCTTGTTGGCTTGATGGAAGTTAGAACTCTTCGAGGTTGGCTCAATGGAAGTTTTCACTGGCTGGAATTGGTGATGGGGATAGAGTCTGGAAATGATTTTCTGATGATAGTGTTTGGGTTTGGGAGTAGGCAAATTGGTGATTTCTGTTTAGGCTTGGTTGTTTGATATCAAAGAGGGCTGGTGCTTGGGGTGGTTAAATGGAGGTTTTAATTAGTTGTTGTTTTCTGGATTGAATGGAGCAGATTGGTGTTTTGTTATATGGGTATGATAGATGGATGGAAATTTCATGGTTGTGTGGCTGTTGTGATAGTTTGGTGGTTTGGCTTGTGGCAGCAATGGATAATATAGAACTCATAATGCTCCTTCTATTCGAAACCAAACCTACCTTCATTAAAACATGTAACGCTCCTTGTATTTGATCTTTCAATGGCGTCATGTTATATACAAGGGTTCCAGAATGCATAAATTAAGGGAACACGATGTAGGTATGCTAACAGGGTGGGTATAATTTGTAATTTTTCCAAATCTTGGGTAGTGAGCTTAATTTGCCCCAAATTTTATGATGTCTGTATATGGATATGGTCTTCAAAATATGTTTATTTTGGGAATTCTGTTGCCACATTTATGACTACTTGGCTTGGTTGCCATTAGATTTCCTCTGCTGCCATATCATACATCCAGTATATGTAAATTGAAAAAGGAAATTTTTGGACTTGACCTGTGTGCCTCTAGTTTCCTGGCTTCACCTGGTAGCTATCTTTCATGTGTAAATGTTCGTGTGCTTGCACTTGCTCTTGTCCCTTTCTTGGTGGGAATGTGTATATGCTTTTTGGTTTCTTCATGTCAATGTATTTCTTCTTGGTTGAATCTTATGGACTGGAATTACTGTTGGCCAGGGTCAAGGTTACTAATCAGGTGGGAAGTATTCCTCTTGATTGGGCTTTGGGAGCCTTTATTCTGCAAACCACAGCTGATGCAGATATCCAGAACCATCACTGGATCACCGCGTTTTTCAGTGATGAATCGCCTACTCTCCTCTCACTCATTGGAATTTTTATAATATTGTTGTTTACAGCATGGTCTATATCTAGGTGGAGGAAACCTCAATTGAAGACAATTTATGATCTAGAAAAGGGACGATATATAATTACTCGAGTTGGTAGATAATGCTGGATAGAAGACCAGACCCTGGTTCTTGGTATACATATGTGGAGGCATGTTGTGATTCTGAGGAAAAATATTTATCCTTTCTCACTTGATGGCCACGTCATACTATCAGGGCGATGCTGGTGGGACTGAGATTGTACATCATTTGATTTGATTGGATTTGGATGCAGCATGTGAGAGTTACTCCTATTGAGGAACTAGCGTAGAGTAGTACGTTTCGTTGTGTTTAGTGGAATCCAGGAACCTAGTGTTATGCCACTCAGTCAATAGCAGTAGGGCAAAGAAGTGGCGCAGGTCAGCCTAGGGTATTGTGAGGTGGAGCTGGATGCTGCATCCACCCTTCTACAGAAAATACTTTGTTTATCATGTGGTCTTTGTACCAAACTCGGCATAAACAAATACTGAATTCATATGTTTGCCAATTGTAACTCATGCAAAGAGAGCTTTCTTCCTTACCTGCCCGGGAAGCTGATTTATATATGGAGACTTCGGAACTCACTTTTGTTATGCTGAGTATAAATATAAATTGAGGTCATTGTAGCAAAACTTTAATTGAGGTCCATTAATTTGTTAAATTTCAATTGTAACATGGGTTTTTATTGGACTTAGGCTCAAAATTTAATAACGAAGTTAGATCTTAGATGTGGTAAATGCCTATTAGCTTGTGGTTTTAGCAACTAATACGATGTTTGTATAACGACTACACATGATATATTTTATAAGTGACGGAAAAAAATCATCCCATTGTCTCAAACATAAAATTAAGCAGAACCGTATCGGTACAAAGACGCGAAATTGCACTTCTGCTCATCTTAATGTACTCAAGTCCCTATAAAAATGTGTAAACCATCACTTCCTCTCTCTTTTTTTTTTTTTTTTTTTTAAGGCTTTTTAAGTGTTGTTTAAGGTTAATATATATAAATGGTTTAATTGCACTTTTGTCCCTTTACTATAGTTTATCCCCAATGTTGGTTCCCCTAGTTTTTTTTTTCGTGGTTTGATCCCTTTTTTTTTCGCGATTTTAGTCATTTGAAGTTTGTTGTACTTTTTTGTTTTTTAAGTTAATTGAACCTTAAAGTCTTTCATTTTCTTGTAAGCATTACGTTTTGCTCACGGAATCGGAACCACGATAAAATATAATTTAATATTGCGAAAAAAATCAAATGTAATTTAATATTGCGAAAAAAATCAAAAGTTTAACTCATATCACGGAATCGGAACCACGATAAAATGTAATTTAATATTGCGAAACAAATCAAAGGTTTAACTCATATCTATCTAGACATCTCGAAGGGTGGTAAAATGTAATTTTTAATATTATAAAAAAAACAAAGGATTAACTCATATCTATATAGACATCTCAAAGATTATAAAAAATTCTTAAACGCACGGGCATCTCGTGTCTAAGGATCCAGAATTTTAAGATGGACCTACTCTATTGGAGGAGAGATTAATAGCCTATTTGGCTACACGTTTGAATAGTGTAAAATCATGGTTTCATGAAATTGATTTTAAATTACTATCGTCCAACGTGCTTCGTAAAATGTGTATCACTCATCTCAACCACTGATTTTTATAATCAATTCTACTCAACTGTAAACCAAACAAACACTAAATTACACTAATATAGTTTACTTCAAATCTTAGACCATTAAATAATCTTTTTATAGAAATTTATATTTTAAAATTAGTTGTTGAATTGAAAGTTACTATTATATAATTATATTTATAAAATTTTATATAATTAAACCAAAATTATTTAATGCATAATTGAAATATGTTAAAATTAACATCATATATACACACTTTTAAAATATATGGAAATAAAAACCATTTGATTATTGATTTATTGGTGTTAAAATTTTATAAGATTTGACACAAATGATCAAAATAATAAACAATTATAATTCAATAGTTGAATAAATAACAATCGTATTCTTTTTAAAATTATCAATAGTATAAAAATTATAGTTGTATAAGTTGAACCTCTTCAATTTATTGTGTCATTTTTCAATCATGAGTAAAAATTTCATAGGATAGAAAATTGGGTGTTATATCTCTTTATTTCATAAGCATTCATAAATTC
Organism: Sesbania bispinosa; assembly: GCA_026901365.1. Classification (NCBI taxonomy): domain Eukaryota; kingdom Viridiplantae; phylum Streptophyta; class Magnoliopsida; order Fabales; family Fabaceae; genus Sesbania; species Sesbania bispinosa. The sequence continues at coordinate 1,434,344 of QLOH01000094.1, read as the reverse complement.
AACCTTTTCATATATTATATATAAGATTGTGAACTTTTAATTTAAGAGGATTTACACCTAGATATGGCATAGTTGAATTCTCTGTCATATTGAGACTTGAGAGGAGTTCACGTAGCTGTGGATTCTGACAATCTCCGTTTCGTTGTAAAACTCGTGTTGCACCTAACTTTTCCCAATGTTATAAAAAAAAGTTTGATTTTTCTTCTTTTTCTGATTCATTCTTAAAAAAACATGTTAAGCGATTAAATAAATAACAAGCTACATGAAGTATAGGAAAAGAAATGTAATTTTGAATTGGGCTAGAGAAAACCCTTTTGCCACAAACGCTATGTAATAGCAGTTATCGCTTGGATAATAAAACCTATAGATTTTAGCAGAGTTTTATGCGTGAAGCATGAAATGCTAGTTCAATTTAACAAAATATGTTCCTAACGGTAGTTAGACAAGGAATGTTGCATTTGCCCCTAGGCCTACAAGATAGGAATCAACTACTCCAATTTGACCATAGAATTTGTAGGAAACATAGAGGCTATAATTGCATGGTACCTATAGTTTACTTCAAAACACCAACCTTTTCGTAGGTTAGTGCGATAAATTTTCAAAGAAACCCATTTTTGAAACAGATCATGCAAATAGAAGCTACATAAGTCAGTGCAACTCTTTCTTACCATGTCCAATTTTATTTCAAGGCACTAAGTGTGTGAGTGTGAGTATAACACTGTATATAAGAGTTCCCTAAGTTCCAACATGCTTGAAATTCTAGAAACAACATCCTTTTCCCAAATAGTTAGCTTCTCCCTTTATAATAAAATTTTAGGCCATGTTGAATGTTGACGTAATTGGGAACAAAAAAAGGAAGAGATGTGGGAGGGTTTTCAGGTTCAAGAACTTTGGTGAACCAGGGTACCCAGTTATGTGTACTGCAGGGCCATTTCGTGAGAATGTGAATGCATTACTTGAATATGCAAATTTGGAGAGTAATTTAAGCATGGGAATGTCAATATGGTCATTTCAACTTGAAGTTCATCACCACCCACCTTTACATATCTTGTTGTTTGTGATTGAAGAGCCAATAGAGGCAGCACTAAATCGTCATTGCAAGCATTGTCAATACATTGGTAATTAATGTTAATATTTGGTTTGCAATTGTAACTAATAGCATTCACTATGGTTAGAAACAATTAAGCAAGTAAGTCACATAATAATAACTATATGTATATTCATATGTTTTGCTCACCTTAATTTATCATGTAATTACTTCAATTTCACTAGGATTTAAATTTAATTAGCACAGGCTGGGGAAACCACTTCATTTGCAATAAGAAGTATCATTTTCTGTTACCCTCAAAGGAGGCACTGGCTACTTGCACAAGCTGTGAAGGGTGCTGTGATGTAATTGCTACAATGAATAATAATGGTAAGTCCAAATTAATAGAATTACAGGGCCATTTGATGCATGGTGTTTTTCACTCTAATGGATTCGGGCATTTGCTGTGTGTGAATGGATTGGAAACCGGTTCGAATTTGGCTGGGAACCAGATCATGGACTTTTGGAATCGTTTATGCAACGGATTGCAAGCAAAGTTAGTCCACTTCCCACACTCTTTCATGCATATATAAAATTTGTTTTGCTTAAATCACACGAAAAAACCTGCTTCAAGACATTGACATTTAAATAATTTCAACAAGTTTCACGCTTTCTTTTTATTTTTTGTATTCTTTAATTGCATGAAAATAAGCAATGTTTGACATTATAGTCAAACTACAACTATTTTGACAAAATATAAAACATCAGGTTAAGTATGTTTTTAGCCACTGAGATATAGTCAATTTGGTTTTAGTCATTGCAATTTAAAACTGGTGGTACCAAAGAATTGTGGCTAAGTTGGCAACGCAGACTTGGATTGTGGGAAGAGCTCTCGGGTTCGATCCCCACTAAACACATTCTTCGGGAGGGGTGAGGAGCCTTAACTGTGACTAAGCCCCGAATAGAATTGCCCTTGGTAATAGGGGATATCTATGGTTTACACAAAAAAAAACTGGTGGTTTTGGTCCTTCAAAAATTGAAAATACACAAAAACTAAAAAACTATTTTCACTTTTTGAGAGACCAAATCCACCTATTTTAAATGAATTTGGATTTGGTGCAGTTAAAAAATGGTCAAGTCAGTGCAGTCAGTCATCTAGAGTCGTTAAATGAAAATCGGACGACTCAAATCCGACTTAGCTTTTATGTCCGATTTAAATGATAAGTCGGATCTGTCATCTGATTTTCATCTAATGACTCTGGATGACTGACTGCATTGACGACACAATTTTGTGACTATAGAGAATTCAAGCTCGTTTTAAATTATAGAGACTAAAATCAAATCTTTACTATATTTTGGGGACCAAAAGACATCTCATAGCACTGATTGATTAATTTGATCTCTATGTGATAGGAAAGTGAGTTTGAATGACATTTCACAGAAAAGAGGCATGGAACTGAGACTTGTTAATGGAATAGCATATAGTGAACCATGGTTTGGTCGTTGGGGTTACAAATTTGGTAGAGGATGCTTTAATGTAACTCAATCCATGTACCACAAGGCCATAGAGGCAATAAGAAGCATGCCACTCTACTTGTTCACACACCACATTGGCAATTCCAACCATGACATCCCACTCATTTTCTCAAGGTATCAAACACTTTCAGATAAGTCTCTAGTGACCCTTGGTGACCTATTTCGTTACATGTTAGAGCTCAAGTCACGCCTTCCACGTGAAACCTGCATTGGTTCCTATAACACAAGTGCTTTGGTTGAGACCAATTGTCGTTGGTCCCCTAAAAGGATTGAGATGGCAACAAGGGTCATTGTGGAGGCCCTGAAAAGAACAGAGTTCAGATGGGTTTCAAGGCAACAAGTTAGAGATGCTGCTCGTGCCTACATTGGTGACACAGGTTTACTTGATTTTGTTTTGAAGTCACTAGGAAACCACATTGTAGGAAACTACTTGGTTCGTAGGAGCTTGAATCCTGTGACCAAAGTGTTGGAATATTGTTTAGAAGATATTTCCAATGTGTACCCTTGTCATGAAGGCTTGGTCATGAGTAGTAGTAATAAAGTGAAGGATAAGTACAAGATCACAAGGTCTCAACTCATGAAGGATATGCTTTATTTGTATAAGTACATTCTCATAGACCCAAAACCAATGATAGGATCAGAGTTTCTCTCAGCTATACCATTGGCAGCTAGGATAATTCTTGACACCAAGTATTTTATCAAAGATTACTCTGGAGAGGTTCCTTTCAAGGTTGAATTAGGCTCTGAAGGAAGACTTAACCTTTATTGTAAAATTTTGTTGAGGAACAATGCTGGCACTGATGAGTATTTTAACATGGCAGTGCCACCTTATGAATGTGTCACATTGAAAAACAGTGCTACAATTAATGACTTAAAGGTGGAAGTTGAAAGGAATTTCAGGGAAATGTATTGGGGATTAAGGAATTTTGTGGTGGAATCAGCTGGGAATTTGAGTGCCAATGGGAATGAAATGGTTTTTGGGCTAATTGAAGTAGGTGGGAAACTTGTGCTTGAAGGTTATTGGCATGGTGGTGACATGGGAATAAATGTGATTGAACAAATATGTGAAAGTGACCCAAATAGTGGCATTGTGGACTGCATTTGTGGAACTAAAGAAGATGATGGTGAGAGGATGGTGTCTTGTGATATTTGTGAAATTTGGCAGCATACTAGGTGTGTTCGCATTCCAAATGATGAAGAAGTTCCTCATATTTTTCTGTGCAAAAGGTGCGAGCAAGAAATTGTTCTGTTCCCTTCGTTGCCATAGTCATCAATTTGTTTTGTTTTTTTTTTTTTTTTTAATGTTTAATCATTCTATTGTTCTTCTATGATTGATCCTTTTTCCTTTCATAGTTTTCTGGCATAGACTGTTATGTTGGTTTAGTTTCAAGAATGCCTTGAGGCTGAACACATTACACATTGATTGAATATTAAGAATTATTTTTTTCACTTCTATTGATTTTCATGTAAATTTATTCTGATGCAGTTAATAAAAATATTCCAATTTCAATTGATGGATATAAGGGTGAGCGTGAGACGGGTTGGGACAAGTTTTGTCCGTTCCATACCCGACGATAACTTTTTATTAGATCAAAATTCAATACCCGAACTCGTCCATAAACCTGAAAAAACCCGAAAATGTATAAGACTACTTGAAACCCGAACTCGTTCACAACCCAAAGAAACCCATCCACAAACTCTAAATCCTAATATTTTACTTTTTTATGAACTTTCAAATATTGTTATGAGAAAAATATCACTATATTATTATATAACTTTATGTATGGAATGTGTTTTCATAGTAGATAGAGCATCTATCATAGAGAAAAGTTAAATTAAAAAATCTCTAGAAAATTAAAATGATGATAAGCCTTTAAGTAATATAAAATTATAAATGTTATATATTATATATATACATATATGGGACGGGTTGGGTAACCCGAAAATTAACCCGAACCCGTCCTTAACCTTAACCCGATACCGAGTTATTAAATGAGACCCGATTAAACCCTAATATTTCATGTGGGATATGGTCTAACCCGGCCCGAATAGCCTGGGTTGGGACGGGCCGGGTTTTGCTCACCCCTAGATGGATACATGATCGCATGTGTAAGACCAGTATTTTGTAATTTGTTGGAACCATGGACTTCAACAATGTTTTCAACCATGCACTCAAACACTCTGATGAATCATTCAATAATTTTGTCTAAAAATTAAAGAAAGAATCAATCAATAATTGCTGGAGACCCAAACAAAAGGACAATAATTGCTAATACTAATACAAAAAAAGATTTTTGGTCTTTCACCGGGATCACCACGGACATAGGCACAGCTGTGGGTTTAATCTTCGAACTAGGGTTGGGGTGGTGGTTAGGTAAAGCCCTCACAAGAGTGGCGACTCCAGGATTCAAACATGACGTTGCATGTAAAGTCCGCCTGGGTCATAGTCCACTTCCACGGTGGTGTACAAAAATAGATGGTTACTACTACTAGAGTAACTGTTTTTTTTATCAAATATATGCACTTATTTCACTAAGAAAACTTATAGCAATGGAAAAGGGAACTAATAATACCTGCAGCAGATTATCCAAGAATGTTTCTATTACAACTTATTGAGTTTAATTAATTCGATCTATGGAAAATGGAAACCCTGCAGATCTGAACCTGTAGCAGACAGGGAGACTACTTAATTATCTCCCAATATCTTTTCATTTAATGCACAAATTTAATAATACATGTTGATGGAATCTAAAAACCAAGTAATTAACCATAACGAGTTTTATTATTAGTAATGTAAGATGTACTCTTTGCCTTGACCCACTCTTAAGACGTGCATGATCTCATGTTTGTTTTGAAGTCTTCAACTTCAACAATTGCACATGTGTGTAACGCACACTCCAAAGAAAATTGGTTGATCATTATTGTAAAGCATGACCAATGGGACTGTGTCTCATGTTTGTTTAGTTTCCTCTTCAAAACCAAATGCTATTTAGATCATTATACACTGACAGATAATATGGCTTTCACTTTATAGGATTAATATACACCTCTCAGTCTTTGTATATTAAAAAAGAAAAACTTTACTGTTTCATCAATCCTTGAATAAAAGAAATCTCTAGAGAGATAACTGAGGCCACAAAATAGAAAGCAATTATTGTCATCTCCGTCAACAAACAAAAGGGTAATGATAAAACAATTCTTTATATCTTTGGTTGGCCTTTTTTAATACTATGTCTATGGTTGAATTCACAAGCAACCTTTCGCACTGGGGTTGTTGGGTGCCTATCTATTTTAAATCTGCATTATTAATTTAACACTGCAAAAGCTTTCCAAACAAAAATATCTGACTTTTTTTATCATCCACTTTTTTATCCAACTACCCATCGCTAACGACTCGATCGTATATTGCCGAGCCTACTGTTTAAATATAATTCATATTTATAATTTTATATTAACCCTGCATATTTGTAAAGCTTTATCTCGAAGTATTTGAATAAAGATTATAAAATATTAAAATGAAAACATGCCTTTTCTTTTTCATGAAGCAGTCAGTTTCTATGTTTTCTATTTTATTATATTTTTTTTAGGCAGGGCCGTATCTAGGAATTTCGGAGCCTTAGGCAAAAATTAAGACAGGGGCTCATGTTAAACTAATAATTTTTACGTTATTTTTCTGACTTTTTGATCTGTAAAATTATTTATTAATGTTTTATAATCAAGTAATTCTAACATCTCATTTTCAATAAATAATATAGCTAACCCATTCAATTTATCTTGTAGCATGATTGATCTTAAATATGATCATATTCTAAAAATTGTTCAAGTCAACTCTCAATAAGAAATAGACCGATCTAATATATACAAAAAATAATCAATGCGAAACGAATTTTCAATAGAATGAGCTATTTCATCACTAATTTTGTCATCAAAATGTTTTTTTCCTATGAATCTTACGTTTTTCATTGAACTTTGGCTCTATATCCATTTCAATGACCGTACAAGTAGCCAATAGATCATAGGTTCAATAATACTACTGATACAAGGAAACTCACTGTTGAGTGTTGAGTAACTTTTCATTTGCAAAAACTAATAAATGAGATGTGGACTTTTAAGTAATTTAAATGATAAGAATAAAAAAATATAAAAAATGTAAAATATGGGTCTTATAAAATATTGGGCCCTATCTCGAACATTATTAAGTTTTTAAAAAATAATTTATATCAATAACACTGCTATTAAAAAAATTTAGGGGGCCTTATAAATTTGGGGGCTCTAGGCAATGGCCTTAATTGCCTTATTGAATATCCGGCCCCGTTCTTAGGGTAGCTCATGGAGCGGGTGAATCTAGCTATTTGGTCCGACCCGACGTGGATATGGGAATTTATCGCGCGAGTTGGGTTAAAAAGTCTAGAAATCATTCGAACTTTTAAAATAAATGCGCTATGCATTTTTGTGGGTAACCTAATTTTTTTTCTTCGGGTTTTATGAGTAGTGGACCTTACCGACATAGGCTAAAAAATTCAGAGTTATTCGGATTTCTAAAATAAATATTTAAACCCTACATTTTTATAGGATTTTTGCAGCTGACCTAATCGAATTAGTCCATTTTATCTCGCCTCTAGTAATTTTTATACAATCTCTTTAAGGTATATTTAGTAAAATTAACTGAAAATAAAATTGAGAAGTCGAATAAAAGTAAGTAGCTCAAATCATCATGGTTATGAAACGTTTAAAAATGATCATAGATCAACATTTTGCTGCCATTTTTTCTATGAATTTTTCTTTACATTGAAAGGGTCCAATTTAATTGGAAATAAAAAAACACCCACACGCCCACACACACACATATATAGGTGAAGACAGATTGGTTCTAGTTTCCCATGATAGAGAGTGTTATTTCTAAGTAATTTCCTCTTGTAGCTTTGGACCAATAAATTCCATCGAAAAGGTTGAACAAAGAATATCCACCATGTGAATACGGTTGTTGGCATCACAATGAGTCAATGAGTTGTTCTTTTCTATTTCATTTTAGGGTACTATTTAGCATTTTTGTTAATAGAAATATAAAGAGTGTGTTTAGCTTGTCATTTCAGCTAGTTGAAAGTTGAAAATAGTAACTAAAACTATTTCAGCAGTGTTTGGGAAGGTAACTTTTTTGGAACTTTTTTGGTAGCTACAAGTTTTTCTTAAAAAACTACTTGGGGTAGTTTTTTTTTAAAAAAGCTCTAATTTTCAGCCACTAGCTGAAAATTAATTACAAGTTTAGCCCTCAACCACCTCCACTTATCATTATTTAATAATTAATATTGACCTTAAAAGTCATTTTACCATTTTCAATTAGTTTTACCAAACACATTTAATAGCTTTTCAGCTTTCAGCTAGCCTTAAGCTTTCAGCGAGCTTTTCAGCTTTCAGCTAACTTTAAGTTTTCAGCTAGTTTTACCAAACACACTCAAAGTAATTTATAATCAATTTATTATAGCAATGTAATTAATAATCCATAGGTAAAAAATATAAGCATTATATAATAATCCATATATCTATATTAATAAAAACCATGTTTATAAATGATAATAATTTAAAATATAGAGTTAATGAATATTGACTTATTAATAATAATAATAATAATAATAATAATATTATTATTATTATTATTATTATTATTATGATAATCCGTTAATGATATTGGTCAATGTTTAAAATGGAAGTGTCAATAAAAATATTACATAAAATTGATAACGTTTGATTTAATTAAAATTATTTTTAAACTTTATTTACCCACATTTGAATATTTTAATTTGTAAAATATATTTTATGAATTTAAATTATAAAAAACAACAATTAAATATAATTTACAAAGAAATAGACTCGTTTGATATGAGTATGATAATTCCTTTAACTTGTTTTAATGCATTGTTTGGTAGTATTAGGGAAATAGAAAAGAGAGAAATAAGGAAGAGATAGAGGAGATTTTTAGGTTGTTTGGTGTGAGAGAAATATGTGTGAAATGAAAGAGAAATATATTTTTAAGTTGTTTGGTGTGAGAGAAATGGGTGTGAAATAAAAGAGAAATGAGTGTGAAATAGAGGATGAATGCATTTCTCTCCTATCTATCTTCAAATTTGGAGAGAAATAAAAAATTGGCGGGACCCATAACTTTTTTGGCATTTCTCCCCTATTTCTCTCCTCTACCAAATAAGAGAAGTTGCCAACTTTTCTCCCACTCCCCGTTTCCCTTAGCTCCTTCCTACCAAACAAAGCTATATGTATACCAGTATATTCTTTGGGAACAAAATTTAAATTTACGACAATTTTTTTTTTTTTTTCGAATTTTACGACAATTAATAACTCTGGAAAACAACGATGAAAACAATAAATTTGGGTAATAAAATAGTTGGGCCGTAACAGACAAAACGGAACGGGTCGCGATGACCCTTCGCACGTGTTTCGACAACGTTGAAGCCAGCGAGCGTGAGAGCGAGCGCGTAATATATAGGCATAGGCAGCACCACACCCACCCCCACTTTATCCATTTTCTAAGCAAAATCTAAAAAATCCAAATCCAAATCCAAATAAATAAAAGAAGTAGAAGTAGAAAAACGCGTCCTGTTTCAATCGCATTTCTCTTTTCTCTCTCTATCTCTTTGCCGTTTCCAATTTTCATTTTGCCGGTAAGATTTTCTCGGAAAACCTCTCGATCCACTCATCCATCTTTCGATTTCACCTCATTGATTGTGTTTAATTTTCCGTTTTGGTTTGTGATTTCAATTTTTTTTTTCGTTAGGGTTTTGATTTGAGTTCCTTATTCTTCCAATGAGCGATCACTTGGTCCTGTTCGTTGACCGTCTCGCGCGCCCTGTCCCCGTTGACCCCGTCGCGCAGCCCGCCCAGCTCCCTTCCGAACCCTCTCCCTCTCCGGCGACCGCAGATGCTGCCTCCGCCGCCGGGCCCTCCGCCTCCTCCCAGCCGGCAGATCGCGATGGCGAGGGTTGTGATGAGGAGGAGCCGCTGATCCAGATGGCAGAGTGCCGAATCTGCCAGGAGGAGGACAGTGCTTCCAATTTGGAGACGCCCTGCGCATGCAGCGGCAGTCTCAAGGTATCAATTCCTGTCTTTGATGATTTTTCTCGCTTTTGTTTTAATGAATTTGAGGTATTTGTGTTTCGTTTTTGTTAGGTGTTGTGGGATTAAAAATGGAATTAAAACAAGTTTTTTCTTTTTTCTTTTTTTTGCTAATTATAATGATTTCTGTGGTTTGGATGTACAGAATACAGATGATGTTTGATTTGAAATGATAGATCAATGTGAAAAATGGTTGAAGCCTTTTGTATTTTCTGGATTGATGATAATTGTTGATCCGATATATGCATTTGCTTGGGTAGAAAGTTTTAAGTTTTGTGACTGTGTGTGTATGCATTCTTCTGGTTTCTAGATTGATCGAGATAAGTTTATGAAACTTACTGTGGGATTTATTTTGCATTCTTAGTTAACCGGATTACAAATTGGATCCATTTCTTTAAACATTTGATAAATGAGCACTAAACGTTATTGTAAGAATTTCTACCTCCTACTGTTGAGTGTTGAGCTGGTTAATGCATTAATATCCATTACCCAATTTTTAGATGGGGGCCAGGAATACTAAAGGGTGGGAAAACATTATTATGTGTGATATTTTACTTGTTTCTTTCATCTCTATTTTGGTCTTCATAACTCTTGAACTGATGATATTTGGTTTTGCACAGTATGCTCACAGAAAGTGCGTCCAGCATTGGTGCAATGAGAAAGGAGACATAATTTGTGAGATATGTCATCAGGTATGCTGCTTTGTACACTAATTTTCATATTCTATTACTTTTTTGTTCTTTGTTGGTAAGGTCATGGTGGTAGGAAATTTTATGAAATAGTTTTGAGTTTTGACTGTAAAATGAATCTTGACCCAAGCTAATAGCCTGAATTCAGAAGAAAAATAGTTCTACTCTCCAATAACCCTACTCCCTCTAACAGAATTTTGGGCCCCTTATGCCTACTGACTTCAGAACAATGATCTGCCAATGTTTCCTCTAACTGACTTCTTCTCACATTTGCAATATCCTTCCCTTTCATCCATTTCAAATAAACAAGCCACTGACGTGGCCTTCCTTCAGTAACATTGGAGCTTCCATTACTTAAAGTTGGGCCCAACTCATTGTATGTAACATATAGGATGCCACAGTGTAAGTTGCATGGGTTTAAAAAGGACCATGTATTTGGTATCACAATTCAAAACCACTTTATATTTCTAGACATGTGTGATGTGTGATGAATGGATGGCTAAAATTGGCAATCTATAAAACTTATCTTCATTTTTAGTTTATTTGTAAATTTCACGTTCCTACATGTTTTGTGATGATGGGAATTTAAGGATGGAATATGGGATGCCTGCTACCCCGCTACAATTCTAGAGTGTTGCTTCTTTAGCCCGAATGAGGATGCATATGTTCCGTATACCTAAACTTCTTGCATTTTGTCTAAAAGGTGAGTTTGAGAGTTTGGAGAGGAGGGGAAGGGAAGGGTTAGGAGGGGGAGGGAGGAGAAGGACTTAATAAGCCATATGAGAAGACCACACATGTGGAAGTGGAACACAAAGGAAGGGAAGGCTCCGAGTAAACCTTCCCTTTCCCTTCCTTTTCCACCCTTTGCCACTCCCAAACACACCCCTAAGGGAAAAATTGGGGGAATAAAGAAACTTTAGTCATGTGCATATGTAAAATATACTTGTAGGAGGTATGATATTTTGGATTCTTAGATTTTAATAGCGTACGCATCATTGTCCAGGTTGCTTGTGTGTTTTTTTACCTTTTGGGTTGAACTAAATGCTTAAATCCTTCCAATTATATTATTTTTGTTTCCATCTTTGATGGTTCCTTTTATTTCCTTTCTGTATCTCTCAGCCTTATCAACCTGGGTATACTGCCCCCCCCACCACGCCCTCATCCCGAAGAAACTACCATTGATATAGGGTAAGCTAAAATTTTCTATTTTTGAAAATTGTATTTAATTATGTTTTGTTTGTTATATGTCCAAGTTTTCTCTTTATAACTTATATAGAGGTGGTAATGATTTATTGATAGACATTTGAACACATCTCCTTAACGAGTCATGATCTTTTTGCAGAGGAGGCTGGACAATATCTGGCACGCCTTTGGACTTGCGTGATCCTCGACTGTTGGCAATTGCAGAGGCAGAACGTCAATTCTTGGATGCTGAATATGATGAGTATGCTGCTTCTAATGCAAGTGGAGCTGCATTTTGCCGCTCAGCTGCTCTAATTGTAAGGCATTAAACTTGCATTCCTTTTTGCCAAATTATTAGTGGAATTTAGTCATTTTTATTTGCACTATTCATTTTGTTGTGGTCATGCTACTGAAAATAGGGTATAAGGTCAAAAATATTAAGCTTCAGTGGCATTTAATACTACTATTGTATTCAAAACTATTTAGTAATCCAATTATACTTGCTATGAGCCCAGATGCACCACTGCATTTCTTCACTGTTTGTACTGACTATGTCAGTATGCTAGCTAGTGGACATGATTTTAGCCTAATTCATCTTATTTGGTACAGTTGATGGCCCTTTTACTCTTGCGACATGCACTCTCTGTCACTGATGGTGATGCTTCTGATGATGATCCATCCAATTTTTCTCTGTAAGTGGTTTGAGTTTCTTTTATTTAAGTTGTCCGTACGCCTGCTGTTGTTTGATTTCAAATGTGTCATGGAGTCAACCTAATTAGTCCGCCATCTTCTGCAGCTTTTCTTGCTTCGAGCTGCTGGATTTCTTTTACCTTGCTATATTATGGCTTGGGCAATCAGTATTCTGCAACGCCGGCGACAAAGACAAGTCAGTTTTCAATTTTCATTGTAGTTGTGACTAATATGTGTTCTGGTTTTTTATCAGTTCATTCTTGATTGGTTTTGTTTTGAAATATATATATATATATATATGGTTCTGGTTTAGGCAGCATACAATGTTTGTGTTCATATCTCTTGCTAATGCATATGGAAAACTGCATCGCATGCAGAAAGATTTGCCCTAGTATTTTCTGTGAATTTCTTACGGTTTTGTATTATGGACAGGAGGCTGCGGCACTAGCAGCCACACAAGTTGCTTTTGTTCTACAATCTGGGCAGCGTAGAGGTCTACAGTTTGCTATAGCACCAGCACCAGGTCCTACAGTACACCAGGAACAAGTGTAGTTTGTAATTGTGTGCTTTTAATGTATTGAGTCCACATGGCGTGTGCGCCATATAAAGAAGATTTGTTGAAATGCCATGCATTATTACTCTTAATTGTCGCGGCTCTATGTATGTACAGACTAGGAGCGTTAAAACAATTCATGGATCCATTATTATCACTTCAATTCATCTATCTATGAATGTAATTGAATCCATCCAGTTGTAATAAGAGATTTATACGAAAAATGATGATTAATGGTCACCGAGTTTCGTTCTGCGGAGGATTAGTTTTATGGCATTTGAAGGATTTTTAAAGGAAATGAAAGAGCAAGGTTATTTGCATCTAAATGAGGGCAAACATTTATAATCTTGTATCTTTAGGTGTTCCTGTATACAAATGTGGTATAACAGCCAAGTGTGATATCTTTTTTGAAAAATTGATCAATTATAAAATGTTCGAAGAGTGTTTTAGTAAAGTTGTCAATTCACACTCAAGGAGGTAAATGCATCTCTAAATAAAGAGAAACAAGAGAAATTATATCTGATGGATAATGTGATAGAAAAGGAGAGTAGAAAAATTGTGAGGTGAAGGAGATAAAGAAAAGGTGAGTGTAAGAATATTATTATTCAATGTTATGATGAAATTGTTATTAGCATTGTTTTTTATAGTAATGCAATTTAGTGTCCATTTGTTTTACAATTATTTATTTTACAGATGTGCAGGATTCATTCTAGAATCGATATTAAAAAATGATGTGATAATATCGTGTAAAAGTTATTGTACTGATAGTATATACAAATTAAATTTTTTAATTTTTTTGATTATATATGAAGTTTTTAATATTTTAATGTAAAGATTTATCCTGCGATTAGACATTAGTATGGTTGCATTAAAATTTTAATCTCGATTCACGTACCGTGTACATTGCGGTACAACGGTTTTGCCCCTTTCCTCCTTTTTTTTAAAAATAGTTTTTATTTGTTTTTTAAATTTATTAACAAAATATAATATTTCATTCATCATTTCTGTGTACACAATTAACCTCAAATTCAATTAACCAAATATCTTACTCTGTTAACCGCCAATGTATACATCATTAACCTCATGTAAAATATGTTCATCGTTTCTGGACACATAATTAACCTCACAAAATCAATTAACCAAAAATCTTATTCTGTTAACCACAAATGGATACACCATTAACCTCGTTTTATAATATGTTCACCGTTTCTGGCCACATAATTAACCACGTGTTAACAGGAGTTGCAATTAAACCTGACAAAATCAATTAACCAAAAATCATATTATGTTAACCACAAATGGATACACCATTAACCTCATTTTTTAATATGTTCACCGTTTCTGGTCACATAATTAACCTCGTGTTAACATAAATTGCAATAAACCTCACAAAATCAATTAACCAAAAATCGTATTTTGTTAACCACAAACAAAAACACCATTAACCTCGTTTTTTAATATGTTCACCGTTTTTGGACACATAATTAACCTTGCATTAACATGAATGATTAACACAAATTTTTTGTGATCATTTATTGTATTTCTTGATCTACATTTTTATTTAATGAGATAAATACTAAAAATAATTATAATAATAAAATCAAATCAAATAAAAACTATTTAAAAAAGGGGAAAGGGACAAAAAATACGCTACACGACAAAACCGCAAACATTACGGTACAAATGCGTGCCGCACTATTTGCGAGACGTTTCGCTTTATCCTTGAAATTTTTCATCCCTTGTGATGTAAATATTTTTATCATATAATTTATATATTGATGTTTTTTATATGGAGCTTTTATTTGGTGAGATTGATGCAAATATTTGCATATATAATTTAGATATTAATACGTTTTTATAGAAAATTTTCACCCTTGTTTAAATATTTAATGTCTTCAGATAAATTTTTTTGTGTGATGCAAATTTTTATCTTTATAATTTGAATATTAATATATTTTTTATGTAAAATTTTCATCTATATATACTGTAAATATTTTTCCTTATGATTTAGAAATTAACATATGTTAATATAAAGTTTCTACTTCATAATATAAATATTCACTTTTGTAATTGAAAATATTAATATAATTTCATATAATTGTCTTTCTACAATGTAAATATTTATTTGTTTAATTTGAATTTTATTATATTTTCATATGAATTTTTTTGTCTTTTCACCGAGACAAATGAAATGAACTGAATAGCCATGGTTAAATAAAAAAAAAAAACATGACCATTAATAGAGAAAATGGACAAACTGAAATGTAAATACAAAGTTAACGGCCCAACCTGGCAAGCCCACATTTCTTATGAAGCGACGGCCAAAAAAAATATGGAACTGTTTAATGAACAATATGAACGATTGATTTACTCTTTGCTTTGGAAAAAAAAGGTAATTCTTTGCTTTGTTCGATTTATAAAGTTTAGATATGTTAGGCTTACAAGTATTTCAGAGCTAATCACTTTGTTTCTTTTTACTAACGGTTGTACAAATATTTTTAGGAAAAAAATTGTCACGTTCACATAGTTTTTGTTTCTATCAGAGGAGGTTACAAAACTTTGTTTTCACGACATGGAATGAAATTTGCATACAAAATTTCCTGAAAAGCCTACACTTTCGTATCTATTCTTTATATTTCAAGTGTTACTTCAAGGTTTGTCTAATACACACCAACTAATTAAAACTTATAACTTTTAAACTAAATTTTTAATATTTCATTTAATTTATTCATTCAATTTTTGTATTTGAACTTAATAAGGGGTGAAACACTCCATGGTCATGAAAATAAGTCATGCGACATATTGATGATTGTTGATGGGGATGCCTAAATTTCACAACTTGTGGGTGATTTCGAGAAATGACTTGAAGAGACATGACAATGGGTATTGTGATTGATATTGGTGACCGCATTGAAAAAATAAAGAAAATGGTACTAATTGATTGGTGGCTAGAGGAGCAAGGTAGTCTCATATTAGGGATGATGGTGGAGCGTTGCATTGCCGGACATGGTGCGAATGGAAGATATGAAAAACGGTGGCTTTGAGCTTTTGATCATGGAAGACTAGGTAAATGCAATTAATTTAGGTGGGTTTTATAAATAATAAAAACAACCAAAAAATATTGTCTTAACCAATGTTATTAACCTCAGACTGATCAGCACTGGAAATCGAACCCCTGACCGATCCGACTATAGAGTTTGATCATTTATGCATTAAACTTGATCATGGAGCGATTCAACTGGTGATATAACTATTAACTCATTGAGACTCGTGAAAATGAACCGGATGGATTGGTGAACAGTTGAAGTATAATTTTAGTTGGTAGGGTATTTTTTTAGGTAGTTACTAGATTTTCTTGAAAAACTACTCTGGGTAGTTTTTTAAAAAAACTTTATTTTTCAGCTACTAGCTAAAAAATTTATTACAAGTTTATTCCTCAACACCCTCATACAAAATTATTTCCTTTTTATTAGATAAATATTTTACTTTTTTTGTCTTTTATTCTTATAAGTCTTAAAATCTTAAATATAAAATTTATATAATTTTGTACATACCAGTTTAACGATTCAGCCTCTAACTCACTGGTTGAACCAATTTCCCATTAATCTAGTATCCCAACTGAGTTAATTATCGGTTCGAGTTTTATAACATTGGTTTTAACAGGTAACATGTCAACGATATGGACGGATAAATTTTTATAATATTAAATTTATGGTTTAAATTATTTCGTGTATGGTTACACCACTTTTAAGTTGGTATATATTAGACAAAACCTACACCTCATTCTTCTATCCAATATCTTATCTATTCTTACTTTGGTTACAATTATTACCGTTTTTCATATAACTATTTTCTTCTAATTTAACTATTTTCTAAAACCCAAACTTCTATTTTTCCTTGCCTTTGGCAATTGCTTTTTCTACTTGTATTCCATTCCCCTTATTTTTATTTAACATATATCCTTTTTGCTAGACATTCATGTTTAATAAGAAAATTTAAAAAATGATTTGTGGATTTCTTTTATTAGGTCAATCACCTCAAATGGACCAATTTTTTTAATAGCAAACAGTGAAAGAAACATTGACACAAAGTAAACATATATTGTAATGGAGAAAATGTTGGTATTTGGAAGGATCAATAACTGCCAAGTAGTCATAATGGTAGAGTTTTATCAGATCCGACTATTTTTCCAGGAGAAGCAACAGTATCTAAGCTTATCCTTAATGATTAGAGAAGTTGGAATTTTCCTTTACTTGATGCAATCTTTCATCCAATAGAAGCTTAGAAGATAAAGCTCATTCCACTACCAATATGTCCATCCAGGGATGTTCTTACATGGAGGTATTCCAAGGAAGGTTTGTTTATTGTTCGTTCAACATATTAGTTCTTGTGTAATTCAAACATTCCTCCTGGCTCTAGTGGTTCAAATGTGTCTCTGAGTTGGAATGTTCTGTGGAAGCTCAAGTTACCAGCCAAAGTTAAGCATTTTATGTATATACTCTTATTAAATGTACTGCATTGCTAGTTTAATTTAAGTAAAAAAGGAATTAAGGTGGATGATGTGTGTGTACTGTGTGAACAAAGTCATATAGAAACTGATCTCCATATGTGTTACAATGTCCCTTTGCACAAGCAGTGTGGACAGCTTCTGACTTTGTTATGAATAACTATTCTAATTTCTGTTGTGTTGTTGATTACTAGAAGAAGATTGAAGACAACTTTGATTCTAATAAAAGAGAAAAAAAATAGCCATGATTTTCTGGTCACTTTGGAAAGAAAGAAATCAAAGATTTTTTACCAATAAGAACCAATCAGTTTAGCAGGTGGTGGAGGTAGCTGATAGGATGCTCTCAGATTGGAGCAATTATCAAACAATAACACCAACCAATCCAATTCGTTCATTGCAGCATGTGTAGAAGTCTCTTATTAAGGGAATGTTAAAGATGAATGTTGATTCAGGGTGGTCAGGAGCAATTGGAATAGGTTTTGGACTAATTATTCGCGATGATCATGGCAATTTCATGGTGGCAGCTACTAAGTATATCCCAAGCAAATTAAACCCATTAGTTGCAGAAGCTTTGTCTTTAAGGAGCTGTAATGTTGGATCTTAAGCAGCTTATCATCAACACAGATTGTCTCCAAGTTGTTAAAGCTTTGGTTAATCCTTCTTCATACCATTTAATTCAGAATATCATCACATATTTCCTTCATTTTATTTCACAATTTTCTTTTGTTATTGATTTTGATTATCGTTCAACAAATTTAGTTGCTCATTCTGTGGTAGTTGTAGCAAACATTTATTTTGGATCATGTTTGGTGAATTAAAGCCCATCTTGCATTGCTTTAATTGTGGTTTCAAAAGCTTCTAATTTATGATAGCTTATCTCAGTTTCAAAAAAAAATTATAAAAAATAACGAGCTAAAATAAAGGTGTTGTTATTTATGAAGAAATTAAATTTGTTTGTACTTGCTTTACAAAAACTAAATTTAAATAAGACGAAGAATGGGCTTTTGGGCATCAAATGATTTATGACTTTAAAAAAAGTTGGTAGTTAATGTTTTAATTCATATTGTCAACAATTAAGCTCCTAGAACATTATGGGATAAAGTTAAGACTATATTTGCCTTTAAATATGGTAGCAATAAATTCTTTAGTTTATTTAAGCTATTGTTTTGAGTACTAATTAAAGGTGTTGTTTTTACTAGTTGTTTAGCATGAGTGTTGAATTTGATGATTGATTTATGATTTTTTTTTTTACTGTTTAATGCTTTCCTAATTCTTGGAAAAGTTTAAATATACCTTTCTTTAATTAGTTCTTCTTCTAATGATGTTGTAACCATCGGAAAAGTAAAAATTGCTATTTTGAATAAAATTCACAAGAAAACATTGTAGGTATTCTTTCTATAATTAGAGATTTTAGCTACTTAAGAAAAGGGGAGAAGCAAGGGCAGCTTACAAGTGCAAAGTAGCAAAGAAAAATACTATATAAGTAAATCCAAATTCAGATGTAAAAGTTTTGAAGGCAACCATTGTGGTTTGAGAGAGACACATTATGGAATATCTCCATCACTTAAAAAGGTGAACAAAAGGAAGCAAATCATAATAACAACAATAATAGATATATAAAATAGTATTGATCATTTTTGCATCACTATTATAACAGAAGACCTTATAATTGTCTGTGATGAAAATGTTAATAATGTTGTGTCTGATGAATCTAGTTAGGTTTTTTAATAGTGGTGTTTGTTTTCAGGTTATATCTAGGAAGATTTTGTTACATCTTACACGTTAGGTGATTATGGTGTTTTGAAGATAAGTATGAACTTCCTAAAGTGATTGACACTAACACTAATTGTTTGAAAACTAAGGTTGTGACAAAATTAATTTTGAAAAATATCAAACATGCAATGGACATTCATTCGTATTTGATTTCTAGTAGTCTACATTGGAAACTTACTAATGATTCTTCGGTCATGGCATATGGGTTGAAGTGTTTTGGTTTATATTAGACTAAGAAATAAGGGTTTATTTGGTTTGCATTTTCATTTCTTATTTTCTTTTTCTGTTTTATTCTATTTTCTGTTTTCCGAAATTTTACAAATTAAAAACTGAAAATGCTAGAAACAGAAAAATTCTGTTTTCAGCATTTCCAATTTTTTTTTTTTGTAAAATTTCAGAAAATAGGAAACATGAAACAAAAACGTAAATCAAACAGACCCTTAGTTTTTGTTGATTTTATTAATGTACTTGAGTGGTAACTTATCAAAGTTATGTCACAAGAGATTTAACCACATTAGTGAGAAGGACATAGTTGTTTGTCTAAGAAAAATTTTCTTTCAAATTTGAATGAGACAAAATTATAAATGTGTGACTATTTCTTAAATAGGAGGCAAAATAAAGCTTCTCTTAAACTCCTTATAGAAATTAAAGGTGCTCGAGTTGATGCATTTAGATCTTTGTAGCCCGAATAAGACTATGACTCTTGGTGGTGTATTTTTCTTTGTTTCTTTTATTAATGACCATTCAAGGAATTTGGGTTTATACCTTGAAACTAAAGACAAGGAAATTGGTGTTTTTAAGAAGTTATAAACTTTTGTTGAGGGAGAGACAAGAAAGAAACTAAAATGTATTTGCAAAAATAATTGTGGTAAGTATTGTGGATCATTTAATGAATAATGTAGGCAACAAAGACTTAGATGGACTTGTTTAGTGGCTAAGATAAAGGACATGATATGATATTAATATCTTATTCTGCTTTATTTCTCGTGTTTGTTGCAGCAATATGATAAGATAAAACTATTATATTGGGTTATCCTATCTTGTTCTCCAATTTAATTTTTATCTTTATGGCGTTTGGGTTAGAGATTAACAAGGTATGATAGGATTTTTTTTTTCCACTTTTGCCCTAACCTCTCAATATTCTTCTCTCCCAACCCTCTCTTATTCCATCGTGTTCCAATCATTTCTCTATTCAACTCTCATATCTTTTCCTATCTTATCATGGCCATGAAATGAACATCTCCTATGGCTCTTTAGTTTAATGGCATAACAGAGAGGATGAATGGACAATGATAGAAAGAGTCAAATGTTCTCTCCGAGACAAAGTTGCCTGTATGTTTTGAGGGTGAGACTTTATATATTGACAATAATTTGGTACCCATTTGATTTGCAGTTGATTAAAATTAATCCTTGAATCCATAGTTGAAAATGAATTATGCACACTTTATGAAACACAATTTTGCACTCTGCCTAACTACAAACCAAACAAGTAGTTGATTGTTCAATTTTGTCTACTCTTGGCCCTGAATAGTGTATTCTTGAGTTCGCTCATCTCTGGCTACATGAGAAAAAGTCCCTTCTTAATTTGCGGCTGTCCAGGAGACAACAGGTTGGGATATATAATCACAATACAAACATGAGAGACAGAATACAATAAAAATTGATCTTTCCTGTCGTAGTTTTACATGTTTTGGAATGAACAAAGCTCTTTTTTTAATGCTTCCCATCACCAATCTTACAAGAGTTGGATAATCTTGGTCAAACAGAATAGAAAATGGACATGGAACAACAATGATATGATTTTTTTTTTTATATAATTAAATTGAGCTCTTCTACTGAATGATTGGTTGAATAGGATAAGCAGAACCTAGATCCTAGATTATGGATAAAAGCGTCCAAACCACAAGCAAATGGTTCAGATTTTTCATTTAAATGTAATAGCGATTTTGAGAAGGAACTGCCATATAGGAACCCCGGGTACGGGTGGGGGCTACAGCCTAGAGGAAAATTTGCGTCTGATTAGATTTTTTTAAAATCTCTTTTGAACAAAGCCGAAAAGCATATATTCTAACACACACTAGTTATGATTATAATTCAAGATGGCCACCAATTTTAAATCAAAGGCAGAGCAAACAAGAATCTCACTTTAGCTTATGTTTAGGTGACATTCTCTTTGTAGCTCTAACTTTTTTACTTTCTTTTGTAAAGAATTTATAGCAGCCAACGAGTCTTATCAGCAACTTTGGTCCTGCCAATCAAACGTGCCTCAAATATGTTCCAAACTTGCAATTCCTTCTTAAGCTTCAAACCGCCGCATAATCTTCATTAATATTTTTATGTTTCCTTTTAATACTTTATGTATTTTGTGCTTGTGATCATGGAGAATTAATCACTCAATTTGGTTGGATCTTAGCTAATGCATGATCATGATTTAAGCTCATAAGCCCCTGACAATTTAGTACTAAAGACGTTCTCATGCATATGCAAGACTTAAAAACTATTGGATAAAGCAAATAACTAAGCAACGAACTATATAAAGATGGGGATACTATCTGTAACAATTACAACTCGTTTTTCGCTTTTATCTTCTTTAATTTGCTTTGCCATTCTTCTTTTTCTTTCTTTCGTGGTTGTGTGGTGGCCTTATTCAGTCAGTGCTCATTGTACCGAGACCATCATGCTGAACATTATGGGGCACACTTTGGTTCAAAACATATTTACAAAGAGCATACAACTTTAAGACCAGTCTTGAGAATCTAGGAAAGCCATGATGTGCAAAATTTTCACCTTTGGTTTATGTTACTGTGCAAATTTTAATAACAGGAAGTGGGTTCCGACATCATGTTTAGAATGATAGGGTCTCATTCTTTAACGGAAAACAGACGTATCCAACAAGTTAACCTTAGAATTGTACGTACCGTACCACATGCTAATCATAAGGCCCCACTCTGCATTTTTCCTATTTCCTGAATTGGCAAGTACATTTGAACAACAGCATTTGGAAGTATGATATCCATATCATATGCAAATTGACGTATATGTAAAGCACTTAGGCATTTAGCCACCTCTAGGGATCAAATAAAGTTATATTGTTCTTAATGCGAGACCAATAAGACTTTTTTGGGAAACAAGATTAGCACCCAGTTTAGATACACTTCTGCAGAAAAATTTCTAGAAAATAAAAAGAATATTAAAGAGGTCAAATGAATTTAACTTCTCTATAAATTGAAATTGGTTACTTATGAAGAAGTAAAATGGGAGAGCTTTTGGAATAGGTGGGCTAGAAAGACTAATTTCAACTTATGGAGAAGTTAAATTTATTTAACCTCTTTGATTCATTCTATTTCTTTTCACCTAGAAGGACTTCTGCAGAAGTTTTATCCAAATTGGTCATAAGACTAATAAATATTTCTATAATCCTTCTAATGAAACAGTTTACCCGCCAAAAAAAAGTGAAGCCATTTGGACCACCTCAGAAACCATGTGAGTAAGGCCATTAAAAATCACATAATAAAACACTTAAAATAACTTTTATTTAAAGAAAAGAAGCCTGTGTTTCTCTATCTTAACTTGATGGTCGTGTACCAATGAAAAGATAACCTGTGTTTACATGAAACCAAGGCTATGCAAATGCAAGTACACAATCTAATGATAATCCCCTTCAAGATTAGAACGTCACAACATGTTAGGCCTTGGGGTAACCAGTGCAAGTTAGTAACTGTTCAGAGGGGGGATAAAAAGCATATTCTTCAAGGGCACGGATTGGCAACAAGGTGACACTCTCAAAAGGCAGTTTCAACCTTAAGAAGAAAAATGAAAATGGAAAGCAACTAGTCATTCTAACTCTCACTTAATTGGAAGATAAAAAGTAAAAAATTAAAATTGAAAAAAAGGAAAGAGGACATAAATTGTTCATGCGCTGGTTGTTTCATTTGGACCATGACCAGTCACCCTTCATCTTAAGAAACCATGTCACCCAGTTGTGATAAAGCGAGGAATTTATGCTTTCGACAGTTCCTAGCTGCATGTGATATTTTAAGTTAAAAAAGTAAAATAAGGAAGAGAGAGAGAGAACATGAAGTTTTGAAGGGACAAATAGAGCTAGGCAACCCATCTAAAAGTAGAACAAAGCATAAAGGTAAACAACACATAGAGCCCAAGAAATCAAGCACTGTTATTTTTGTTACCTTGGGAAGAGAGCTTGGAATTCTAAAGCGAAGAGGAGATCTTAGAAGTTAGAAAAGAGCATAAAGCAATAGTTTGTTTCTTTTGGGGGACTGTTCTATTCCCCCATCTATTCTTTATATGACCTGCTTGTACTGTGGCAATCTCCTGCTTCTGTGTGGCCCATCGTTCCTGTCTGCCTGGCCATTCTAATTAAAAGCAGCAAATGTTTAATATACGGCCCTTTCTTAATAACAAAGGAATGATGATTTACCATATCAACCCCATACTAGGACCAGAAATTTTATGTTGAGTAAACCTTTGCTGTTTGCAAATGCATAATGTAATTTGTTATAGACAGATGCATATTATTCTCGGAAGCACGGCCTTGCTATACATGTATGACACAGCACCGATAAGTAGGTAACAAGATTCAACGTTTAAATTCAATATAACATAAACATAAAATACACATCCAAAATTAGAATAAAAATATTAATATTTTATAAGTCAGTTTTAGTTATTGGGATAAAGCATTATGATTTATCTAATCATTGCGATATTTCACTTGTGCTGATGCATATTTGATAAGATACGTATTGGATGCCAATATGAAGTGTCAATTCTTCCTAGATGTTACCTCCTCTTTTTTTTTTTTTTTGGGGGGGGGGGGGGGGTTACAATATGACCTGTTATTAAAAAAAAAATCATCCAACCTATACCTCGGCAAAATATATAATCTGTTATTGACTCAAGGCGGCAAGCATATGCTGACGTAAAGACCATGAAATTCTTGTGATCCAAGACCAAGTAATACCACTTGCAATCAAGAATGTTAACGCCTATTTATCCATATACACACCAGTATAATAGTCTGATGTGGCAAGTTGGCCAAGAGTCAGGCGTCTAGGTTTGGCTTTTTTTTACTGAAAAAAGCAAGCATATGATAGGGATGTAGGAAAAGAAATGTAAAAAAGAAAGATACTTGGCCTCTCAAGGATATTGTCCCAAACCCCTTTATTCATTCTTGTCAGATTCTTCAATAACAGCCTTAATTTGTTAATATTTCAGGCTTATGATTCGAGATGAATCTAAAATTCCTGTAGGCCCTCCCTGCTTTAAGCTTTAAAGCCCCCTCCAAATCTAGTAAGACATATATAACAAGCTTATATCTACAGAAATGGACCATAAGAACACAGATATTGTAAGCAGAGAGCTGCTCATTCTCTAGCCACTCTAAACAGCAAGAACATACCTTCTATTCTTCCTGTTTCAGATTGAAGTGAATATGGGTGTTTCATCCTTCAAGAATAATTATTCTCCTTCTCTTTGTTGGGTTCTTAATATCAATTCAACTAGAGGAAGTGTCAAGCCTGAGAAGTTTAGAAATTGCACTAAGACAGAGCCAAGAAGACCACAGGATAATGCTGCAGGATCAACATTCTCTGAAAGCTACAGAGAAGGAATTATTGAACACAAAGAAGAATTCGGAAAATGTCAAAAATCGGTTTGATCCCACAAAGAAGAATTCAGCAAATGTCAACAATCGGTTTGATCCCAAAAAGAAGAATTCAGCAAAAGTCAACAATCAGTTTGATCCAAATCAGTCAAGCAAAAGAAGAGTGAGAAAAGGACCAGATCCTATTCACAACAGGTCTTAACATATTCATCATGTTCCTACGAATAGGAAAGAGAAAAGATTAAGCTGACATCGAAGAGTGAGAAACGAAAGTTGGAACGCTTGGAAATGCAGAGCAGGTTAGAAATATAGTGAACTATACCTGCATTCTCAAAAGATCTTCATTAAAGTTGGTTGGTTTTCCCTTTTTTTCAATCTAATTTTTCAGAGTTTTGTTATAGAGAGGCATGTATTTTGTACAGTCAAGCTACTACATAATTTTTAGAAAACAATTCAGTGAACCAGCATCATCTAAAAAGAGATGATGATCCCCAGCACCTCCAACAGAAAATGTTTTCTTTGTTTCATTCAGGGAAAGAAAGGATCTGTTTGCACTAGTATTATGTCTCAGCAAGACTATAGTGAAATTCTTTTGTAATGCCATCTTTCAGAAGTATTTCAAATCTAACGATCTTTCATATCATCAGTCTTTGGACCCTACAGACAAGTCTTATCCCTTAACCGACAAAAGTAGAGTTGTTGAGCATTATAGATTCAAACAGAATTCCAGATAGCTGTATTGTCTCATCATGTAAAAATAATATTGGATAGGAATTTGTCTTTAGTACAGTCTTTCTCTTCTTATTTCTCCTGTTTCATGTGATTCTGGGGTGCATGTGTTTGGTGAACAAGCAAATATGGTTTGCTCAGGAAAACAGAAAGAAGAATACCACTAATATTAACAAACAAAATAAGATAATTCATACTTCAATAAAGAAGATGCTAGACACATCTGATGAGGCAGGATAAGTAACTTAGCATTTTACCAGAAGCACAGTGTTGTTAACCCACCAAGGTGTTGATTTTTTATAAAATTAAATTGAATACTTTCATTTTCATAATACTTTGTTATTTTAAAAATCAAAATGGGATACTAACATATCATCCAACATAAAGTCATCCGTACCATGAATCATCAAAGGCTGTAATAGCATATGAGATGCAAACTTAATGAAGTGTTGCTTCAAATCCTTCGAATGTACGATGATAGAAACAGTGAGAGCAGCAAAATGAAAGTTAATATCCTTTTTATAATTGACAAACACTAAGATTCTTGATAAATGTTCTCCCGATGTGGCAGAAAGTAATGACTAATGAGGATATGAACAGTATAGCATGATAGGTATTAATGCTTTTTTAGTAAATTATGGTTCAACAAATCAGAAAACATCTGTCAAAGGCGTAACATTGGGATTGGAGCATGATCAGCCCATATCAGATAAAGGTTAGGAAGAACCATCAAACTAAAAGTTCAACAGTAGTTTTATTTTTACCTATTCATGCTGAAGCAGAATCTACTTATTCATTTTATTTCCTCCATATCCTTCTTTTTTTCTTCCCCCAAATTCAATATAGGTGTTCACCTGAAGAACTGTCAATTAATGTATGATCCAAAACAACAAAATCCCATTTGATATCCATTCACTTAGCTTGTAATGGAATTTTCTCAGGCTGGGACCACTGCATCATGATATTCTCTCCCTCCTTCCAGTTAGTTGTGAATTCATAGTAACCGCCTAAATATATGTACATAGCTAAATAATAATGTTCTCGACATATTGTTGGAATGACAACTACAGAAGTAGCTACAATGTTACATCTTAGTTTGACAGGGAAAATGTGACAGTAAGGATGTAATGGGAGCCTTACTCTAGGTAGAGAGATTAGAATTTAGATAGCCTTTCAAATGAGTCACTTGTATGTGTAATACCATTCGTTCATATATTCAATTTGCAAAGAATGGCAAATAAAGGCTATTGTTTACAAGTAGCAATCCACATTTCTGCATAATTGTATGTACTGTTACCCCCATCAGCAATTGATATATATAAAGAATCTATCAGTTAATAATTGAATTTTCTTTAAAAGAAGAAATCAAATAGAAAACATTTTTTGAGCTGAGGTTACTGCACCACCATCAAGCCATGATTATTACCAGCTATAAGCCTATAACATTCACTCTACATCATCAAACCATCACTTTTTCAATCTGAAGGGCGGTGAATTGGGAATTTTTATTTCGATTTTGCCAATATTTATTTCCTCTTTTTTTTTTCTCGATCAAGTCCTCAATTTGCAGCAAGATGCACAGAATAAATTTAAAAAAAAATAATTAAAAAATCCGAAGATCATAGATTTTCATAAAATTGAAACAAAGTTATGCAAGTTTACACAGAAGATCCAGAAGAAGATATTGCTATAACAACTATCATAAACAATAAAAAGGACGTAGGAGATAATACCGAGATTCAGATAGCTTAGTTCAATCTTCAAGGTTCATCTGCCACATTTCAATTCAATCATTGGCAGCTAGAAAGTTTCTCTGCCTTCGGCATTATGAAGCGTTGCTGGCTACAGAAGAACCTGCAACAAGATCATCGAACCGGAAGCTATCAAACGGTCGTCGTTTTACAATCCATGACATTCAACGGGCCCG
This sequence comes from Sesbania bispinosa, assembly GCA_026901365.1. Taxonomy (NCBI): domain Eukaryota; kingdom Viridiplantae; phylum Streptophyta; class Magnoliopsida; order Fabales; family Fabaceae; genus Sesbania; species Sesbania bispinosa. Next base: position 1,406,986 of record QLOH01000094.1, on the reverse strand, counting down.
AACTCCTTAACTGGCTGGGCCATCTCTTGGGTGAATTAGATTAAATTGGATCAGCTGAAGGCAAATGATTTTACGGACCCCATTTTTTGGTAAGTACACTCCAATCTCACTCTTTTTATATTTTATATCCTAAAATATCTTTATCCCCTTTAATCTCCTTCTTTCTCATTTCCCCTTTCTTTCTTTTCTTTTTAATTTTTCATTGACTTGAACCTTTCCCCTTCTTCTTTCCTCGCTTTAACCAGATCGCGTTTTCCTCCTTCCTCTATCTCGCTCATCGCTGGTTTTTTGGTCACAGCATGTTTCATCAAAAGAAAAGTTTACCCTTCCGTTTTTTTATTGAAAAGCAACTTATTATTGCTAACATATTTTTCCAATATACCAATAACTTGTTTATGATATTTATTGGAAACTTATTACTGATATTTAAAAAGTATATATTATAGACAATAAGTTGTCGATACACATTAAAAAGTTAATTTTTAATTTAAAAAAGTAACATGTAGATTTTTTTATTGAACATTATCTAATTTTGATTTTCGTCATTGAACAAGTAACTGCTTTTAAAATTCCTTTGGAATGTTGGATACTTCAGTTTCTAACGATTCTTAAAATAAAGAAAAAGAGAAATCTACATGCCAACAACTTGTTACTGCATAGTTTCCAAAAAGTATATTATCGGAATTAAGTTACCGATACACGTTAAAAAGTTATTTTTTAAAATTTTAATGTGTATTGGCAACTTATTGCCAATAATTAACAAGGTTTCTGCTAAATATTTGAAACAAGTTGTCGGTATGTAAAAAAATATGTTGATAAATTTTCGGTATTGGTCTATTACTAGCACAAGTTGTTGGTTGTCTCCTACTCTATGAAAAAATAGAAGGGGTGAGCTTAATACCTTTCGACGAGTCGTGACCAAAAAATTGGCGATGAACGAAGGAGGAAGGAAGGAAGTGGAGGGGTTTAGGTCAGTAATTTTTTTAAAGAGAGCGGGGGAAAAGGAATGGGACAAACGAAGATTAAAATGGGATGACGGTATTTGGGGATTAAAGAATAAAAGGAGTGGAATTGGGGTGTGTAAGATTAGAAAGGGAATGCGTTAAAATCAATTCCCTCAATTGAATTGATGGGTAACCCAAACAGAGGTAGCCCAAGATAAATTGGGGGGATTTGGAGGGGAGGATAGGGAATTTAAAATAAAACAATCAAAATTACTTAAATATTCATTTACTCATATTAATAAAGCTATATGTTATAAAAGTGTATGGGTATAAAAGTAAATTAGTTTTATTTTCCCTCCCCTCCCCTCACTCCCCTTCCTCGAACCAAACATTTGCACCTCTTATATTAAATATTTTTTCATAGTCCATTAATTTAGACTTTAACTTATAACTCAATACAGACAATTTTATATTATCAATTTATAAATAAATAATATAAGTTAAATATTTTTTATTAAGTAACTAATAATCGATCTGTGTGGCAAACTCCTCTTAATTCACTGTCATCCTTAAATTTAAACGTATAAAATAATAAAAATTGTCTTGTGGACCATGGGGTGTTATATTTATTGATATGATAATATATTATTGAATGTATATATGTGTAAAAAAATATATCAATATTATATATCTATAATTAAATCCCTAGTTTAAGAGTTAATAATAATTTTAAATTATTTAAATTATTTTTTAAACCAGATTAATATGTACTACCCTTCACAAACTAAAGAAAGCTTTTGACAAACGCATAACGCCTATTTGGTTTAGATTCTGAACAGCACAACATCAATTCCACATAAATGATATTAAACTACTTTTGTCCAACGCGTTTTGTAAAATATGCATAATTCATTATCAACAATTAATTCTAGAATAAATTATACTATATAAGCTATAAACCAAATGGACACATAATTTTTATTTTTCCCACCCTCGATCTTATATCTGCATCTTGTTATGTTACAAAGAAGATTCATAATTAAATAAAGGAAATTGTATATAAACAGTCAAACACCATAGAAGAGATAGTAGAAAAAAAACAAGTTGTTAAATATAATAGATATGTGATATTATATAGAATTGAAAGATAGATAGACAATGAATGAAATGCAACAAATGAGTGTTGACCCATATTTAGATTTTATTGCAATCGAAATTTGGTGTAGTTACCAAATTTGGGTCATCCGATAATCGAACGGTCGTCTGACGATTGGATGACTAAGATATAGAGATTACTTTTTCAATGTTAATTTAACATTTTAACATCTAAGTCATGTCGTCTGATTTTGATCGGATGACTCAAATTTAATAACTGCAATAATTACACCCAAATTTTTAGCCGCATCAAATGCAAATCCATGTTGAACATATTAGAATATTTATAAATTGATTAATTAATGCCCTTTTGTGGATGCTGATACATTCCTGATTCCAACTTATACTTTGGTATACATTATCTCTTACCGGTAATTAAACTTTCTTTTGTCTTTAAAAGAAACCAATCCGTTATTCTTAATTTTGGGTCCACATTTCTTAAATTGTATGCCATGACTAAAGGGAATCAAGTATGTATTGTCTATCCCCTCTGCAAAAGATAACTTTTTTGCCCACTCGGACTACAGACCCATTTAAGTATGGAAACTTGGCTACATGTGGTAATAAGTTTAGAGAAATAGTACTTTTACATCAATGATGTACAACAACATCCTATAACTATGAGAGGAAAAGAGTAAAAAAAATTAAAGAAGAAAAGTGTGAAATGTGATAAATGATAATAAATGTCATTTAGATTACGTTCTTTATTTTTTTTTTATTTCCAAAATATATATAATATAACTAAACAATAATACACTTATTTCCTATGTACAAAGTTTAAGAAAGAAATATAACTTGTTTCTTATCAACAAGTTTCAGAATTATGCTCGTCACTAACATTACTCGTACTAGTTAAGCTGTGTCGATCGTCTACGCGCATGCTTTCTTTGATGATGACATAAATGTCACAAGACTATTGATTAGCTCTATCTCATTTGGTTACAAATTAGTAATGATACATGATCAATTCTATAGGATATTAATTTTAAATTATTTCTTTTAACATATTTCACTCAGCATGCATAGTAAATCGGTAATCGGTACTCATTTAATAGGTGATGTATAGGTTTTCATTTAGCGCGCGGCACGCCTTAATCTTAACACGTCTTATCAATGTTAAGAAAGGATCAGTTGCCCATCACTAACACGTTTCTGTTTCTTGGATTCTATTGACTATTGAGTGTAGCATGCATGATTTGATTGAGGGTTAGCTTCAATTCGATGAAAGGTGAGAAACAGAATAGTAATTAGTATATATATGACTGAATAATGAATATGATCAAATCGTGCAATCGGAACAGAATTCATTAACACTGTTATGCGACCACTGATCACGATCACGTGGAGGGAAGATGGGTTTGATAGTTAAACTATTGGAACACAGCATATTTAATTTTTCCTCATGAAAAACGGGATAGTCATTGAGCATTTGAGCTTTCAAGTCGTGTTATTATTATCAACGAAATCAAAAGATTCTTATATATAATTTCATTTAAATTATTCGCTTTTCGCACATTTTTATAATTATCAAATGAAAGTCTAAATTTATCAAAATGAGAGAGATGATCAAAACTAAATTGAAATAAATCCAAGATCTTAATCATCATTATATAATCAATTACTCTTTATTATTAATTTTAATACTTCATTTTATAGAGTGGTGCATTATTTTCTCTTCTATCATCTAAAAAATCACGTGTTTATTAATTTAAATTCAATTTTTATCATTACTATTTAGTATGGATCTGGATCCTCTCCAGCAAAGTTTAGCTGCGGAATAACTAGAAAATCAAAATCCATAGTTATTCCGTAGATTAACTTGATTGGAGAGGCTAGAAGGGATCATTATATATTTATTATTGAATATAAAATACTTAGCTAGTAAAGATAATAGCAACAAATGATTGATTTTAAAATTTTAATAATATGATTGTTGATTAGTATTTTAAAATTTAAACTATATAAATAATTTTAAATTATATGAAATATAATATTACTAGTAAAATGGTATGATTTGAATAATTATGTTTTATGAATTAATCATTTAAGTTCCAAATAATTATTTTTTGGTATATATTCAAATTAAATTCCTAATTCAAACACATTACATCTTGATATTTATATATTAAATTTAAAATATTTCATTTTAAATCTAACATATATTTCATATTTTAAATATTTATTTATTAAAAATACTTAAATATTTTAAAAATTGATTATATAAAAAATATATATTTTCTTTGCAATACACAAAATAAAATACTAATATTCTAAAGTTCTCACTTCATACTAGGGTCGAGTTTAGATACAACATTAGTATATGAACTATCAAATCACATGAGTAAAATATATTTTTATATAATTAAAATTAAATTTATAATAAATAATATTTTAAAACTAAAATAAGAATTAGAATAATTTTGAATAGTTATTCAATTTTAAATTATAATATTATATTAGTGTTATTATTTAAATTTAATTTACATTATTCTTTATAATAAGTTGTAATTAAAAAATTAAAAACATAACTATAAGAATAAATATTTATATTAAAATTAAAATAAGGATTGCAAAAAGAGATTGATAGGATATGATTTTGAATTTTAATAAACTTTAAAATTAAGTATTGTCATTTATTATCAAAAAATTAGCATTTAAAAATTTAAAAATTGAGAAAAAAAAAGAGAATGTTAACATTAAGAATGTAGATGGATAGTCATATTTAAAAATTGTGTATGGAGTTCATTATGAAATGAGGAAAAAATAATGTTACAAATTATTAAGAGAAAAAATAGAGTGGATGAGTGTCTTACTCTACAAAATAAGGTATCAAATTTATAAAATATAACTGATAATTGATTATACAATATTACTCATCCATATATTCACATTTTAAAAAAATACCCGTAGGATAACAATCTTAATGTTTGCACTCTTACCTACCCGGTACTCATATACTTGTACCTAAATCTAGGCCTGATCAAGAACCGCAGACCCGCCCCGACCCACTTTATCCGTTGGGTCAAAACTGCCACTGGGCGGGTCTTGGCGGATGGGCGGGTCAGTCGGGTGTCAAGGCTGGGTCCAAGTGGTTAAGCATGGTCGGGTTCGGGTCGTGATCCAAATTAGTCGGTATCCGTACTACCCGACAGTGCTTCTTTTTTAAAAATTTTGATCTTTTGTTTATTTATTTGGGCCAAGCCCATCCTAATCCTATATCCTACTACTTGGTGTTGGTGGGGGACAGCTCAGCGTGAAGTAAAAATAAAGACTAAAGACTAAAGTAAGTATTTCAGAATTCAGATCAGAGTCATCAGAGACTTATCATTTCATAGTTCACACCTTTCTCTCCACAAAGCACAAACACAAAGACTGAAACGGTGAAACCCTAGGACACAAAAACACTCTCACGGTCTCACCCACACTGTGTCGCTGTTAATCACCCATCAGCCATCACTCTCTCATCCCCTTCTCGTTGCTGGTCGCCGATCGGAGCTCATTGTTGATGTTGGTCGAAGCTCCGATGGCAAACGAAGGCGCTGTTGCTGGTTGACGGTCCGTGAACGACGTCGATGTTGTGGCTGTTGGTCGAAGCTCCGATGGCAAACGAAGGCGCTGCTGCTGGTTGAAGGTCCGACACCGTTGCTGTGGCTGTTGGTCGAAGCTTCGAAGCCAAACGCCGTCGCCGCCGCTAGTTGCTGCTGGTTCGTGAACGGCGCCGTTGATCCGTAACGACGTTTTGGTTGTGGGTATGGCTTTTTTATTGCATTAATACTAGTTTTAAGCTGAACTCGTATTAATTACTCTGTGAAGTGTGAACCTAGTTGTAGTTGTTATAGAACAAATCAGAAGTATAAGTTAGAAATGATCCTGTTGAAGATGGAATATTATGAATTCTAAAATTATTAATTTATTAATGAGTGTTTCACATCTCTACAATGTAGGTGCTTCTCTGGTTGCTAATAATTATAAAATACTCTGCATCCCAAATGAACTCTTGAATGGTTGCTTCTTTAAATGAAGCTTTGGGTTAAATATGGATTTGGTATTTATACTTGGATATTTGATATTATCCTTTGAGTTCTATGCTTTTCACTGATTACTTATATCTGTAGCTTGTTTGAGATATCGTTACAGTTTTAATGACAAAGTAGATACCCAAAATATATAACTTTTATATATTGATTCCTATGTGTCAGATCTCTGTTTTCTAAATTGTTAAAGCTGCACATTTGATTGAACTTTAAAAGGGGTTGGATTGGATTTAGTTGCAGACTTAATTCAATTGTGGTCAGGTATGTTTTTATTGCAATTCTAGTCAACATCTGTTTTGATTTTTCTAATCCAGAATTTCCAGAATCTTTTTTTTTATCTCTATAGCATATTTATATGTAGCATTTCCTTACTTTATTTGATAATTTAATATGTAGCCTTTTCTTATTCTACAATATGTATCCTTTCCCAGTTCTTAAAGCATGCTTTGCTGACTATACAATATAAATAGGTTTTGGAAATTTTTTTTTTGTTTTATTGATGTTAAATTATCCTTGTTATGCACCCTCTAAAGGATTCTGCCTTTAATTTCCCAAATATTACTGCCTCCTAAGTGTTTTTTAGGCTACTTTTTTTTTCCTGTGTGAGGATGGGCCATAAGCCCATAAGTAGTGATCCTAAACTACAGTAATAAAAATTAAAATGTAAACACTTAAGTAATAAATATGTAAGGTAGTTGTTGACCTTGACTTCTTCATTGAAACAGCATGGAGCAGTCTAGTCAACATCTTTCCTCTAATTTAACTCAACAGCTGCCTATGCATGTTTCTACCGGTTCTGCTGCTCCAACAGTAGCAGATATTGGTGGAAATCAACCAATTAACAATCCAGCAACTGTAACTGATGCTGAGCTAATCCCCTGCCTCCTCTTCCAATTAATGCGAGGAAGAGGAAACCTAATGCAAGTGGTCCTCGAAGAACTTCATCTGCATGGGACCACTTCACTAAATTACCTGAAACTGAAGGTAAACAGGCCCAGGCAGCTTGTAATTATTGTAAAAAGACATATTATTGTGACACAAAGACTCACGGGACATCCAACATGCTGGCACATCTTAAAACATGCTCAAAATACACTTATGCCATAAGTAGTGATCCCAATCAAAGCATCCTTAACCTTGTGTCTAGTAGAAGTGGAGAGAATTTGGTTGCATCTAGTCAGAGATTTAATGTTGATGCATGTAGGAAAGCCTTGTCTTTGTTTGTTATACTTGATGAGCAGCCCTTTAGAGTTGTTGAGGGTGAGGGTTTTAAACTTCTTTGCAAACAACTTCAGCCTCAGTTTGGTGTCCCTTCTCGACATACAGTGGCTAGAGACTGTTATCAATTGTACCTAGATGAAAAGATTAAGTTAAAGGCATTCTTTAGGTCAAATTGCACTAGAGTTTCCCTTACAACTGACTGTTGGACTTCCATTCAGAATTTGAATTATCTCACTCTCACTGCTCATTTCATTGATAATGAATGGAATTATCAAAAAAGAATTATCAGCTTTTCTGTTATTTCCAATCATAAGGGTGAGACATAGGAAAGCAAGTTGAGGAAGTTTTGAGAGATTGGGGTCTTAGAAATGTTTTCTGTATTACTGTTGATAATGCCTCATCAAATGACGTAGCTGTTAGTTATTTAAAAAATAGATTAGAAGGTTTTAATGGGCTGGTACTTGGTGGCAAATTCTTCCATATGAGGTGTTCTGCCCATATTCTAAACTTGGTAGTGAATGACGGGTTAGGTGATTTGAACCCCTCCATTGGAAACATTAGAAATGCTATTAGATATGTGAGGTCTTCACCTCAAAGGCTTGCAAAATTTAAAGAGTGCATTGAGATTTCTAAAATCTCTTGCAAAAAACTGGTATGTCTTGATGTGCCCACAAGGTGGAACTCCACATACTTGATGTTAGAGACTGCTGAAATGTATCAAGCTGCATTTGAGAGGCTGTTATTTGAGGATACTACTTTTATGGGCTGTTTTGGGACAGATTCTCCCCCTTCAAGTCGGGATTGGGAAAAAGCGAGGGCTTTCATTAAATTTCTTAAAATTTTCTATGATGCAACCAACTGTTTTTCTGCTTCTGTCCATGTCACTATACATGCTGCCTTTCATCAGTTAGCTTTGATTTACACTGAGTTGCAACAATCCTCTATGAATCTGAATTCTCTTTTTGCTAAAATGGGTATGGACATGAAAAAAAAATATGACAAATATTGGGGTAATGTGCTCAACATCAACCAACTTCTTTATTTTGGGGTAGTCCTTGATCCAAGATATAAGCTACGGTATGTGGAATGGTCTTTTAATGGCATGTACCATGATAACCCGAGTTTTTGTGATGAGTTGTGCTCTAGTGTGAAACAAATTTGTTTAGATTATATTCTTGGTATGTTCAATTCCATGAGCTACAAAATAGGACTGCACAATCCGCTTGGATCCGTTGCAAATGAGTTCACATGAGAGATCCAGCCCTTCTGAAATTGCTACTCATGTAGCTAGGACAGATGCCTTTAGACAACACTTGCAGGAGCAGAACTCAATTGACCAGAAGAATGAACTTGAGAGGTACCTTAGTGAATCATGTGTTGACGGGGGTGATGCATGATTTGCTTCTATGGTGGAAACAGAACTGCTCTCGTTTCCCTATATTGTCAACCATGGCTAGGGATGTCCTGTTGTTCCGGTTTCTACTGTGGCATCCGAGAGTGCATTTAGTACTGGTGGAAGGGTATTGGATGTGTTTAGAAGTTCATTAAGGCCAGAAATGACTGAGGCCTTGATATGTGCACAAAACTGGATTAGGCCTTCTCTTTACCAATTCAAAGACCTTAACATTAATGAGGACCTGGATATCTCTGAAAAAATATTAACAGGTAAAGGTTAATTATGTTCTTATGCACAAGTTTTTTTTGTCTATGTCTTTCTTCATATTCATTAACTATTTTCTTCATTTTCAATGTTTGAAGAACTTCAAGGAAGAGGTGGAGGATCTACAGCTGAACCTGGATCCTCTAGTACTGCAATGCCATCATCATCTCAGTCACAGCCAATTATTGGCTGTGACTAGACTTGCTGTTAACAGTAAATTTTGTGTCCATCTTGCTCATTTTTACATTATCTAATATCTACTTTGTTTATTGTTTAATACTGATTGAGATCTTTTTTTTTTTAATTTTTAGCACTTTTTGCTTTTTTGGAGTCAGAAGTGGTAAATGACTCAAATTATGTTTGCAATACATTTTTTTGGTAAGTACTCAAATTATGTTTACAGTTTTACCATTCAAGTTTTGTTATTTTTAATAGTTAACGCTTGCTGTTTAGTTTTCAGTTTTGTAAAACTGTTATATTTTGGAATTAGAGGTTGTTTATGCCATATTTGGCTTGTCATGCCTTTTTTGGACCAAGCATAAACTATGTTAATTTCCTGGTACAAAGACTACAAGCTTGTAGATGTTTCAGGTTTGACCTTTATGTAAACTATGTTCACTTATTTCATTTTCTGCATTGGTTTTCTTCATTGCTAATATTCACTTGTTCTAATTATGAAGCTTAAGCAAGTTGATGGTGAATCCAGCAGTGATGGTCTTTTTTGGGACTGGGACAGGGACAGGGAAGGTTCTACTATTTCTGTGTAAGTTTAACCCTTCATTGAGTCTTATTATAATTTGCTGATTGGTAGAAGTCTTGTATAATTTAATGGATCTAAGGGCGTTTGTTCTGTTTCAGGTTCTTGCAGCCACTCAAACACCAGGAGAGGCAGGTAAAAATTGGTTTTCAGGGTGTGTTGCTGATGCTTGTAAGGCAGTTCCACTGGCTATTGAGGTATTACATGGAGAAACCACAAAATCTATGAATTATCCATTTCCTAATCACAGAAAATCTTATGAAGAATCCTATAGTATGGTTTCCTTTTTGTAGGATCCCAAGAAGTCGGTATTGAGGATGTTTTGATTCTTTCTGGAATGATATGAATACCTCTGCTAGAGAGTTATATGTGAAGGTATGATATGACTGGAAATTTATTTCAAAGCATTTAAAGGAGTTTCTTACTTGTGATTTTACCAATGGTGTGGCAGTATTCAACATTCTTTTAGCTTGCAATAGATGTTAGATACATATGGCAGGGGACCACACAAACCAATGTCCATGTCTCTCTCCACCAATGCTCATCTTCACATATTATATGTACTAATACTAAAGCAACCAATGTGCATGCAGACTTATCTCTTCAATGACTACTGAGAGGACATTAGGACTATCAGATCATTCTTTGAGGCAAATCTAGCCCTCACTGAAGCATGTGAGTGTCAAGTAATTGTCTTTCTATTTTGTTAAGCATCTTATTGAGTTCATTTTGTAATTAATTAGGGGAAACTTGTAATGGACTGGTAAGCCAATGAAATCAATTAAACTTCAAACTGCTATAAACAGATGACAATGAATCTTTTTCATTTTGGTTTCAAAGTACTGTATTTTCTTTTTCTATGATTGAGATCTAAAATCTTCATCACTTGGAAACTCTTCGTTATTTTCAGCCACCCAGGTTTAGCTTTTATGATGCAGCAAAACCAATGTATACATCAAGGAGAAACTTACCACCATCGAAGATTGACAACAGCAAGGTAAATATAAATAATAACCTTATTCTGGAGATATTTATGAAAAATCACACTAAAAGGTACCAAAGCCATACCACCAGCTGGAATGTGAGTTAAATTTGGTAAGTTATTATGGATGAAACAGAACCATGAACTTTTTAAAATACTGCAAGCCTATCATAGTAGAAGGGATGTATATCAGAATTGAATTTATCAAAGTCCCTGTGTTTATATTCTGTTACATTTTATTGATCCTGATTTATAGCTTTTTATTGTGGGGTCACATTTGCATCTTTTTTCTTTAATAACTCACAGTACCATACCTTTTGCAATGTCCTCTATACCTTTTAAATTTCTTATATTATAATAATTTTTTTTCCTTTCTTTTTCATGGCAGTATGCACTATGCAGTATGCAAGTTTTCCTTCGCAAATCAAAGGACAATCAATTACCGTCTCCTGGTGTCACAACACAAAAACAATTACTGTTTAAGCTTTACTTAGTTTTTTATGGTCACACTTGAGATAATTATGTAGGGGCAAAATATTTTAAGTGGTTTGTGCTTGTTACATTTAGATTTTTAAATTTGATGCAATAGCTCAGGAAGTGCGTTTAAATATAAACATAAACTTTCCGTTTTAATCAAGTACTATTTAAACCACCAACTTATTAAATTTGTCTGCAAATTAAATTTTTAATGAAAATGTAATTTACCCAAAGTGGTTACAAAATAATTGGGCCAATGGTTGATTCATGCAAATTAAATTTTCTATGAAAATTGATTGAAGGCCCATATGGCTTTTTTTCTGTAAATTAGTCTTCCAAAAGGACCTTGACAAAAAAAAAGGACTTGACAAAAAAAAAAGTCTTCCAAAAGGGACAAAAAATGCTTAAATTGAAAAGCCCAAATTTAGGACCCTGCCCATACTGACCCGGAATCCGATTCAAACCACCCATTTAACCCGTCGACCCGCTGATCCTAGACCCGCCTTAACCCAGGCCCAATTCGACGGAATTGGGTCATGTTTTTTAAGGTCTTTTTTTGGTTGGATTGGGCATATAGGCCCAAAAACCGACCGTACCCACCCACTGCTCAGGCCTACCTAATCCATTACAGACATCATAGGTAATTAGAATATGGTTTCCCATAAAAATGTTTTTTTCTGTGAACTGGAATAGATTAAAATGTTTGTTTGAGAAACTAGAAACTAGTACAAACTTGAATACTATTATAATATTAATATTATATTAACATTTAAAAAATAAATATAAAACATTGATTAAAAATATGCAAATAGAAACTTAATTGAAAAATCATTACAAATTTTCAAAAAGTATGGGTTGTATTTGATTCAGAACTTTCTGTCAAACAAGTTTTTTTAATTATTTATTTTTTAAAAAATAGAAAATAGTTTTTAAAAACTATAAACAAACAAACAAACTCTAATGCTTACGTTTGGTTCGAGAAGAGAAGTTGAGAAGAAAGAAATGGGAAAGAGATAAATGGAAAAAAGAGAAAGTGGTGAGAAATATGATAGATTTTGAGGTTATTTGATTTGAGAAAAATGTAAGATAAATAGGGGAGAGAGTATAATGTCAAATCATGGTTTTTAATTTAATAAAAATTGGAGAAAAGGAGTCATACTTTTCTTATTGGACACAAATTCCATTCACGTACCAATAATGAAAAATTGAAAAAAAAATCACACACACACATGTAAAATTTCTGGAATTACCCTTCTCTGCTAAGAGGAAGAGACTGGTAATATAGCTTATGGAATTCCCCTTCTGTTGAGAGAGAAGAGACTGATGCATAGTCACCAAGTTGAAGGGATGCAAGCAAGGATTGCGGTGGTCGTGCTATGAAGGTAGGCGGTGCGACGGTGACTCTGCATGCCTTCGACAATGCACCGATGGGGGAAGCTCGACGCTTAACTGCAACGTCGCCAGCGATGTTGGCCTTTGGCGCGGGATGCGGGTGGCGTCCGATACAGGAAGGAGATGCAACAGTGACGATGGTCCTATAGTGTGGTTGTGAATGATCATGGCCGACAACAGTACGCCAGCAACGAAATTGATAGAGTACAACGACGATATTCTCCGTCTACTTCCTACGGTGAGGCCCATCGTATTTACCCGTCTTCGTTTTCGTTGTTGGCCTGCTGTATCTCCTCAATTGAAAGGCACAATAGCCATGGCTGAATGAGCGCATTCTCTCTTCCATTTCTCCTCCCAAGATAGGAGATTAACTTTTAATGTGTGGCCCACTCAATTTTTTATCTTTGCACGAACTCTATGCATTCCAAATGCAGTTGATACAACATTCTCCTGTCTATCTCCCTCTCTCGCCTTTCTCTCTCGGTATTTCTATTCAAACAAATAAAAGATAAATGATTTTTTTCAACTGTTGTGACCAGATCTTTGTTAGAATCATTTTTTATTATCCAAAATCGATTTTCTTTTGTCCAGCATTGGATCAAGATCAATTCTCATTTTTGCATACTATGCATAACAAAATAATTCACTCTAATCTTCGTTTCACTTCATTCTTCATCCTCATCACGAATTGGCCAAAGGTAATAGAATTAAAGGTAGGGAAATAGGTGACATGGTTTTGCGATATGATATATAATTTCAAGGGCACGACATTTGAGGCAAATCATGCTTTTGAAATTTTTAATATTGTGTGTTGGTTTTCTTGCAAAAGCAGGTTGCAACTTTGCTTATAACCATAGCAAAAATGTTGGCCCTACTGGAAAAAGTTAACGTTGTTTATAGTCAATCAGTTTAAAATTGACGTTTCTCATCATGTTGTGCAATTGTTAAACATGCATGGAGTGAATCTGATGATAGTGGGAAGGAGACAAATCAGACAGAGAAACTCCTCACATAGTCCTTGACGGAGGAAGAAGATGAACAGTACATGACTCACCTCTTGAGGATTTCTTTGCTATCTCTCGTCCCTCAAGCAAAGAAGTGTGAAAGCAGTGGGTCCCACCCACTTTTGCATCTTCTCAGCTATTTCTCTGCACAACCAAACTGTAAAAATTACTCATTTCTTCCCTACTTCTCTCTTCTTTCTCACACTTCCATCCAACCAAACAAGGAGATAAAGTTTCTTGAACTAATATTTTATAATTTTTCACAATTTTTCATATTACTATATTATTTTCATTACTTTAAACAACTCAGTCATGTCCAACCCAACAACTCTTAAAAGTTTCTTAAATAGACCACACAGCTTACCACGTAACAAAAATTTTCAACAAATAATGAAAAAATTACAAATAACCCACTTTTGGGGGAAATGGAACCTCTGTGGTTTAAATTTCAACTACATCAGGTGATGCTATTATCATAATCCAATGGTGGAGAATGTTAAAACTTGTGTCTTTTTTAAATAATTTATGATAAAAAATAAAAATAAATACTAAGATTTTATGAAGTTGAAAAACAATATAAGATCTTGATCTTTTTGGGTTGCTGCAAGAAGGATCGAATCTCAAATAAAAAGGTCTCTTGGTTACTCTCCATTGCAAATCCCTCTTACTGTAGAATATTGGTAATGGTATTTAAATTATTTTTATTATTAAAATGATTTTCTCTTTTCTTTTTCATTTTACCTTCCATTTGTCCCATACCAAATAAAGGGCGAGTGATGATGGATTCCATACTTCACTAATAAACGGTAATATTTTTTGTTTAAATATCTTTTTATTCCTTTAAAATATCATAATTTGTCATTTGACCCTTTATTTTCTATTTTTTAACTAGCTAATCACAGAGGATATTTTACGTTAACTGACAAGGAAACAAATACTAAGACTTTATGAAGTTGAAAAACAATATAAGATCTTGATCTTTTTGGGTTGCTGCAAGAAGGATTGAATCTCAAATAAAAATGTCTCTTGGTTACTCTCCATTGCAAAATCCCTCTCAATGTAGAATATTGGTAATGGTATTTAAATTATTTTTATTATTACACTACAACAAAAATCATTTTTAGCAACAATTATTTTGTTCTTTAGTAGCAATACAAATGGCCATTAAAAGTTTTACCGGCAATTAACCAATGGCCGGTGTATCCAATTCGGTAAAAGTTTTACCGGCATTTATAAGGGGTGCTGGTAAAGACCCTAATAATGGCCGGTAAAAATCTAAGTCTTTTAGTGGCTAATAATAGTGGCAATTTTAATGGCCAGTAAATTACAGACAATTCCATAGTTAATTTATAGTTAATCCCTAGCTGAAGCTATAATGCCATTTTAAAAATATCCCAGGTCAATATTTCAGTATCTCACATTTCTAAATTCTGCCAAATAACAAGTTACTATACAAACACACACACATTTGACATATACATTAGTTCTAAATAATCAAGCATCCATTCCAAGAAGTTGCTAAAATTGCTTACACTCCATCTGCACTTCGAACTGTAATGTAATGGTGGGCACTTTCCATTCCAAGAAGCTGATAAAATTGCACAGTCAAATATGCTTGGGAACTAGAACAACAGATGCATTTGAAATTAATCATGGAATAGATGTATAAGGGGGCTGAAAAATAAGATAATTGAACAGAGAAAATCATGAGTCTGTGGCTAATGTAAGCATCCTGAATTAGGGGTGTTCAAATCCAATCCAATCCAATTGGAACCGCAATAACCGATCCAAAAAACCGCAAACCAAACAAACCGCAAACCGAAAAAAACCGCAAACCGCAAAAAAACCAAAATTTTTTATTGGATTGGATTGGATTTCGGATCTACCTGTGAGAAACTAATCCAATCCAAACCGATCCAAACTTTTCTAAACATTTAAATATATTATCATTATTGATATTATTTTTCTGTGATGATGTAAAAAAATTATTATTGTGCAACTATATTTAACAAATAATGTTCAATCATGGGATTGAAAGCCATCAAGTAATTTGTATGTTATATGATAGGATAAGATAATTGCATGTTTTTATCATATTGAGTTTACCATGAGCGGATACTATTATATGGACAATGGAATTGGGATCCACCCTTATATCTAATTAAGTATTTAAAGTTACAACTTATTTATTCAAGAAACATTAACAATTTGATAAAGCATAACTATTCGGCTTTAAATTGGTGAGTGATTAACGATTTCGGAAACCAGTAATGATGTCATAATTTTGCTTTCATAACTTCATTTTTTAGTTTATTTAAGAAACCGAAGTCCAATCCAATCCAAACCAATTAATATTGGATTGGATTGGATTTGGAAAAAAATCAAAACCGACTGGATGATTAAATGAGAAAACCGAAATTATTGGATTGGATGATTTTTCCCCTCAAAACCGATCCAATCCACCCTCAAAACCGATCCAATCCAATCTGCGAACACCCCTATCCTGAATGTAAGCATCCTACAAGTGCCACTACTAAAATTTTGTTCATTCCTGAATATAATTACATATATATTTCCTCTAATGTCCATTCCTCTAGACATTTTGTGGTGATATAGGGTCAGACAACAAGAAAAGGAGTACATTGCATTACACTAGTTTCTAATTTATCTTTCTTTTTTAGAAATAGAATTAGTTTATATTTGTGATTGGCACAACCTAATTAGAAACAAACCTCTTCATAAGGAAAAGCACAACCCATTTTTTTCTGGTCATTAACCGCACCAACAAGATCTTGTAATATATGACCCTTTGTATTATTGCATTTACATGTATTGCTGGGACAGGCAAAGTACTGAGCTCGTGAATAAAAGGGAATAAAACCAGTCATGATTTCACCTATGAAGCTTGGTGTGCAATATTTTTATTCTTTATAATGATACAAGAAGCAATGATAGAATTTTAACAATGAAGAGGAAATAGAGGAATTAAATAGCTGACATATGCAAATGCAATTATCTATAAATATCATATATACCAAATTAAGCTTATGACCAAGCTAGCAGGAAGAGGAATTAGAGGAAGGGATTGAGAGACCTTGAAGGGAGAAGGAAGAAGAAAAAAGAAGGTGCGTGGCTAGCTTGTCATATACAAAGTGATTCCATTTTAACAGTGAATTAAAGGAAAGATTATACATGCACAATAGAGGTCAGACTACCTACTTTGTTACCAACTACTATGACCTATCCAATTCACCAAGTATAACATTTGGGTGTTGAATTTTGTCAATTCTTTTGGCTGTGTAGCGGTACTCATATTGTTAACACTTGCCAGGTTGTAAATAATCTAATCATTGGAAATTAAATAACATTGGAAATGATGAAAAAGAATAGAATTAAGTAAGGCTCCACTCTAATGCAGATACCACAACAAACAACACACCAATATATTTTTATAAATTTAAATATAATATATTAGGACCTAACTAATTAAAATAATAATAAAATTGGAACTTTCAAAGCAGCCAAAACAATGGTAGTATTCTAATTGGCAAAGTTATACAAACAAGACCATATTCAATGTTTGATTGTGTTAATATTTTCCGTGTCCAATCAGATTGAGCAAACAAATATTGTCTAACAAAAAATGAAATACAGTGACATCTGAGATTTATAGTTCAGCTAATAAGTAGCTTGTCAAGATTACCTTGCCAGAAGCATTATGAACAGGTAAAATGTGAAGAAGATTCCAAAATGAGCTTTTATCCTTCCTGCTAGTGTTGGAGAAAATAGATTCAATAACATCCAATAAATAAAGTTCCCATATAGTTATTAAATTCTGATTATGAATTTCTATCTAGTACACTTTGTAGTATTAGGATTATATTTAAAATTTATTTTGCTGTAAAAGAAAGCTCAATTCAAGTTTTATTTAAAATATGTTGGTTATATAAAGTTTCTTGAATAAGAACGTACTAGCTTAATAGTTTATATGTATACCAAATTTAAAACTAAAATTTATAAATATAGAATTAAAGCAATAATTAAATAAATTAAAAAATTGAGGACAATTTCTACACACACAACGGTGAATGATATTAAAAATTGCCACTCACGTATCAATTTCATATAAAGCCACATTTCCACCATCTATAAGGAGATATGGCCAAATTACACCACAATGAGATACTATACTCATGTTTTGCATGATGCTGGCTATATACATATACTCTCAAATGACACACTTGCTACTATCTAAAGTGAAATGGACAGCACCAAAATTTCACATAGATTTCATCAGTTCTCGAGCACAAGGCAATTTTTGAAGTAATTGTGACAATTATTTCAATCAAGTCTATCTATAAATATTGTGTTCAGATCCACAATGAGATAGAATCCAAAAATGAGAGATAAAAAATTTGAAAATTGAGAAACAAAATCAAGATGTTTGTAAGGGGAGAAAGAAATTTTACCTTGAATCTCGAAAACATAGAGAGAAGCTTGAGTAAGAGAGAAAAAAACGAAGAGAAGCTCAACAATGAATTGAAAAAACACCTATTGCTCCTTCTGTGACAAGATAATTACTATGAATTGAGTTTCACATTTCACCTACTTCAGCTCAACAATAAAATCAGTGTACTATAATGATTTGAGACTATATAACAACATCAGCAAATAAGCCTTATTCTAAAACAAAAGCTATTATGGGGCATGCTATCAAAAGTATCATGAATTCACGTCATCCAGTTTTATTTATTTCTTTATTTATTCCAATTGTTTATCTTGTTTAAGAATTTTAAAAGATATTGCAACAAATTAATGTAAAGCTGCAGAACATGAATAACATAAACAAAAATTAGAAGAAGAAAACTAAAATATTCTGAAAGCATATGCATGAGGGAACATACCTTGACAGGGTAATGGCAGAGCAGAGGAAGTTTGACAGTACCATCATTTTGTAAATAGTAGAACTCATTAAGAATACAAGTTTCAACACTCCATATATACAAATATTTTACCTTTAACAAGTATTGGGAGAATTCTCAAAGTACTTTCGGGTGCCAAATATAGAAGTTCAAATGATAGTTTGTCAAAGGCCTGACAATGAAGAAAGTAAAATGAGATTTAAATTTGTTAATTCCTATATATACAAAAAAAAAACAGCATCTTAACATAAGATACATAATCACTTTTGAAAAATCAAAACAGGGGAAAGGAAACAAATTACTTAACCTTCCATTCTCTTGCTTACAATTCCTTTCATTTTCTATTATTCTTTCCCCTCTATTCTAGAATATGACTCTTAATTAACCATTTCATGGCTCTTAATTAACCATTTCATGGTTAATTAATTATTAAAGGATATCCCTTTCCACATGCTAGCTTCAGGGATGAGCGACCAAGCATCTTTTATTCTTTTACTCTTTTGCAGATTTGTCAAATCAAACAGAGTAATACCAGTAAAAGTATCAACTAAAAGAAAGTTATACCTCATTTATCAAAGGTTCCTTTTCCAAATGCACATTCGTTGATTCTGGCCTGGAGTTTTCTTTTCAATCTCTCAAAAAATGCCTCTCCTTCACCAATATCCATGATATGCACATTCAAAAACTACAACAATTAAATTCTGCACATTAGTATTTTAAAATAAGATGTGATTTAACACAAAAACTTAACCTGTTATAAAGCAACACAGTAGTGTAAATAGGATATAAATCAAACATAACATTCAAAATAGCTCATTGTTACCAACGTAGCTAGGAGAAAAGAGGCTTATAACAGAAATGAAGCAACACAAATTCTTAAAATCAAATATAGAAATACTCACAAGGAATCATCCGCAAACACATCAGTACTCGCATCAAAGCTCAGTGAAACTAAGAATAACAATTCCAAGTAAAATAATAGATTGGTGAAAGACAAAAATTAACACAATGTAAAAAAAGTAAAAAAAGGAGTCAATATGAGGAAGCATCATGTATGTCAAAAGCATCAAATAGATACAAAATTGAAACAACAGTAATTGTGTGTGTGTGTGTGTATTGTAGCAATGTGAATGCATAAAAAAAATTACTTCAACGAGAAAACCTAGGTTCAATGGATTTGTTATGTGAATCTATGGTAACTAATAGACCTTGAATCCCCGAAAGAAATCAAAGCTAAAAAAATAGGATTATGCAAATTGTGAACGAACCAAACGAAGGATGAGAATCGATCTCCACTTACAAACAATGATGAGGCAACGGACATTGAAGGAAAATCAAAGCGAGGAGATGGGAGAAAGAGATTTAGCTTTTTTTTTTTTACGAAAGAGATCTAAAATGCTCAGAGGTGTGGTGGTGGTGAAGGGTCAAGACTAGAGCAAGAGGGAGCGAAAGAGGGTTTAACATTTTGTCTGGTAAATAACTTTAGTTTTAGTGGCGATTGATATCAATTGCCGGTGTAAAAAAATTATTACTGGCTAATAAATATTAGTCGCAAAAAATAGTTTAAAGGATAAATTACTGGCCATTTTAGTATGCCTACTAAATAATTGTCGTTAAAAGTTAATTTTGTTGTAGTGTTAAAATGATTTTCTCTTTTCTTTTTCATTTTTTCCTTCCATTTGTCCCATACCAAATAAAGGGCGAGTGATGATGGATTTCATACTTCACGTAATATTTTTTGTTTAAATATCTTTTTAATCCTTTAAAATATCATAATTTTTCATTTGACCCTTTATTTTCTATTTTTAACTAGCTAATCATAGACAATATTTTATGTTAACTGACAAGGAAAACAGATGAATCATTTGGTATAAAAATAATTAATGAAAGATTAATTTAATAATCATGATATTTTATGGGGTAATAATTTAAAAATCGTGATATTGTTAGGACAAAAATATGATTAATGACGGTAAATAAAAATGGAGGGATCGGCCATTTAGTAAGAAAAACATTTATAAATATAGAGGAATAATTTTTTAAAAAAGTAGGGAAATCTAAATATTTTTACATTTAATCCTATTATTTTTATGTCAAACTCATACACACATTCTTTAAAATTTGTTTAAAACACACTTTCCTCTCATTACATTCTCTTTCTCTAAAAATTTAATGGTATGCTTTATTTTTATTTTCTTTTTAATAATATATTTTCACTAAAAATTATAAAAATATTATTTTATTTTTTATTATTTTTTAAAAAATGCTGAAAGTAACAAAATTTTAAACTCGATTACAATATCATAATAACCCGAAATAAAGTAATATTTTTAGTTAATAAAGTAGTATTTATTAACAAAAATCATTTGAAAAAAAAAAGGTCAAACACGTCCTTAGTCATTGCAGCTTTGCATAAGGGTAATATTTTATTTCATAATATTAAATGTGTGTTTTATTAACTATCATTAAAAATATAGTATTTATTAAAAGACAATGATAACTCACACATTAATAAAAACATATCAATAATATAGAAGAAAATATTTATTGCTTAAAAAATATTTTATACATACACTTCTTCCTCGACAAAGTCAAATAAGGCCGAATCTAAGAATAAAAGTCTAATTAATTAAATACTAGCTATGGTCTTATGTTCTGATTATTCCACCATTGATACTACTAGCTTGACCAGTTCCAAATATAATTAAGGAAACAATATTAAGTGGATCCCTCTTGAAACCCACCCACCGCCTTCAATTTTGTACCTATCCATGTTGTCTTTTAAGTAGAGTTATCAACTAGGCTATTCGTCTACTAGGGGTGTTCATATCCAATCCAATGTAAATCACAAAAATCGAACTGAAAAATCGAAAACCGAAATCCAAAAAATCACAAATCGTAAAAATCAAAAAAATTTTATTGGATTGGAATGATTTTCGGATCCCATGTTGAAAACCAATCTATTCCAATCCAAACCGAACTTATATATACATATATTATTACTTATAAAATAATCATATATTTATACTTGTATACATGTATATTTATAAAAATACTTGTAATAATATATTTTTTATGATTTTATTATCTAATTTCATGTTAATATTTCTATAAATATATCAATATAAACCTAGTTTTAAATTAGTTTTCATGCCTCATGTCATTTTTTTATATAATTTTATATTAATTTTAATAAATATAAGTTCCAATAAGAAAATGTTGACTATTACTTCATTATTTTATCAATTTTATTAAATATTTATTGTCACTTTAAAAAATCGAAAACCGATCCAATCTAATCCAATTTAAATTAGATCGGATTTAAAAAAGTATCAAAATCGATCGGATGATAAAATGATAAACCCGCAATAATCAGATTGGATGGTTTTTTTGCCTCAAAACCAATCCAAAATGAACCGCGAACATCCCAATCGCCTACCCCATTCGCCTTGATACAATGTGATAGTGGTTTTTTAATGTGAGACTAAAAAAATTTAGAGTTATTTGAATTTCTAAGACCATTTGTACCTATTACATGTGCTAAAGATGCTTCTTAATCTATAAGCATCAATGCTAAAAAAAAAACCTAATAGAGCACATTTTCTATCGATGCTTATTTGAGCACCAATGCTTAAATAAGCACCATATTTTACTGATAGTGTATCATTGTAAGAGCGTAGGCATGCAAGTGTAGTATTCTTTGCACGTAAAATGGTGCTTTTTTTAAATCACCTATGATGACGTTTCAAAACCATCTCTATATGTTTGTTTATTAAATATATTTGTTTCTATTTAATTGTCCATTTTGAGAAAAAATGTGTTTCTATTTAATTGTTAATTTACAAATCTAATGCATTAATAATTATATTTTATCTATTTTTATCCTGATATTAATAAATGACTCACTGTTGGAAATTAATGAGACCTTATAAAACAAGAGTAATAATTGTATTTCTTAATATGTGTATTTTTTATTCAAATAGACTGTTAAATAAGAATAGAGATAATGTTTTTCATTATTTTCTTTATTTTTAATATTTAATTTTTATTATGTAATTGATTGTTTATCATTTTTATTGTGTATTTTTATTTATTTAATTTTTAATTAAAGCTTTTTTTATTGAGTGAAATATATTATTCATGATTTTCTTAATTTAATATTTTTTATTATTTATTAATTAAAATATTTTTAAATTAAAAAATGAAAAAAAAATCGGTAATGTGTAATGTGAGACCCATTTAAGATATGTGAGTAGTAAAAAAAGTGAGGTGTTGAGTTGGAGATGAATGATGCTTAATAAGAACTCGATGATATGTAATGATTTAACCCATTTAAAATATGTGAATAGTGAAAATGTGGGGTGTTGAGATAAAAAAGATCTAAAATAGAGACTCAAGCTCTATATTTTTTAGGGTAGCCTAGTTCTTTTTTGTAAGTTTTATGAGTTTTTATTGATTTTTTTTTGGTAATGAACTTTATTGGGTGGGCTAAAAAACTTGAGAATTTTTTTGTTTAACTCTTATATTCTTTATGGGCTTTTACGAGCTAACCTATTTTGACTACTTATGTTGAATTAGGACACTCGCATTGGGCGCATGTTAAAGTAATATAATAACATGAAGAATAATACTAAAAGGTTAATATATATTTTTTACTAAGTAAAGAGAAATAATTAAATTAATAGGGAAAGCAAGGGGTATTTCAAGTCTCCAACACATACAATGTTTTAATACACTATTAACAGTGGCGGACCTACATATAAGTGAGGGTGTGCAGATGCACCCCCTCACTTTGATAAAATTACAAGTAACTATATTGAGTTTTAATATTTTGCCCCCTCTATTTCTATATATTTGAACCCACTACCCTTCAAATTATCATTCCCCTTATATATTTATTATTATTTTTATCTAAATATTTGATTTGAAAGTCAAAATTTATCTTTTCTCTAATATATAGTTGCAACTATTAGCTAGCTTTTTTCTCTCTCACCTTTCATTTCCTTTTTATATATGATAATAATAATAATTATTTTTTAAATAAATTGTCCCCACTGACTCAAGGTCCTGGATCCGCCACTGACTAGTAGTTTGCTATTATTATAAAATAATAATTTAAATTAGATTTCAGTAGTAAAATAAAAATATAATCTAATGTTATAATTTAAAATTAAATATTTGTCTAGAATGAATAATTTTTATTTTTAACACTTAATTTTATTACATGATTATAAGAGCATAAATATCATTTAATAAGAATATATTTTTTTCTGTTTTGCTACTAATCAAATAAGAGAGAAACATTTACAATTTCTAATATAAAATGTATTTTTTATTGTGATCTAAACTTTGTCTGCATCATTGAACAAATTCAATAAGAGGTTTTGACTTTTTTTAGTGAAAAACATGAAATACGAAGATGAGAAGAATGAGGTGAAGTGAACTTCTATCGGAGAGGTCAGGAAATGAGACAGGAATTCATCAAGTTTTTTGCATCTGGCATTTGCAAGGCCCTACCCTACAAGGGCTCAAAGCAAATGTCTGTTGGTTCTATGCAATAATTAATAAGTACAAGACCTCCAGGAAACAGCCACGTACCCCTTCAATCCTGAGCTGTATAGCCTGTTGCAAACTCTGCTGCCTCTTCAACACGGATCAAACAAATTTATTGCACCCCAACTAACTCATGTGATTTCCTTTTCTTTAAAAAAAAAGTAAACTAATTAACCGAAATGCTATCTATATACTTACCATAACTTTGGAAAACAAATTACATTAGTAATATTTTTTAATTTAAAATAAAAATTATATTATTTATAGGTATTAAAAGATAATTAATTCAAATTTAAATAAATATATTAATATTAGATAATATGAATCCTAAAAAAGTTAGAAAGAATCACGTAAAACTTACTTTAAGAAAAAAAATGAAATCTCTTAATGAATAATTAATACCTAGCAGTGAATTTTTATACGTCTCTTAAGTCTTGTCTTAACTTGACGCCCGTGTTCTCTTCTCAAATCATTAGTGGTTAAGATTTTGGGACCTTTTTGGATTGCTCTGTTCTGTAACCCTCAATCCCCTCACAGCTCCATTTAAGCCTCAGATTTTTGTCATCACCTCACGTTACAAACCATCATCATCACCATCATGTTCTAAATCTTCATCATCACCATCCCTCCTTCTTCCAAAGTATTACCTTTTAGATTCGTTTTTTCTCTTTTTTATTTTTTGTCCTTTTTGTTGGTTTTCTTTTCCAATTTCAGGCCTACAATTCATCTTCCAAAGATTGCTTTAAACTTGTCAAACCCCTAATCCCTCTCACTCTCTCTCTCTCTTCACTGACATGGACATGACCCCCACCCACACCCACTCCTTAGAAACAGACACTCGAACCCCATCACCGACTCAACACTCATCTCTCACCAATGGCTCCCTCAAGCGCCACCGTCAACCCACCGCCACCACCGCCGCATCCGCGGTGGTTTCCTACAAGGAGTGCCTCAAGAATCATGCAGCCAGTTTAGGTGGTCACGCCCTTGATGGCTGCGGCGAGTTCATGCCTTCTTCCTCCTGTTCCACCGAACCCCGCTCGCTAACATGCGCCGCGTGTGGATGTCACCGTAACTTCCACCGCCGTGACACACAAGATTTCTCCAATCCCCACTTTATCAGCTTCTACCACTCACCTCATCCCACTCACCATGGGCCCAGCCTGAGCACCAGCCCAAGTCGAAGCCCGAGCCCGAGCCTAAGCCCATCCCCACCACCGCTGTCTCAACATTTCCCACCCTCGTACCACCGCCACGCGTCAGCACCGCACGTGCTCTTATCCCTCGGGAATCCCGATGAGGGTCACGTGACCAGGACTGAAGAGAACCTAAGTGGGAAAAAGAGGCACAGGACCAAGTTCAGTCAAGAGCAGAAGGAGAAGATGCTGGAATTCTCTGAGAAGTTGGGTTGGAGAATGCCGAAAGGAGGAGATGAAGGAATGATGGAGGAGTTCTGCAATAGCATTGGTGTTTCCAGAGAGGTCTTCAAGGTTTGGATGCACAACAATAAGAACGCGTTCAAGAAGAGGTCTTCTGAAATGGGAAATGATGCTGCATCTCCTGATGAAAAGATCAACAACAGTAATGGCAATTGTGGTGATGGTAGAGATGGAATTCATAGTGATATTAACAATTCTCACAACACAAATGGCAGCAACAATGGCATTCATAAAAATTAAGGTAGCTCTGTCAATCAATCCTCATGTTTTTTTGGTCATAGATCCTTCAAGAAACATAGATCGAATTGGGAATGAAACAGGTAGCAATTTGGCTTTGGCCATTATCAGGTTTTTTTTTTTTTTAAATTCCAATTTACCTCTTGTATTTTTTTTTTTTTTTTTTGGTAATATCAGCTGAGGACATATAGACAGATTAAATTAGTTTTATTAGTAGCTATTAAAATTAAAATGTCATTTGTTGTTAGTTTATTTTTGCTGATATCATTCCATAAATGTTTTCACCCCCCTCTTCTGATAGCTGTAATTGCTGTCACGTTTTCCTTTTGATAGGAACAGGTGTAATTCAAATTCAAGTAATTTTGCTGTATTTAAATTATTCATTTACTTTCTCAAAAAGTATGTACCCTCCCAAATGCCCATACTTGTTTGTCCAAGACGCTAGCTTTGTCAATCTTGGAGTGCAATTTGTTATACCATTTGTGGTTTTGTCCTTATTCATTTATGGGGCACTCCTACTCTTACAGAATTATCCTGTTGGAGGAGATAATGCTCTTGATGGGTTTGTTGAACATTGCATGATGCTAACCTCTAAAATTTAATCTTCCTGTCCTTATTAATTTCTCTTGTAACTTGTCACAATTGGTTTTTAATTTCTGTGAGGGATAAGTGGTCCTAGCTAGCCTCCTGGGTTTTTTTTTTTCAGGGTGGGAGGAAAAATAAAAAATTAGACCCATTGATTGCAAGGAAATGGTATGTAGATTAGGGATAATTTAGAAAGTGTCCAATGTGTATTCTATGACATTTTTTAAATTTTAAAATAATATTAAAAAAATTAAAGGATCAAATTTTTTAAATTATAAAAGAAGACTATAAATTGTGAAAAAAAAAATTAATTGAAGAAATTATTATATTCCTTGATATAATTTAATTTGATACGTAATATTGAAAGATGATTAATTTGAATTAAAGATTTCATTTAACTATATAAATTAATAAATAATTACTTTGGGCTAGGGATACATTCTATTTGAGGAAATCATGAGTTACTTAGTTTGAAAAATGAGGATAAAAATTAAGAAAATTTAAAAAAAATCACCTAGCTAGAGGTTTTATAATTAAAAAGTCATTAAATGTGAGAATAATACTAATAGATAAATGAAAACTGTTTTCATTGAATATATTGGGTGTTCTCTAGTC
Organism: Sesbania bispinosa; assembly: GCA_026901365.1. NCBI lineage: Eukaryota > Viridiplantae > Streptophyta > Magnoliopsida > Fabales > Fabaceae > Sesbania > Sesbania bispinosa. The sequence goes on along the minus strand of QLOH01000094.1, from coordinate 1,380,009 downwards.
CTCTTAGACTTGTTCAGTGCCTCTTAGACTTTTGTCTTGAATGTCTTACAAGCAATTTTAGGTATAGAAAGGAACAAGGAAGATCTATTTTGGAAATAGAAGGACATTGAGAATGACACTTATCTATTCTCGTGTTTATCATCACTAATTATTTAATTGGCATTATCTTTTGTGCGTCTGTGCTTAGAAGGCAAGCAGCATGATTTGGCTGATTATTTATCATAATATTTTGTGTCTGTGCTTAGTGGAGGCATTGCCTCGGACTCGTCTGTCAACCTTTCCATATTGGGCTTGGTTCAATGATACGGCAAGTTTTGTTTTACTCCGTATTTTATAAACTGCTAATGATTAACCCCTATAAGACAGTCAATAAAGCCACTTAAGGGTTGTCATTAATTAATAATTGAAAATGCATATATTTGTGCCTTTCTACGTTGCCACGTCGTTTCTTTTTCCTCAATTTTTTATTAACTCTTTTTCAGTTGAAGGGAACTCGATTCGCTTTTTAAGATAGGGAGAGAGATTCTTGAATACTTTTTTCCAGGAAAAATGCATAATTTTGTACATGCATGTGATTTTTGCTCACTTCAAATTTTGTTTCAAAGTTAATTTAAATATACACTTTTTTCCGGATTTAAATATAAGTAAAAATAATTAAATTCACATTTATTTAAAAAGTAATTGTATGGCCTAAATTATCCTACATTCAATTTTGTTGAAAGTTGTTTCAAGTGACCATACTCTCACACATGATTTATTAAATAGAGTGGTTGAAAAATAAATTTTAAATTAAATAAAGGGTAATTTGAGATGATGTCATTAAATAAGGTGAAATTAGTTAAGTTTTGTTTATATTTTAGTCCATTTTATGTGAGTGTTTTTTTACTTATATTTGAGTTTGGAGAGTGTATATATATAACTTATGTATATTATATATTATAATTGGTAATGTGCAAATGTTGCACAAAATTTTTAAAGCACTTCTTATGCAATTTTTCCACTTCCATGGGCCTGCTGCAGCATTAGCATGAGTGGAGCTATCTTTTTCTTAGCTTATGCTTTTTTTTAAATTTATTTAAAGTTTTTTTTTATAGCTTTTGTTTGGAAGAGCCTGATCTTTTATCTTTGTTTTGTTCATCAGTTTGATGAATTCGGCCCACTTCAACAAAAAAAAGGTTATTAAACTTTATTTATCTGAGTTGACTCATCATGAGTTATGTTAAATGTGAGTTGAATTGGTCGGATGGATTTATTTTTTGTATGAGCCGAAAAATATCAATCTGACTCGATCCATCACAGGTTGGTGTATTAAGTGGGTTAACCCACCTTATTTTTAAAAAAAGTGGCTGAAAAGGCTAAAAACAAAAAATATAAAAATAAGTACTCCCTCCGGTCCTATTTATAAGAACATTTTTTTAAGGTAGGTCTTGGTCATTTTATAAGAACTTTTTCAGATTGTCTCATGTATTAATTATTCTTTGACAAAAATACCCCATTAGTGGAGGTAGGTGATGAAGTTGAAGGTTTAATCACAAGAAGGGGGTTGAATTGTGATTACTTTTAAAATTCTGCACTTAACTTCTAATACTTTTTCTGCTCAAGGATTACTTGGCTTAGTATTAGAAGGTAAACTACCAGAAGATGTATTGTTAGTATTTTATGCAGTATGCAGAAGATAGGATTCCTTATTTGGAATCTTGATTGTTAACACTTACTTAGGTATTATATAGTTTTCAAAATACTTTTATGCACATGAAGTAATTAAGGAGAGTAGGGAAAAGAAGAAGGCACACAGTCTTTTATACTGGTTCACCTCTTCCAACCTGAGGCTACGTCCAGTCCCTACACCAAGTAGGATTTCTTACTCAAACAACCAAATTACAATCTTCTTGGATACACACTACCACTAGTATTCTTTTTACAGCCTCTTCAGGCTTAACCTGACTCAAGCAACTCACAACTCAAGCTTTTTCTTACTGCAGCTCCTTCTGTAGAAGATACAGCTTGACAGCAAACTGCAGAGCACCTTTTGCAGAAATTGTTAACACTTCAGCTCATGTCTGAGCTTTCAGACCTCTCAAAACACACTTACCCTTACTGTCACAAGAGACACTCTCAATTACTAGTCTCATTGTGACCTTACAGAATGAATATGAAAAGCTAGGTAAGTACAAGGCTCACAAAAGATACAATTAAAGCACATCAGAAGAACAGCAGTGAGCCAACTCCCCCTCAACACTTGCAGTATCAGAAAAATATGAGTAAGAGGAGAGAGAAATGTTTCCAGAAGATGAGAATGTAATTCTGGAAGTATTTGATCTTCTGGAGAGAGAGGGGTGCATAAATGAGAGGAGAGCACTTCCTTTTATAGGGAAAATGAGCAACTAGCCGTTGGGAAGGCTCCAAACATGTCCAACTTTCCTTTCATGTGTTGTCACTGTCAAACAGTTGTTGTCTTCTGCAGGTACAACTGTCAGTTTGACTGGATTCCATCTTCTGCAGAGAGCAAATTCGGTTCATTTTGTGACACCTTCTTCTGTAAACATGCTGAGAGTGTTTATTGGATGATTATAAGTATATCTCAAATGTTTTAACTCAGCTGTTGCCATAGAAATTATTTAAACAATCCAAGAAGGATTCTGCATCTTCTGTAGGAATTATTCCTATCAGGTTCCTTCTGCATAATTGCTCTGTTTCTTCTGCAGATGACTTTCAAGTCCTTTGCAGTGCTTCAGTTCTTTGCTTTATTTATTTTGATTCTTGGAAACCTTGGAAGAATTTCTCTTGCTTCTTTGAAAGTGAATCTTCCTTCTAAAACAGATTTATCATAAATTCCTTTATGAAGATGTTGTTTTCATCTTCTGAGGACTTCATTAAGTTACAAATGATTTCCTTTTGATTTCATCAAGCATCTCTTATGTCTTCATTCACAGATCTGTCATTCTCAAATAACTTTGAAACAGTCATACTCAATTCTAGTTTTTTACATCTTCTGAAGAAGGTTTTCTGCATCTTCTGAACACATACTCAAATGAAATGATTAGTCCTTTGAGAATCAAAATTATGTTAAGTGACTTATGATAGGTTGTCATAATTAAAACCACAGTGGGAGGATTCTTGGACCTTACAATCTCCCCCTTTTTGATGATGACAACCTTTTCAAAAGTTACTTAATTAATTCTGATTTTATTAGAAAAATTCCCCCTTAGTTCTTGCATTATTTTGAGGAGATAGATTTGAAATCATAATTGAAGCAGCATAATTAAAGATGCAGCAGAAGTAATATTACATATGCATCAAAAGACAACAAATTGCATGTCAATATCATTAATCAAAAGTTAAATTCAAAAGATCATTACAGCAAAGGAAAAGATCCAAAATACATCAGTTTTCTATGCCATCCCCTAAAGTCAAGGCCTAAACTACCCTACATACTACTTCTCCCCCTTTGTCATCAATAAAAAAAATCAGGGAAAAGTGCAAGGAGAAGCAGAATCATCATCTTCCTACTTTGATGGAGAAGAATGGTCAGATGATGAAGAGGTAGTAGGCTGCAATATGTTCTGAGGAGGCTGGAACTGTGTGAAAGGCATGAGTGGAGCTTGTGGTGCAATAATTGGAAGAACAAAATTATTGAACCAGAACTGGTGCTGGGTGAACCTTTCTATCATCTCATTTACAGTGGTTTGAAGTATATTGACATTGGTGAACAGTTTCTTCATGTCAGCCTTGATCTTCTGGACATGTTTTTCAAGAGAATTTGAAGAAGCAGGTTGATCAGAGGCACCACCAAAAGGTTTAGAAGCAGGATCATGCTTTTCTGTAGGGTCAGAAGGAGGAGACGAAACCTTCTCTGAGCTTAGCTGCTGAAGAAATGTATTCATTGAAGAAAGATGAGAAGAGATCACTGGAATATTGTCCCTAATAGGTGCAGCAGCAGGAATCATAGAATCTAGAATTGGAGAAGCAAGGAACTGATTTACCATATCTGTTCCAAAGGTTCCAGCAGAAGGAGCTGACTGAGTGTCCTCTTTATGGATTTCTTCCTTCTGCATTTCTTTTCCTCCTGCAGAGATGTGCTGACCTTCTTGGTAAGGTTGGATAAGGTGTTAGCTGTCAATCCTTCTGCAGAAGCACTGTGAGTTTTCTGAGAAGTTTCTGCATCCATATCTTCTTTTTCACTACTTGGAGCTTCCACAGAAGATGATTTTGGCTGTGAGACAGCCTCATCACCAATTTCTTCTACAGAATCAAAGTTCATAGACTCAGATGGAGGAGGGCTTGCAAAGATTTCTTACTGGGAGAAAGAGAAGAGACGTTCTGAATCTTGCTAGAAGTTTCTCCAGAAGCAGCCTTAGTTATCCCCTTTCTCTTTCTGGAGAAGGTCTGAATTTTATTCTCCTTCTTCTTTTTGGTCCTAGGGGATTTAGGTCCTTCTGAGGCTCCTTCTCCCTCTTCACTACTGCTAGAATAGGCTAAAGATGGCTCAGGTCTTCCTATCTTCATCCTTTTGACATTCAACTTCCCAAAGAAGGTGCAAGAATCTATATTTTCTTCTTCTTCTAGGGAAATGTTATGGAGTCTGAAATCCTAGTTAAGAGCATCCCATATGGCAGACTTGCATATGCTCTTTGGGGGTTAACTGAGTATATCATACTCCTTAAGATTAAATAAGAAAGAGAAAAAGATTTTCTATAAAGAAGGTGATAAATTACCAAAAGATCCTGGTCAGAAACTCTCTCTAAGGTACCAGCCCTAGGTAGAAGAGAGTAGCAGCAGAGTTTGTGAAATAGTCTGCAGATTGTGATAAGCTTGCTTGATAGAAGAGGGGAATCTGGATGATGGAGAATTTTTCTGGTGATCTCTTCCTTGGTAATGCCTGTAGAAGCATATCAGTTGTTGTCATATAGTTTGTTTTCCACTAGTTGGTTGCCTATGGCTTCACCTATTCCTTCTGCAGTAAGAACAATAGTTGACCCCTTTATCTCTACAACAAAGGAGTTCCCATCACTCCTATATCGACTGGCAGAGGCATAAAAGGCTTTGACAAGCCTAGGGTATACAGGTTTTCTCATTAAAAGAAAATCTCCCCAATCTTGCTTCTGGACAAAATGTCCAAGCTCTCAGCTACATTTCCTTATTTCTCTCAGAAGGAAAATTCTTCCAGGAATGATTGTTTTCCACTCCCATTTGTTATAGAAGATTTTCAGCATTTCTTGATCTTGAAAAAGGTCTAGATTGGAGTCTTCTGATCCTTCAGAAGGATCACTTTCTTCATCTTCTCCACTGTCACTTTCTTGTGACATTTCTGCAGAGTTTGGTATTTCATGGCTGGATGATTTTGGTTCTATGAGTGAGGTAGTGGAGGGAGAATCAATCCCAATGGGATTGTTAGGGTCATTTCCAATGGTGTGAAAACCTGGTCCAGCTCTTAGTCTGTCAGACCTTCTGACATAGACTACAAAAGCAGCTTGTTCTTTGGAGAAGGAGGGGGCTGCAGAAGATGAAGGTGCAGTAGGAGGTTGTGATGATGGTTCCTCAGAATGGGGTTCCTTGTGAGGTGGTTCTGTGGGAGGGGTTTGCAGAGAAGATGGTTGAGTGTGTATAGGAGATGAAGCTGTAGAGTGTGGTTGAACAGGGGGTGGTTCAATGGAGATAGGCTGGGCATCTAATACCCCTGTGTAAGGCACAATTTCATTCCCCATTATCTCAGGTTCTTCAGAATCTATAGAGGAAGATGAGTTCTTCTTATCTACAACATGCTTGATCCTCATTTTTTAAGGAGGTAAAAGAAAACAGAGTGTGGGAGTATTCTTTGTGGGAGCAAGAAGATGGGAATGAGAGTGTAGAGGAAGAGGAATTAGCTGAGTGCCTTTCCATACTGCAATGCAGTGCTTAAGTGCACAAGTCATACTAGCCGTTAGTTGGAGGGAGGGAGAGGTTCGAACAGAGAGAAGAAAGAGAACGCGCGCAGGATTTTAGCCACAACAGGTAAACTCTCAACGATCAGCTATTTATTGCATTATTTATGCAATAACTGTCTTCCCTTTTTCTGATAGGGACAAAAGTCCACTTTTCTTTATTCTCTTTTGCACCCCTAATTGAAAGAGGTACCTGCAACCTAGTATTGACTCTTGCTAAAATATATTTATTTATTATTTGATTAGCATTGATAACCGTGAAGGATAGAGACATATCCTAGGATTAAGGACAGTCATAGTACGGTCCTGTTGGTCAATGATCATTGTGTTTCTGCTATACATGAAAAGCATAGGAACAAATGCAACTATGTGAGCATCTTCTGCATAGGAAAAGTTGCAGAAGATGGTATTCTCTACTGGAATGTCAGAATACATCTTCTTTTCTCATAGAGAATTTTGCAGAAGATTAGAATTAGATCAGGGATATCAGAAGATGAATCCTTTTCCGATTTCATGAGTGTTCATGTTTCTGCAGAAGGGTGAGAACATTACATCTTCTGCATAGGAATTTGGATCCTTCAATTTTCTAAGGAGTAAAATTCATTTAGGGTTTCAAGAATTTAGACTTTTCATATTAATTTTATTCCTAAGAAACACAAATCTATCTTCTACAAGAAGTTTTATGAAAATATCAGCAATTTGAAATTTAGTTTCAATGAATTTCAATTTAATATCATTCTTCTGGACATGATCCCTTATGAAATGATGTTTTATGTCAATATGCTTAGATCTAGAATGCTGGATTGGATTCTTGGACAAGTTAATGACACTAGTATTGTCACAGAAGATGAGGATTTTAGAGTACCTTAAACAATATTCTTCCATTTGATGCTTAATCCACAGCATTTGTGAGCAGCAGCTAGCAGCTGACACATATTCAGCTTCTGTTGTGGATAATGCTATAGTGGGTTACTTCTTACAAGACCATGAGATCAAGGATTCTCCAAGGAATTGACAACTTCCACTTGTACTCTTTCTATCCATTTTATCCCCAGCATAATCAACATCACAATAACCTGTAAGCTTAAAATGTGTGCCTTTCTTGTACCAAAGTCCAAGGTTAGTTGTCCCAACAAGATATCTAAGTATTCTTTTTACTGCAACAACATGAGACTCGTTTGGAGAAGATTGAAATCTAGCACAAAGACCTACTGAGTATAAAATGTCAGGTCTACTAGCAGTTAAATATAATAGAGAACCTATCATCCCTCTGTATTCCTTTTTAGAAACAGGTTTTCCATTTTCTTCTAAGTTTAAAGCTGTAGAAGGATGCATATGGGTTCTCATGGGTTTTGACCCTTCCATTTTATATCTCTTAAGAAGATCTCTAGTGTATTTTTCTTGATTAATGAAAATTCCAGAATTTTCTTGTTTGATTTGAAGACCAAGAAAGAATTTCAATTCTCCCATGAGACTCATCTTAAATTCTCCTTTCATAAGTTCAGAAAACTCTTCACACGTTTTCAAATTTGTTGAACCAAATATAATATCATCAACATATATTTTCACAATGAGAAGATCTTTCTTGAGAGTTTTTCTAAACAAGGTGGTGTCAATTTGACCTCTTGAAAATTTATTTTGAAGAAGGAAATTGCTTAATCTCTCATACCAAGCTCTTGGAGCTTGTTTTAAACCATATAAGGCTTTAGTCAATTTGAAAACATGATTAGGATTTTTTTTTATTTTCAAAACCAGGAGGTTGATGTACATAAACCTCCTCATTTATAAAACCATTTAAAAAAGCACTTTTCACATCCATTTGATAAAGTTTGAAATTTTTGAATGCAGCAAATGCAAGGAGGATTCTGATAGCTTCTAATCTAGCTACTGGTGCAAAAGTTTCATCAAAGTCAATACCTTCCTGTTGGTTGTAACCTTGGGCTACTAACCTTGCTTTGTTTCTGATTACATTACCTTCTTCATCCATTTTATTTCTGAAAACCCATCCTGTGCCAATTACTGAATGATCTTCTGGAGGGGGTACTATGGTCCATACTTCATTCTTCTCAAATTGATCAAGCTCTTCCTTCATAGCTTTGATCCATGATTCTTCTGCAAGAGCCTCATTCACATTCTTTGGCTCAATTTGGGATAGGAAAACTGAGCTATTTTCATTTTTTAATTGACCTCTGGTTTTTACTCCTTCTGCAGTATTTCCTATGATTTGATCATGTGGATGATCAGTGATGAGCTTCCAACTTCTGGGAAGATCTTGTTTCTGGACACCAGCATCTTCTGCATAATGTTCTGCAGGATTTTTAACCACTGAAGAATCTTCTGGAGAGCTATTGTTCTCAGAAAATACCTTCTGTACTGGTTCAGTCTCATCATCTGAATCCTTTTTATCACTTTCTTGAGAAGGAGGGTTAGCATCATTAAAGATAACATGCATACTTTCTTCTATAGTCTGATTTTTAATATTATAGACTCTATAAGCTTTCGAAGTGGTTGAGTAGCCAAGAAATATACCCTTTTCTGATTTGGCATCAAATTTCTCAAGGTTTTGTTTGTTGTTTAATATGTAGCACTCACATCCAAATACATGAAAATATGCAATGTTGAGCTTTCTTCCTTTCCATATTTCATATGGAGTTTTATTTAGAATGCTTCTGATAGAAACCCTGTTAAGTATATAGCATGAAGTGGATACAACCTCAGCCCAAAAATATTTTTTAATTCCACTATCACTTAACATGGTTCTAGCCATTTCTTGGAGGGTTTTATTCTTTCTTTCTACAACTCCATTTTATTGTGGAGTTCTAGGACAAGAGAAGTTGTGTGAAATTCCATTTTCATTAAAGAAGTTTTTGAAAGCATGATTTTCAAATTCCCCTTCATGATCACTTCTCACAGAAGCAATTATTTGGCTACTTTCATTTTGAATCTTCTTGAAGAAGATCTTGAAAGCATCAAAAGATTCATCCTTAGTAGTAAGGAACAAAACCCATGTGTATCTAGAGTAATCATCTACTATAACAAGTCCATATTTTTTACTTCCCAAGCTAGGTGTTTTGGTAGGCCCAAATAGGTCAATATGTAGTAGTTCTAAAATCCTTTTTGTGGTGATTACATTCTTGGGGTGGAAGCTTGATTTAGTATGTTTGCCTTTAACACATGCTTCACATACTTTGTCTTTATCAAATTTTAATTTTGGTAAACCTCTAACTAAATCTAACTTAGATAGCTTAGAAATGGCTTTCATATTTAGATGACCAATTTTTCTATGCCAGGTCCATTTGTCATTTTCAAAAGAAGCAAAGCAAGTTTGGTCAGATAATTCTTCTAAATAAATGCTATATAGGTTTTTGCTTCTAATCCCTGAAAACAAGACCTTTTTAGTAGATGATTCTCTGATCTCACAAAATATAAGTTGGAACATAATTCCATAGCCACTGTCACATAGTTGACTTATGCTAAGAAGATTATGTTTTAACCCTTTCACATAATATACATTATTAATTTGGGTAAAATTCTTCATACCTATCTTTCCAATACCTTTGATTTGAGCCTTGTTGTTGTCTCCAAAGGTTACTATTCCACCTTCCATTTTGTGTAACTGGATGAATTTGCTTCTGTCTCCAGTCATATGTCTTGAGCATCCACTGTCCAAGAACCATAACTCTTTCTTCTTGGAGTTTTTTACTGGTTCCTACATCAGAAGATAGTAAAGCTTTAGGTACCCAAATCTTCTTGGGTCCTGAGTGGTTAGATACCTTTCTTCTGAAGCTCCTTTTCTTTCTGAAACAGTTTTGGTAATTGTGTCCAAATCTGTTACACCAAGAACAACTGCAGAGGTTTCCTTCTGCAGTGTTGCAGATTTTTCATCTTCTGCAGAACTATTGCTAATCATTTTTACTTGTTTTGATAATTTGAAATGAGACTGTTGAAGATATTGATTTGTTTTGATTAACCTATTATTATCTTCTTTAAGTTTTCATTTTCTTCTTTAGTTTTGACTAGTTGTTCTTTAAGAAGTGCGCATTTTTGTGCTAGAGTGTGTGAGTCAGATAATAGGTTTTCAAAAGCATCTTCTAATTCTTTATATGCAGAAGGGTTATAAGTTATTACCTCATCATCTTCATCATCTTCTCCATCCATGAAGCATAGATCTGCTGTTTCATTTTCAGATTCATCTTCTGATGAGCTTTCTGAGTCATCCCAGGTTGCCATCATAGCTTTCTTCTTCTGGAATCCTTTTGATTCTTTTAACTGAGGACATTCTGCTTTGATGTGTCCAGGCTTGTTACATTCATAGCAAATGATTGGTCCTTTGAAGCTCTCTCCTTTTGGTCCATCCTTTTTAAAATTGAAGAGTTTCTTTCCTTTGCCCTTTCTTCTTATTAGTCTTTGGATCCTCTTGGATATGAAGGCAAGTTCATTATCATTCTCTGATGATGAATCATCTTCAGTGGCTTTATCTTCCGCTACTGCAAAATTTCCCCTTTTTGTTGTACTTGCTTTGGGAGCAATGGATTTATCTTTTCTTGGTAATTCATCCATGAGTTCTTGCTCATGAACTTTCAGGGATCCAAGAAGTTAATCTAGCTTAAGTACAGCCAGGTCTTTTGCTTCCTATATAGCAGTTACCTTTGGTCTCCATATTTTTGGGAGACTTCTGAGAATTTTTCTAACCTGCTCTTGATTAGAATAACTCTTACCAAGAGATTTAAGATCGTTGATGATGATTATGAATCTGCTGAACATCTCATCTATGGTTTCATGTTCAATCATATTGAACATTTCATATTGGTTAATCAAAATATTTATTTTTGATTCCTTTACTTGATCAGTTCCTTCATGGGCAATTTTTAATGTATCCCATATTTCTTTAGCAGTGGAGTAGCCAGCTACTTTATCATATTCTCCTCTACTTAATGCACAAAGAAGAAAGAATTTAGCTTTAGAGATCAGAAGATACCTTTGCTTAGCATCCGGTGACCATTCTTCTTTGGGTTTAGGTTTTGGAGTTTCTTCTTGAACTTCAGATGCTCTTTCTCTGGAAGGAGTTAAGATTCTGGTTCTTCTGATCATAGGAATATAGTTTCCATTTTCTATGATATCCCAAAGATCAATGTCTTGAGATTCTAGAAATAGCTTCATCCTATCTTTCCAATAGTAGTAGTCCTTTCCATTGAAGGCTGGTGGTTTGTTTGTAGAAGATCCTTCTGGGATGAACATTGCAGCTCCATGGTTGGCCATTTCCCTTGATCTTTTCCTCTCTCACTGTTAAGTGAGTTCAACCCTAGAGGCAAGCTCTGGTACCGATTGAAGTTGAAGGTTTAATTACAAAAAGGGGGTTGAATTGTGATTACTTTTAAAATTCTGCACTTAACTTCTAATACTTTTTCTGCTCAAGGATTACTTGGCTTAGTATTAGAAGGTAAACTACCAGAAGATGTATTGTTAGTATTTTATGCAGTATGCAGAAGATAGGATTCCTTATTTGGAATCTTGATTGTTAACACTTACTTAGGTATTATATAGTTTTCAAAATACTTTTATGCACATGAAGTAATTAAGGAGAGTAGGGAAAAGAAGAAGGCACACAGTCTTTTATACTGGTTCACCTCTTCCAACCTGAGGCTACGTCCAGTCCCTACACCAAGTAGGATTTCTTACTCAAACAACCAAATTACAATCTTTTTGGGTACACACTACCACTAGTATTCTTTTTACAGCCTCTTCAGGCTTAACCTAACTCAAGCAACTCGCAACTCAAGTTTTTTCTTACTGCAGCTCCTTCTGCAGAAGATACAACTTGACAGCAAACTGCAGAGCACCTTCTGCAGAAACTGTTAACACTTCAACTCACACCTGAGCTTCCAGACCTCTCAAAACACACTTACCCTTACTGTCACAAGAGACACTCTCAATTACTAGTCTCCTTGTGATCTTACAGAATGAATATGAAAAGCTAGGTAAGTACAAGGCTCACAAAAGATACAATTAAAGCACAACAAAAGAACAACAGTGAGCCAACTCCCCCTCAACACTTGCAGTATCAGAAAATTATGAATAAGAGGAGAGAGAAATGTTTCCAGAAGATGAGAATGTAATTCTGGAAGTATTTGGTCTTCTGGAGAGAGAGGTGTGCACAAATGAGAGGAGAACACTTCCTTTTATAGGGAAAATGAGCAACTAGCCATTGGGAAGGCTCCAAACATGTCCAGCTTTCCTCTCATGTGTTGTCACTGTCAAACAGTTGTTGCCTTCTGCAGGTACAGCTGTCAGTTTGACTGGATTCCATCTTCTGCAGAGAGCAAATTCGGTTTATTCTGTGACACCTTATTCTATAAACATGCTGATAGTGTTTATTGGGTGATTATAAGTATATCTCAAATGTTTTAACTCAGCTGCTGCCATAGAAATGATTTAAACAATCTAAGAAGGATTCTGCATCTTCTGCAGGAATTATTCCTATCAGGTTCCTTCTGCAGAATTGCTCTGTTTCTTCTGCAGATGACTTTCAAGTCCTGTGCAGTGCTTCAGTTCTTTGCTTTATTTATTTTGATTCTTGGAAACCTTGGAAGAACTTCTCTTGCTTCTTTGAAAGTGAATCTCCCTTCTAAAACAGATTTGTCATAAATTCCTTTATGAAGATGTTGTTTTCATCTTCTGAGGACTTCATTAAGTTACAGATGATTTCCTTTTGATTTCATCAAGCATCTCTTATGTCTTCATTCACATATTTGTCATTCTCAAATAACTTTGAAACAGTCATACTCAATTCTAGTTCTTTTACATCTTCTGAAGAAGGTTTTCTGCATCTTCTAAACACATACTTAAATGAAATGATTAGTCCTTTGAGAATCAGAATTATGTTAAGTGACTTATGATAGGTTGTCATAATTAAAACCACAGTGGGAGGATTCTTGGACCTTACAGGTGAGTAATTAAGTAGTAGAGAGAGTGGCACAATTGAGTAGTTAAATAGAAAGGGAAAGATAATGGGTCTCAATAAATTTAAGGGTAGTTTAGGAAATATGATACACATTTATGACAAATTTATTGTAATCAACTAAATTAACCAACTTCCTTAAATCGTTTGAAATAGTTAAAAGGTTCTTATAAATAGGACCGGGGGGAGTAAATAATAAGAAAATAAAACATTTTAAATAACAAATAAAAAATGAGTCAACCTGATTTGAACACATTTTGACTCACGGGTTAAGTGTCTCGCTTTGATCCATAAAATTTTGAACTGGGTTTTATCAGCACAAGCCATCAGTAAGTCGGGCCAGGTCACCAAGTTAGGCCCTTATTGACAATTCTAAGGTAAGAGTAGAGAAACGGAGAAGGGAGAAGTACAATAGTGAAATAAGGAAGAGGGAAATAGCGAAGAGATGTAGATGATTTATAGGTACTCCCTCCTGACTCAATTATAAGCAAAAAACACATACCTATGGTGGACTAAAATATAAGTAAAAGTTAACTAATTTCACCCTATTAAATGATATCATTCCAAATTCAAATTACCCTTTATTTAATTCATATTTTATTTTTCAACCACTCTATTTAATGAATCATGTACCAATAGAAAGAGAGTTATCCACTTGAAACAAGTTTCAATAAAATTAAATGTGGGGTAATTTAGGCAATGCAATCACTTTTTAGATGAAATCAAGAAAATTAAATGAGTTTAACTAATTTTTTTAATAAGTGTGAATATAGTTATTTTTGTTTATGAATGAGTTCGGAGAGAGTAGTTTGGAAGAAGATAAATAAATATGAAATATAATAGAAATATGAAAGGTTAGTTCTTTGGTTGAATAGAAGAGATAAAGGAGATATTATTTTATTTTTTTTACTTTCTAAAAACTTTTATTAAATCGATTTTATTTAAAAAAAATCGATTCTCTTCCCTCACAAACCAAGCAACATGCTTTGTCCTTATTCTTCAGCAAGATAAATGCAATAGACTCTGTTCTCCATCACATTGAGGCTATGTTCTCTTATGCAGTGGCCATTTTTCGTCTTCTATGCATTGAGGTTTCTCTAACACCCCTCTTCTCTCCGACAAACCCGTGATAGTGGCCATGGCAGAATGAGGTAGAAATGGGGGACCATGGCAGAATAGAGTGGGTTTGGCCCTAGAAGCAGCTAACCTAAGCGGTGAGTGTGATGATGGTGCTGGACTAGTTAGTTTACACAATGAAGCTAGTGGTTGAAAGTGGTAAGACCTGACCTTTGAGAGGTACAAATGACATCTGTGTGGTTTACATTTGGCTTTAGCTCATGAAGGTATTTCCACACTATCTCTCCTCTAATCGGAGAAGAAATGGAAAAATGTGGGTCCCACATGCTTTTGTATTTATTTTCTATCTCGATGCTTAACCAAACGAACTATAAGTCAAACGAAATGAGTGAATCGTGGATATGTGAATGCTTAAAGTTTCATATACGTTTGAATATGAGAGTAATGTTGGATCTTTGAATTTTTTATTAGAAATTAATATATTATTGTCTATTAGAATTGGAATGAGAAAAATGCTAGTTTCTCTTCAAATATGAGTTAAATAGTTCTTTCAATTATTTAAAGATGTTCTTTTAAAAAATCTCAATTCTAAAAATATCAAATTCACATATCAATATTTAGTTTTTCTTCCCCACAATTTTTAATCTTAAACTGTTAATAATATAGCGTTCCATGTAATGAGCTCTTGTTGGTTTGTTAGTACTTAGTTGCTATTCTAGGTTGTTTTGTTGTTTTTGAAAAAAAAAAATTAATATTATTTGTCAATTGCTTTAAAAATTTAAAAAAACAAATGATTATTATTTTATCAATTATATAATCTTAATTTCATTTAATTAATTAATAAGTCAAATAATTAAAATGAATTGAGAAATTAAAAATTAATATAAATAAACATATTAATTTAATATTCTTATATAATTAAAAATAATTTTCATATTGTATTTAGTTTTACTATTAAGGGTGATATTCTCTTCAACGAGCTCTTAGCTATTAAACTTGGATTGCAAACTGCTATATGCCTTAAAGTTCATTCAGTTATTTACAAATGCAAACCTTCTTAGGGTGTTACTATTCACACCACACCTTTTTACTATTCACACTATTTTTTTTATTTTATTTTATGGTGTTTCTAAATTACCATATTCTCCTCCCTATTTTTCTTTCTTCCCCTCCTATGGCTAGACCACCCTCCACCCCAACAATTCTAATAAACATAGCCACGTAAGGGTGAACAAAACCTGATCCGTTCCACTAACTCGTCCCAACCCAAGCTACTCGGGTTATGTTAAACCCTTTCCACGTGAAAGATTAGGAATAAATCGAGTCTCATTTAATAATCTAGTATCGGGTTGATAGGTTTGGGTTAATCTCCGAGTTACCCAACCTGTCCCATATATGTGTATATATATAATATTTAGTATTCATAATTTTCTCTTACTTAAAGGCTTAACATCATTTTAACTTTTTGTAGATTTTTTAATTTAACCTTCCTCTATGATATATGCTCTATCTACTTTTAAAAAACATTTCATACATAAAGTTGTGTAGTGATATTTATCTCTTAACAATATTTGAAAGTTAATAAGAAAGTAAAAAAATAGGATTTAGGGTTTGTGGACGGATTTCTTCAGGTTGTGAATGGGCTTGAGTCTGAAAATTCGGCCTGATAAAAACTTAGGCTTCGGTAAGGGACAAACCCAACCCGTCCAACGCTTATTCCTAAATAGACATACTAATATGGAGGGATACTAACATGGAGGGCGATGTAGTTGTAATAGACAAATAAGGGTGATACACTGTAGAAATGTCTCATAGGGGAGGGTTCTATAAGAGGTGAGACTTGAGGGAAGTGAGGGGTGATGTTGTATAGGGTGTGGGTTAGCAACAAATCAAAGTATCGAAAATTGGATTTCTAGTACATAAAAAATTAAAATTATGTAACCAAAATTTAATTTTCAAGATACAATTTAGGAAATTATGCACAAAAAAGAAAATTTGTAACACAATTCAAATTGTTTTATCTAAATTAAAATTTGGATGCATTATTCTAAAAAAATGTGCAGAGATAGAGAAAAAGAAAAGATGGGGGAGGGGTGTTGCAACTGTACGGGTGAGGAAGGGAAATGGGGAGAAGAGGAAAAATAAGGATGATAAGGGGTAATTTAGGAATACCATAAAATAAAAAGGGTGGTGTGAATAACAACATCCCCTTTTTTATTATGTGTAGTTGCTAACTTATGGACCGACCTTTCTTTATTTTGCATTGGAATGGCCTCTTTAAGAAGATACATGATGTTATGGCTATAGAATGGTAAGTTATAGTTAAACATGTCCTTAAGGAGGCCAACTTATGCATTAAAACTAAGGGTGTTCATATCTAATATAATCTAATGCAAATTGTAAAAACTGAATTGAAAAATCGAAAATAAAAAAATCGAAAACCACAAAAACTAGAATTTTTTTATTGGATTGAATTTGTTTTCGAATCCCATGTTGAAAGCTAATTCAATCCAAACCGAACTTGTATATACATATACTATTTTACTTATAAAATAATCATATATTTTACTTGTATACATATATATTTTTGAAATTATTTATACTAATATACTTATGACTTTATTATCTAATATCACGTTAATATCTCCAAAAATGTATCAATTTTAAACTAGTTTTAAATTGGTTTTCATGTCTCATATTCTCCTTTATATATAATTTTGCATTTATATTGATAAATATAATTCCAATTAAATGTTTACTATTATTGTAGAATTTTATCACTTTTTCTAATATATATTACCTCTTAAAAAATCAAAAATTGATCCAATCATATCTTATTTAAATTGAATAGGATTAAATACAATTTGAAAAAAAAAATATAACCGATCACATGATGAAGTGGGAAAAACGCAATGATTAGACCAGATAATTTTTTGCCTTAAAATCAATATAAACCTAACCTCGAATACCCTTTAGAGTGTGTTTGTAAGTTTAGAGATAAGAGAGAAAAGGAATAGTTGGGAGAGAGAGAAAGGAGAGAAGAGTGCTTTGTAATTTAACATTATTCCCAAATATGAATGTGGGAGGGATTTGTGTAAATCTTTCTCTTCCCTCCATTTCCTTTTATTTTTTAACTCAGAAACATATTCTTAAGAAATGGAATGGTACATGTAGATTACAGTCTACAGAGCACGGCTATGCGATAAATTAAAAGGGGTGCGTTTAATGACAGTAATGTCAAAAGTTGGGCCAGCAAAGTCGATCTGTACTATTTGTTCATGCCCAGTGATCATTTCTTTTCTTTTGAATATTGAAACCACTGGTCCTCCACGCAAACCTAACCCAAATTGGCCCAATCAAACAATTCACATACCAAAGGGCTAACATTCAACTCTTAGACAAAAAAAAAATAAAAAATAAAAAATAAAAAATTCCGGTTCTAACCCCATATTCTTCAAGATTTTGGACTGAGTATAGTATATGCTAATTCTACCCCAAAAAAGGTAGCAGTGCTAGGTACGGATAGATGGTTTCGGATTAAATTGCAATAGAATAATAATACATAAAAAAAGGTTGGAGTTGGAGAAGGTTGATGTATATTTCCTCCGAACTTGAATATAAAAAAAAAACTCATATTTGGTGGACTAAAATATAAGCAAATCTTAATTATTTTTACTCTATTTAATGAGATAAACCCAAAATACCCTTTGATTTTACTTTCCAACCACTTTATTTAATGAGTCATGTGTCAATAGAAAAAGAGTATGTCCACTTGAAACATTTTTCAATAAAATTGAATGTAGGGTAATTTAGGCAATGCAAGTACTTTTTACATGATACCAAGAAAATTTAATGAGTTTAACCAACTTTCTTAATAAGTGTGAATTTAGTTATTTTTGCTTATATTCAAGTCCAAAGTAGTATAAGGTAGTAAAAAGATGAAGGCTTATTATATAAATGCAAGTATAGGATTGATCAAGTGGTCCAATTGTAAGAGGTGATGGCTAATTGTCAGAAGTTACGGCCTAAGAGATTCTATATAAATTATAGTAATGCCTATTCTGTTTAAAAATTTCACATACAAGCATTCACTTATGAAACTAATTGCATGAGAGTTAAAAGAATCATTGTACTGATACATTTGTGTTCATTTTACAATGACAGATTTTTACCTTTTTTTCCCTCAATCAATCAATTGACACTAATTCGTTTCCCTCGTGGCCTTCTGATCTGGGTCCTACTCTATCCTCCTCCCATGTCATGATGTGGAAACTCTATATCCAAAAGAGTCCACTCCAACTTAAACACCTCTCATTCAGTTATGAAGACCCAGCTGCTTCACTCATATGGTATGTTAAGTTATGAATCCGTGATCCATTCACACCTCAAACAAACACTAATCACGTTGCCAAATACCATACTAATGCACATGCATTTTCTCCTTTCCTACCCAATCATCTTGCCTTCCTCTCATGCTTCTTCTAGATCTCTCCATCTAACTAGTACGCTTTGGAATTAATTTCTCGGTTCAGCCCACAATATATCACTCATATATGCAAGGAAGAAAATTAAACTACTTTACCAGATATGTGCTTCAACTCTGGCTATTTTGGCCCAATATATAGGTAACTTTAAATTCCAGCCTTTTTCATATGTTTTTATTCAATTATTTTTAGTATAATTAAATATTTAGTCATTCACTTTCTCTTAATCATTATTTTATATTACTTTCTTCCATTTTCTTTTTTATGAGATTCGATAATCGATCAATATCTTATCTCTTTCAACAGGGCGAATAGTATAGTACTTTTATTTTTTGTACCTGAGGTGAATAGTACTTAGTGCTAATACATACATAGTACAGATTGATTGGGTTTCAAGATGTGGACACTGACATTTGTGTGGGCCTCGTTAAACAATAATTCAAACTTCAAAGTAGTTTCTAGGGATACGAACTGTTTTTTTTTTTTGGAATTCAAATATGAATAGAAACAAGAAAATAATTGCATAAAATGAAATGATTATGTACTCATGTTTCAACGTTTAATTTATTAATAATAGAATTTATCTTGTTTCCTACATGAAACTGATATGAAAAACACACTAATAACAGCTAATGAAACACACGTATAAACAAGAACATGCATTATATAATTCATTTAATTTTGTAAAGAATAATACCAGTAGTTCAAAAACTTCTTTCTCTCATATCAAAGAAGAAAAAAAAAACTTAATGTCACAGAATACAGAGATATTAAATTGGTGCTGTTTGTTAATTAGTTTAAATGTTTATGGTGTGTTTAGTGGAGCGAAAATAAATATGGTGGAGAGAAATATGTGAAAAATAGTAAAGAAATTAAATTATTGGCTAGGAAAGAGAAATATGAGTGAAAATAGGATTATATTTTTATTTCATCTTATTTGATTATGAGAGAAATATGAGATAAATAGAATGAAATATAGTGTTAGAGTGGATCGATCTTCTCTGGAGAAGAGAATTTTTTTAAATAGGTCTCACACCTTTAAATTTATCTTCTCTCTACATTTTCTCATACTAAATAGACAAAAATTCTTCTCTCAACCTTAATTCCTTTCCCTCCCTTCTATTTTCTCCTCTACCCAACATATGCTTAAGATTCTTAAGTAATTACACACTTGGATCAAGTTCCTTTGTTAGATACAGGTCAACGTTAACTGTTCAATTTTACAATTTTTTTTCCTCTGTACTCACGGGCAATTGAAGTGATCCAAATCCATATGAATTGTTTTCGTGTGAGCACTTTACTTACTACTTAGAACCATCAACCATGTGTATCATAAATTTAATCTAAAAGCTTATAAAACAAATTTGGGTTCAGCCTGAAACACTCCTCTTAATAGTTCCTTCTACAATACCGAGTTTGGCTGGGCCAAGATTTTACTCCAAACATTACCCATAATGTAATTGAGTTTAATTAATAGTTTAATTTCAGCGTCTTTGGAGATGCTTTATAGGTGTGAGGCCCATAGCATCCTCGTGTTATGGTCTCATTAATTTTCTCCATTGATCTTAATTTCTTAACATCTACTATGCCATTTCCGTATATGAAACTATGAAGTCGTTGAACAAGGTTCAATGGATGATCTTCTTTACGCGTGTTTGAGACTCAATGCATTATTGAATTTCTATTCAGCCTGCTTTACATGTCAACCCATTCCTCCAAGTTTGAAAAATCTTTTCTTTCCAAACTAAAGCTGCATAAGAAGACATGGGAAAAGAAAAAGAAAAAAAGCATCTAATTGCAACCTATTTTTCCTTTTTAAAGTTTTATTCAGCCAAACCATGTCGTTATATGGAAATGCAGCTAAATTCTTAATTGACTTTCATGTCTCATGTGCGCCATGAACGTCACAAAACACGTTGAGATCTCAGCCAATTACGCCGTGGTTATTAGTGGAGTCGGCAACATTAGTTTAATTAGTCCCCTAGTTTTAATTTTTTTTGGTTTAAAACCATGACTCCTCCACCGAGGCAATCCCCAGCGGGGATTTTTTCCAAGACTCAAACCCGAGACCTTGCTTAAGAGGAATCATGTACCACTTGAACCAACTCCCGTTAGTTTTAATTGCTAGCTTCTTCAAACCAAAGAATTATCTTATATACAAAAATAATAAAGGCCAGTTCATTAGGAGAAAAAACTTTATACTAATAATAAATTATATTTAAAGCCTAAACTAATAAGATATTCCATTCATTTCAATTTTCCACTAATATCTTCCTCTGCCATCATAATAGGCTTGCTTAATTACCTTACCACTAAGTCATGTTTTTCATAAATTAAATGATTGTTAAAGACATTAATGTGTTTTAATTTGATCCACTGAAAGTGACACGCACCACCTGCCAAACAACACCGTCCAAACTCACCAAGATGACGAAAGCCAGCATGCACTGAATATGAATTATGCCATGAATTGACTCATGAACCCTAAAAAATTTCCAAGTGGCTCTGTTTCTATCACCACATTCACATCAAAAAGAATCTGCAATTAATTAAGAACCCCTCAATTCAACTTTTCCTTCACAATGAAAACATTATAATTGAAAAGAGATATAGTGTAGTTGAAGTGCATGATGTATGCAGGTGGTATAGACTTTTCAGAAAGTTATTATGTGCCATCTTCCTTGGTGAAGCCACATATATAGAGCTATTTGTTAACCACTGCAGAGTCACATCTAAAACGAACTACTAGCCCTTTGCCTGAAGTTAATTGTAAGAAATTGACAAATTTGCACTTGACCAAATTAACATTATATAATGAAATGAATTAATTTTCCCCCTTCTTGTAAATATTAAATATTTGCATTGATACGTCTAAGAATACAAATACTCTTAATATGTTTTTCTCAAGTATTGGGTGGTAACTTGGTTTGTAAACCAAAACAACATACCCCGTCTTTTGTTAATGAAGTTTGAAGCTGACCTTTTCTTTATGTAGACATACTGTATACACTTCCAGCTGTATCAAATTTTAAGAGAGTCCAAATCTTCATTCATACTGTCCTCCAGGTTATAGTGCAATTTTTGTCGTCTATGTTTTGTCCTCAATATATTATTTGAGCGTACATAAATTTTGGGTTCATTTATGAAGTCAATTTTAATAAGTGAACAAATTCTAATGTGTACTTTTTATTATTTAATTAAATGTGGGTTAAGTTAAGACTTAAGAGTGCTCAAATTGATGAATGGTGTTTCTTCTTACATTGATTCTTTTCTCCTAGCAGGTGGGGTTGGTTTCTTTGCCATAAATCAGTGGTAGTGGGAGCATATTTTGGTCCTAGATTTAAAATAAAAACACTCTTTATTCTCATTATCCCTACCAACCCAAAGAGGAGAGAAACTTTTTGTGTAGCTAAGCATCCTAGAAATTGAGTCATTGACCCACTGAATCCAAACACCACCCACTAATTCCAAGTCAAGTGAACAAATAAGATACAAAATAGCCTTAAAGGGAAGCACAGTGTGTGTCCACTTCAACTTCAACTCTCTGAAACGTGTCAAATAGAATAACCACGTATCATCACACAATTGTTAAGGAAACTAGTAACTGCTGAATGCTATACGAAACCAAATCTCCTCTTATTTGTTCTTGTCTTAAAACTCCAACGTTGCTTTCTTTCCTTGTACAGATATGCACAATCTTCTCCCACAATCTCGCTCTTTTGGTCCAAAAACCAATTATGCCCAGATCTCACTCTGCCACTGATTTCGCTGTCTGCAAGTGGAAAGAGTCCACTTTCCTTCAATGAATGTTTGGTATTGGAAAAATTTCCATGACTCAAGTCTCCTTCACAGTCTAACTTGTTCTGGACTTTTCGTGCACATAGAAACAAAAACATTTCCAATGCTTGTTTATGATTTGATTTTGATGGGTACCAAGAGCCTTTTTTTTGCTTAAAACTCACATTGGTTTCATCAACATATGATTTTGCTTACGGAAACATGTCGTCCTTGGCCTTTGCTTCTCTTCGGGTTTTCGTCTGCAACTATGTATTCTATTCGTTTGGATTGATACTCAGATACATATTCAGGTTTGTTGAATTTTATTGCTAATTTGAGGTGTGTTCATATGAGTGCATGGAAAATGATTAATGCTTGGTTTGGTTTGTTTGATTTCAGGTTTTTTCATCTTGGAGATGCAAAAGGGGAGCTCATTGTTCCGCCACGGCCACAAGCTGATGGAACCGAAAGGAACCTGCTTTCTGATTCTCAGATTGATGGGTTCCGAGAAGAGCTGGTTAATTTCCTTTTCTGGAATGAAGATTTTCATGGAGGAAGTGAAGAGAGAGAAGGAGAAACAGAGTGCTCTGCTTTCATGGAGGCTGTTCCTGAAGAAAGTGAGAAAATAGATGGAGAAACAGAGTGTTCTGCTTTAATGGAGAACCGCTCTGATATTCATGAAGATAGTATTGAAACAAAGGAGATTGAGTCTGACATTCATGAAGATGGTATGGATGGGGGAACAGAAGAAGATAGATCTGTTTTCATGGTGATTGACTCTGGTAATTCTGTTAATCATGAAGATGGGAAGGAAAATGGAGGAGTAACAGAGGGGTCTGTTTCCATGGAGACTAACTCTGTTGTTCATCAAGATGAAACAAAGAGTTCTGTTTCCATGGAGAATGACTCTGAAAAAATAGGAGGAGCTGTAATAGTTGAAACTGTCTTTGATGCTCAAGAAGGTGGAATGAAAATTGATGAAAATGAAACAGAGAGCTCTGTTTTTATGTTGAATGTCTCTGGTGTAAATGAAGATAGTGAGAAAATGGATGAAGATGAAACAGAGTGCTCTGTTTTCAAGGATGATGGTTCTAAGGTTTCTCATGAAAGTAAGAGAGAAGAAAATGAAGAAGAAACAGAGGGGCCTGTTTTTGTGGAGACTGATTCTTTAACAACCACAAGCCAGTATCAGTACATGTCAGGACAAGATATCAGTGGGTTCATAGAAGAACCAACGACATTAAGGTTCAGTTTTCGAGAATTTTATATGGGTCCAGATGTTTCGGCTGTTTCTGATAATGCATGTGCCAAAACTGGAATTATTGCCGACAAGGAGTTTTCAGAGCTTGATTCAGAGGAAGACCCTGTAGAACAAGAAGAAAAAGAGGAACTTGTTCTTGTTCAAGAACAGGTTTCTATCCCTTCTACCAATGTTTCATTTCACTTTGGTAATGATGCGTTTGGTGGAACTGATTCATCTGATGAAGATTATTTTCTTTTCAATGAAAACTCACTGACATCTGATTCAGAGTCAGAATCATCTAGCTCAAGTGGTCTAATCTGGGGCAACAGTGATAAAACCGATGATCCAATTGCATATCAGTTTCTGGGTGGTAAAAATGGCGGTGAAACTGAGATTCTGAAGCTGATAATGAGAGAGGAAAGAACAGAAGCTGTGGAGGAGAAACAATCTTCATATGATAGAAGAACTTCAGAATTTGGAGTTCATGGTATGTATTCTGAGAATGGATATATAGAAATGGAACCTGGCATGAAGAGTTTGAAGTCCTTGAATGCACATGGTTTTGGAGGTGTAGACTCTGCCAAAGCTGTGGTCAAAGATAAAAAAGAAGGTTCACACCATGAAGAAAAGGCATGCAGGAATGGCTTGGAGAAAACTGAAGAAACTAAGTGGGAGGAAATATTGGGTGAATCAGAATCTGATGAGGATGATTTTGAATGGGAGCATGAGGATTTAGTTGAACAGCTCAAAGTGGAATTGAGAAATTCAAGGCGAGGAGGACTTGCCACAATCTTAGAAGAAGAGGAGGAGGAGGAGGTGGAAGAAGAAGAGGTAGAAAAGGAGCAGGACGAAACAGAGTCCCCAAAAGTGGTTGAAGATCTAAAGCCACTGAAAATTGAAGAGAAACTTGATTACAAGGACCAAATTGATGAAATTGAAAAAGTTTACAAGAGCTATGCAGAGAAGATGAGGAAACTTGATATCTTGAATTACCAGACCATGCATGCATTAGGTAAGAACTAAGAACTAAATCAACTTCATTTCTTTGCTATACTTTTGGAGTGGTGCATATCAGATTTGGAAAATTTCATTGTTGTTTTTAAATTTTTCAGCATGTATATCAAAACATGAAGTCATGAGTCTTCATCTTACTGGTCACATATGCTTAATCAAAAGTCCTATTTTTTCACACTTCCAAAACTGCAGATTGAAGTCGTTTCTGCTCCAATTTCATAGTCTTTGATCACTTAATTTTTTTTTTCTTTCTGAATTTTTGTTACATTCAATCAACTTGAAGATCTTTTTAAGACAACTCCTAGATTCGATCTTAGCATGGTGGGCCATTATCTATCTTACAGCCATCATATTTTGCTAATTATGTGCACATAAAGCTATTCATATTCATATCATGTTTATTTTTACAATAATAAAGCCAGAGATAGTGACAAGTCTGCATCATGAATTTCAACTCCATTCTCTAGCAATCTTTTTCCTATTCTCCATAGGTCTACTTTACACATTAAAGACATTAAAATATCAGTGATGGAGATTGGTTCTCTTTTTTATTATTCTAATATACAAAGCATTGAATAAAGTTGAAGGAACCTTCAATATTACTTTTTAGATTTGACTGGGTTTGGTTTCTAATATTATACTCTAAGCAAAGAAAACTTGTTTATTTAACAATGATCATGTTTTCCTTTTGTTTATGACTAACTCATCCACTTTGTCATCAATTGTAGGTCTTCTTCAACTAAAAGACCCTCTTAAATTAATTTCAATACCAAAATCCACCATCCCAGGTGCTAAGCCTGTGATCTCTCAGAATTTGTGGCCACGCAAAGCATCAAAGAACACATCAGACCCACTGCTTAAACTTGTTCATGAACTGCATAGAGATTTGGAATTAGTATATGTTGGACAGGTTTGCCTCTCATGGGAAATCTTGTGTTGGCAACACAAGAAAGCCATTGAGTTACAACAATATGATTCACAAGGGTCTCATAGGTATAACATTGTTGCTGGTGAGTTTCAACTTTTTCAAGTACTATTGCAGAGATTCATAGAGAATGAGCCATTTCAAGGAGGCCCTAGGATTCAGAATTATGTGAAGAACCGTTGTGTGATTAGGAACCTGCTTCAAGTCCCAGGCATTAAAGGTGAACAAAATGAATCATAATTCAGTTCTTTAACGCAATGCAACCTCAAGTTAGAGCATTTTTGGTTTAGCGTTGAAACGTGGTAAACTCACGTTTCAAACGCCGGAAATAATTGTGTTTTGGGAATCCAAACTTGAGTTTGGCCAGTTTCAACACCAAACCAGACACACGTTTAGATGCTAATTTTTATGTTGTGACTATGCTTCACAGATGATGATGATGATAGTAAAGGGGGTGAGGAGGATGCTATTGCAAGTGGAAGGTTAGCAGATATCATCAAGGAATCGATGCGGGTGTTCTGGGAATTTGTCCGAGCAGATAAGGATTGTGGGAATGTGATCCTTAAAGTTTATAAGCAAATTGGAGTTGATCTCAAAGACCCTGCAATTTCAAGTCTTCTAGTGGACATTCGAACACAACAACAGAAGGTGTGCTTTCTTCTGACACTAACATTTATGTTTGTAAACTTGATTTTGATTCAAAGTAAATTAACTGTCTGTTTGGCTTAACGTTGAAATTGGCCAAGCTCAACTTTGAATTTCCTAACGTAACTATTTCAAGCGTGTAACGTTTCAACGCTAAACCAAACATCTCTAAGTGTTTGTTTGGTTTAGTGTTGAAACTGATCAACTCAAACTTAGATTCTCCAACACAAGTATTTCTAGCGTTGAAAACGTGATTTTGAAGGATAAAAATAACTAGAATTGCTTATAATGTTGGGTTACATGTTGCAGAAGGAGAAAAGGCTCAAGGACATAGTGAGAAGCGGGAATTGCATAGTGAAGAAGTTCCAAAAGCACCATGAGGATCAACTTGATCATGAACAGTTGGTTGCTCAGGTTGGATTGAGATTGATTTCAAGGGTGGTAAACATGTCAAAATTGAGAAAAGAACAGGTAATATGGTGTAATGAAAAGTTACGCCGAATCAAATTTTTGAGCAGGAAGATCGTCCAAGTTGAACCTTCTTTTTTCCTTTTTCCATGTTAATTCAACTACGGACAAATGTAGAGATACATTTTCACAGAAAATGATATAGTAGCTTACACAGAAATTGAAGACTCATATAAAAGAATTATCAGCATGTATATATACATATAGAAGCTTCTTGCTTATACATCATGGTTATCTAATAAATGGCAAGCTTAGGCAAAGTTCTGCTGTATCGTACAAGTTTGGCCTGTTTAATATATATCCGACCCTCTTGAATAATTTTTCTATGTTATGCTATAGAGTATTATGTTTAAATAAAAAATCCCTACTCTACTTCTTGTGGATAATTTGTTTGCGACAGCATATTGAGGTTCATTTGAAATCCTCCATGAAAAATGATCATAAGTTAATTAGAGTCACTTTTAATAAGCTTTATAACTTCTTTCTTGTTTGAAATTATTCTTGAATCTCAATTTTTTAAAAGTTCTTTCATTTACCTTCTCCATATGAGGAATTTTTTTTACAAGTTCAATACTTATTTCTAAAGAAAAAATTCTATAAATTATAAACTAATCCAAATTGGGTCATAATATTTAAGTTATTTCAGATTGCATTTGTATGATAGAAAAAATAGATGATGAAACATTGATATTTTTTAAAACATTAGGAAATATTTAGTTTCAAAAAATTTTTTGTTTTCATTTTTAAATTTTAATTGTAAAAGTACTTTTAGTTTTAGTTATAAAAATATCACATTATTTTCATTTTATTTCTTATTTTTAAAGTTTTGTACATGAAACAAGAAAAAATAATTTTGTATAGATTTCTCAGTTTTTTTTGTAAAAACATTCTTAAATATGAAGTAAAATGAAAAAAAAAATTATAGACTTAAATATGGCGTGACGGATAAAAGTCCAAATCTTTATACTTAATGTAAAAAGTAATGAAATGAAAAATATTGTTAGAACATAAAGTGTTCTAAAGTAATAACATGATAAAAACAAGTGTGAAATACTAAGAACTTGCAAGAAGAAATAACAATTGCATTGAAAAGATATATTTATCAAAGTATAGATAGTTTTTATTCATCAATTCTAGACTAATGTTATTAAATTCGGATCGACCGGATTGACCGATTCAACCGAAAACCGGACCAATGACCGGTCCGATCAATACAACAGATAGATATCAAATATGTTTTAAAACCGACCAAAACGTGATCAACTCGGTAAAAACCGTCTAAACTCTCATGCGGAAATCAAACGCATGACTGATGCAATAGACAAGCGCACTACAACCACTAAACCACAACACCATTTGATAATATATGCATCTCTTTTATTATATAAAGATTCTTCTATCAATAATTTTTTTTTACTCGATTATATCAATAACTTTAAAAAACGGTGAACTTTGAGTAACTCTGTAGTTAGTAGGCTGTAGCTTTAGGACAAAAATAATTTTGAATTTATAATTTATATTATTAATTATAAATATATTTTCATAATTATGAATGTATATTATTTTATTAGTATATTTTTAACATGTTATATAAAATTTAAAAATATATTAAATTATTAATGAATAAAAAATTAATATTTTTATTAGTTCAATTATTTATCTGTTTTTAAAAATATTGGTGTATATTATTAATATTTTGTAAGTTTTAATTTTCACAAATCTTACTTTTTTAGTATAAAATTCAAGAGTTTTTATATTTACGGTTCAACCAATTCGACCAGTGACTGACTGGTTGGATCGGTGACCCATTAACTCAGTACTATGATTGAGTTGACCACCGATCCAAGTTTTATAACATTGTTCTAGATGATAGGCAATATGAATGTGTTAAAAATTATAGAAAAAGTACCATCGGTGGAATTCAATATATATATGATCAACTTTTGAAACTAAAGTTTTGTCTTTCTAAAGCTCATCTATATGTAAAATATTATAAAATCAACAATAATAATTGTGCATATAATTAATAGTCCAAAATGAGTTACAATGGAGAACTATGATGATACACGATGGAGTTTAATCCTTATGCATCATGTTATATCTAATGCATATCATAAATCAAGGATTTCACTTATTTTACGATCGACCTAAAGACTTGCTGAAGATCCACTTGAACTTGTAACTCACTTGACACTTGCTGAAGACTTGAATGTGATGTCACGATCAAAAGTCCAAATCTTTATACTTGAATGTAAAAAGTAATA
This sequence comes from Sesbania bispinosa, assembly GCA_026901365.1. Taxonomy (NCBI): domain Eukaryota; kingdom Viridiplantae; phylum Streptophyta; class Magnoliopsida; order Fabales; family Fabaceae; genus Sesbania; species Sesbania bispinosa. The sequence goes on along the minus strand of QLOH01000094.1, from coordinate 1,351,233 downwards.
AAATGAACAATATTGTTAGAACATAAAGTGTTTTAAAGTAATAGCATGATAAAAAAAAATTGTGAAAAATACTAAGAACTAGGAAGAAGAAATAAACAATTGCATTAGAAATATATATTTATCAAAGTATAGATACTTTTTATTCATAAATTCTGGTATATTAATTGAATTATATACGTTAAGATTTCTATATATGTTGAAATTGATTCTTGATTCAATGATTTGAATATATATTAAATATTTCGTAAAAAAATATATGTTAGTTGGATCCCATTATAATTATATAACAATATTAATTGGATTGTAATTCTAGTCAATAGGCAATATGAAGGTGTTAAAAATCATAGAAAAATTACAGTTTGTGGAATTCAATCAAGTAACGTTATCAAGGTAAATACTTCTTTTTTTAACTTTGTTGTAGTTTTATATTGTAACGTAACAAGTCAAAAAAGTCCGGGTGACATTTTTTTTAAATGCAATGTGTCAAACTTATAGCCATTGAAAAATGATAAAACCATTATCAGTATCATGTTTCAACAATTCTCATATTAGAATAGCAAATCTTAGCAATTTTTTCTTACCTTTTTATGGTGTACTTGACACATTTATTGACTCTTTTATGAGAGTATGAAAAACCCTAAACAAAACACATTTACAGATGAAAAAGGTTAATAAGCACAATTTCTTAAAGAACCAACACATTTATCTCCCTTTAATTTGAGTGAATGACATGTTATTATTGTACATGTGGTTATAAAATTTTTAAAATTAAATAAATCAAAATTGATATTGTAAATTAAAAAGTACAATTTTTTAAATCAAATTATTAAAATACACGTTTTAAAAATTTAAGATTTTTTAATGTATATGAAAGTGTATGTTCAACCTTATCACCAGTGTATTATATATAGAAAATCATGGTTTTCAAGATTCAAACAAGTGTCATTATTAAGTTATAAATGTTTATAGTTTATTAAATTTTAACAAGTGGCAATATTAATATAAAAAGTTGTAATGCATGGAATTGAAAAAAGAAAAAGTAACTCTATGAATCCATAATTTGTTGTCAAAACCCACTTTTAGGTTGTGCGGTATATAAAATAATATTGACTTAATACTTATTTGACATGATTATATTAAGGATGGAGTTGTACTCGAACACATATTATTGGTTAAATTGAGGAGTTAATAAAAATTCCACATATATGGTTCAGTCCATATTTCAACCTCACCCATCCAACAACATGACACACACGCACATGTTCAAAATCAATTAACTATAATTTCCATCAATCCATATACAAATATCTATATATGGTTTTAAAAAACAAGTAGTTATGCAAAAGGTGATTATATTAAACTTTATAAAAGAAAAAGATTCATATCTATAATTATATTGGGGTTAATATTAATAATCACATGGAATGAAACACCATCAAAATATAAATATCTCTAAGCATATCACCAAGTCTTGGAATTCTACTACTCAGTAACCTATCAATTTGAAGGATAGTGATAAGGTTGCGGGATAATGAAAAAAGAAAAAGAAACCAAGGACGGAGAAGCAAGTATTGGCACAAATATTTGAATATCTACATCATTAAAGATATAAAATAGATAAAGAGTTGCAAAATTTATAATATGTATATGGTCAACTTTTGAAACTAAAGTTTTGCCTTTCTAGAGCTCATTTGTATGTAAAAATATTCGAAAATTAACAATAGTACATATGTACAAAACTAATAGTCCAAATGAGTTACAATGAAGAACTATGATGATACAAGATGGAGTTTAATCCTTATTCATCATGTCATGTCTAATGCATATTATAAATTAGGGGTTTCACTTAATCCAACATCATCTTATAACTAAGTTCTGCATTATCTGGTGTTAGATTGTCTTTGGTTCGTTCATTCTACAACCGACATGAATGCTTGTTGAAGACTGGCTTGAATGTGTAGCTCACTTGGCATTTGCTGAAGACTTGAATGTGATGTCGTTGTCAAAAGTCCAAATCTTTATACTTGAATCTAAAAAGTAATGAAATGAAAATTATTGTTAGAACATAGAGTGTTCTAAAGTAATAGCATGATAAAAAATTGTGCGAAATACTAAGAACTTGGAACAAGAAAAAAACAATTGCATTGAAAATATATGGCTTACTTTTGAGAAGGGAGGAGCTCTTTTGGTTCCAAAAGTCTAGGGAGAAATGGGTCCGTTTGGGTGACCTGAATACAAAATTTTTCCATACTTAAACTTTTATTCGTCGTAAAAATTTTCCAAAAGTCTTCGCCTTGATGATGGAATTGGTGCATTTATGAGACTACCATGCAGCAGGAGACTCTAAATTTCTATAAGAACCTATTTTGTGAATCACATCATTTCCAGTTTGCTACCTTTCCGAAGCACCCAAGGCCTTCTTTGGAGCAGGGAGCCGAGATGCTCTTCTTATTAATGTCACTAAGGAGGAGGTTTTTCAAGCTCTTAGAAAAATGGGACCATATAAAGCCCCAGGGTCAGATGGCTTTCATCCTATCTCTTACAAGAGATATTGGGAAGTTGTTGGGAATGGTGTGTTTGATCTTGTCCGACATGCTTTTCGAGAGGGGAAATCTAATGATAGCTTACTTGAAACTCTTTTAGTGCTTATCCCTAAAATCGATAACCCTTTATGTTTATGGGACTTTCGTCCTATAAGTGTCTGTAATGTTGTGTATAAACTTATCTAAAGGGTGATGTATTGGGCCCCTTCAAAGTAGCTTTGTCCCGGGCATATGTGCTTCAAACAACTTTATTTTGGCTCAGGAGGTGGTGCATTTCATGCATCATTCAAGGTAGATTTGGAAAAAGCTTATAATCGGCGCTTCGCTAGGAGTTCTTATATGAGACACTTATTTTCTTTGGTTTTCCTCCTCGGACTATCGATTTGATAATGTGGTGTGTGAAGTCAACTAGGCTGTCAATCCTTTGGAGTGGTACCAAAATGTACGGTTTTTCCCCTTCTAGAGGCCTCCGACAAGGTGATCTCATTTCTCCCTATCTCTTTGTTCTGTGTATGGAGCAACTATCTCTTTCGACTCAACAAGTGATTGTGGGTTCTTGGCATCCCATCCATTTGTCTCATGGTGGTCCAAGTATCCTCACTTACTTTTTGCTGATGATGTCTTACTATTTTGTAAAGCTAATAGAAATAAGGTCCATTTGGTAGTCAACACCCTCACTAATTTTTGTAAAGCATCCGATCTCAAAGTGAATGTGGCTAAATCTAAGATGATGTGTTCTAAAAGAGTGCCTAATACCACTAAACAGATGTTTTCCTCCATATCTACCATTCGTCCAGTCTCGGACTTAGGAAAGTATTTGGGATTTCCCCTATTTGGTGGCAGAATTAGTAGACAATTAAAGAAGATCAACACTAGGTTGGCTGGGTGGAAGAGTTTGCTTCTCAGCAGAGCAGGGAAAACTTGTCTAGCAAAGTCAGTTTTTACCTCAATCCCGGTTTACACAATGCAATGCATGTGGTATCCGACATATATCTGTGAGGAGATTGATAGAAGGATAAGATCATTTATCTAGTCTAAATCTAATGATCAACAAGGTATTCATTTGGTGAGATGGAACAAAATCTCTCTTCCCAGAGAAACTGGTGGTCTTGGAATAAGGCAAGCTTGGCTAACCAACACTGGTTTGATTGGTAAGTTTGTTTGGGGATTAAATGATGATAAGGAAAGCCTTTGGGTTAAGGCAATCTCACATAAGTACTTAAAATCAGGATCAAACTTATGTTCCAAGGCTACTCCAGTATCTTCTTTTGTCTTGAGGAGTATCATTCATGCGAAAAATTCCCTCAGGGATGGATTTGGTATGAGGTTGGGGTCGGAAATTCTTCAGTTTGGTATATTGACTGGACTGATTTATGGAGGCTTTGTAATATTCTTCCTTTCACTCACATTTCGGAAATCCACCTTATGGTCCAAAATCTTTATAAGATTTGATGGTGTGTTCTTTTAATTTGGGATTTTTTTTCTATTATTAAAATTTTGAAACATTATTTTATAAGATTTTCATATTTTAAATACAAAATCTTGAATGATAGAGATTTGTTCATTTAATTATTTAACTTTGTATTAATGAAAGGATCTACTGCAATAATGATAAGCGTTTAAGGATTAATTGGGATAAAATAAAAGTTTGTAGTATTTATTTAGAAAAAAAAAGTTTAGAGTGATTATATACTTTTTTTTCCACTAAAATAAATAATATTATTTAAAGATTTGGAACATGATATGCGCTAACAAGAAAATAGTCAATAAAAAAAACTAGATACCTTATTCGCTGAAATTATATAATGTGTTCAGATATTATTACTTGAGTATACGAAATGTAGAACATGCAATTATTAATTATATAATAATGCGTGGATAATAAAAAACTTATACGACAGTTTAAAAAAATATTAGTATGCACACATTCATAAATATAACTTTAATCAATTGTAAGATTTTTTTTTACCAGGAATCTCCTACCGACATAGTTTGAGCTAGCAATTAGGGCTATCCGACCTAGTTTGATGCAGGTAGTGGATTTTGTCGGTCAAACTAAAAAGTTTGAGAATTATTCAGATTTCTAAAATAAACGGTCGGATCTTGCTTTTTTACGGGTTACCCAATTTTTTATGGGCTACCTATTTTTTTGCGGGTAACAGACTTTATCGGGCTGAGCTAAAAATCCTGATAGTTATTCGAGCTTATAAAATACAGGTCCGAGTCCTATGTTTTTGCTAGTTGGCCTGATCAGGCTAGTCTTTTTGCCAATTATAAACAATAGTTGTGAGTTTAATTCTCAAATGAAAAATGGTAGTTAGGTAAAACTAGGGGTGTAAAAAAAAACTAGTACCCGTGGATACCCGTGAATATATCCGCAATGGGTACCCGCATATTTATATAATGGGTGGGGACGGATATTATACTACCCGCCCCGCGGATACCCGCATACCCATTAAAACATATTTTTCTATTAAATATATTTGAATATTAGGATTTTTTTATTATTTTATGATGAGATATAATTTATTTTATATTATTTTTTGAAGATATTCTTAATATATTAACACGTAATGGTATTATATAATGATTATTTATATATATAGTATGATATTATAATATATTATATAACATTTTCTCTCTTTCTTTTTATAAAATTTAAATTCTTAAACATTAATGGATATCCGTGAATACCCGCGGATACCCGTTACCCGTGTAATATCCCAAGAATTCAAACTTAATTATTAGAATAGAATTAGGGGTATAAAATAAGAACCTGATAAAAGAGGTAGGAGTTAGGTGGGAAGGAATTGAGTTAGGATTAAAGAGAAGCGAGAATAAGAAAATGGAATTCTGGTAATGGCTCGCTTGAGTGAGTATATCAGTAAAAACTTGCAAAATCTTTTCTGAGCGAGAAGGGTCTCGCCCAAGCGAGAAACATGGGAGATTTTGGGGTGCTCTCTGGAAGAATTTCACTCAAGCGAAATTGGTTTCGCTCAAGCGAAATTCAACCAGAATTTGGGAGGATACTCTCTGGAGTATTCTCGCTTAAGCGAGAAGAGTCTCGCTTGAGCGAGAATACGAAAGAGGGGAAATCCCATCTCCTTCGCTCGAGCGAGAATCCCTCGCTTGAGCGAGAACACGCGTACCAGAATAAAAACATTAATCAGGGTTCCAATTTCATTCATTTTCTTTTCTTCCTCCTTCTACTTTAGAGAGAAAGAGAGAGAGAAATCTTAGAGAGAGGAAGAAGCAAAGGACCAAGAGAGAGCCCCCAAGCCAAGGATTCCTCCAACCAATCTCCTTCAACTTCCTTTCTATTCTCCATTTGAGCTCCCAAATGAGTATAACTCACACACTCACACTCCTTTAGTTGATTTTCTCTTGTATGCGCCCCTTTCTTCCATTCCCTATTCTTAACTCTTATGAATGATTGTTGTATGATATTTTGCTTGAAGTTGACATAAAGAATTACATTATGGTGTGAGAACATGTGTAGGGGGATTTTCCCCAAGTTAGGGTTTACCCATAACCATGTCTTTCGATATTGTTGTATGAGTTCTTGTACCCATTGTGCTGAGCATTTCATTTTAGGCCTTTGGCCCAGTTATTAACTTGAAGAACAGTTTTGGCTTTGGCCCAGTTAAATCTAATAAAAATGAGAATGTAACTCAATTGATGTTATAATACTTGGGGGATTAGTACCCAACTAATAAGGGAGATTAGTACCCAGTGGTGGTGATTAGTACCCAAGGGAGACGTTCCTTGTAGTCTGAGCTCAGGTTTAGCCACACAATTATTTAAGTGATAAGAACCTGCCGTTTGGGTTATGCCGGTCATGTGCATTCATGCTTATGTATAAGACCACGACGAGTTATTGATCGTTGCATTGTATTCATTGTATCTGTTGCAACATTTTCCCCGATTGTTCCATCACTGCATGCTGCATGGTTATATTCACTGAGACATCCAGTCTCATCACATGTTTCGTGGACCACATTTTGGATGCGCAGGTACCCCCACGCTCAGGCCTATGAGCTAGGAGCTTGGAGAGGTTGTTATGTTTTGCTGTGGATTACGAAAAATGTATTTGGACTTCTTAGGTCCTGATAATTGTATTTTGATATATTGATTGTATATTTTGAGAGGATATGACCGTACATGTATGATCGTTAGTTCCCTCTTGTTAGGACACATGTATGGGGGTATCCTCAACCCATTACTAGGTATTGGATGATTGTAGCCTTGATGGCACTATGGAGTTTATGTAATTAGTATTTTGAATTCATATATCGTTTAAGTGATTGTTGCCAGCTTGAATTATATATGAATATGTTTTCTGATATCTAAATGGCGCGAAATAATTTCAGAAAATCGGGATTTGATTTCCAACAGACTAAATGCTCGGATTAGAAATTAGGACATTACATTTTGGTATCAGAGCAGTTCGGTCCAATTGGACTGTGGAATTGTTTATCTTCAGGAGCTATTATCTTTATGCATTGTTGTAAAATTGAGAGACTGATCACCTCGACGTTTTATTAATGATGTGTAGAGAATCATGGCTGGCCGAGGAAGAGGTAGACCCAGGATCAATCCCCAAACCTCTACACCCCAAGGCTCAGTCCCGAACCCTATAGCGGCTGCACTTCAGATGATGTCCCAGATGATGGGGGAGCATGCTGCAGTGGAAAGGGAGCAGGCGGCGGCCAATGCCGCCATGCTCCAAGAGTTGGCCCGACGACCGGCGGGAACACCACCTCCACCCCCTTATGGTAGTGATGGATCCTAGGGGTGTTCATGGGACGGGTTGGGACGAGTTTTGCTTGTCCCTAAACCAGCCCTAATTCTTGATCTACTCCCGGAGCTTAGAGGAGCATGAGCAGCACCTTAGGGTCGTATTAGGGATTTTGAGAGATAAGTTGTTTTCCAACCCAGAAAAGTGTGAGTTTTGGATGGATAGGGTCAATTTCTTAGGACATGTGATCTCTATGGACATTGTGTCTGTTGACCCTAGCAAGGTAGAAGCCGTCCTTGAATGGGAAAGGCCTAAGACCATTACGAAGATTAGGAGTTTCCTAAGATTGGTCGGGTACTACCGGAGATTCATTAAGGGATTCTCCCAGCTAGCCTTGCCCCTCACTAGATTGACTCGTAAGGGTCAAGCCTTTGTGTGGGACGAGAAGTGTGAGAGGAGCTTCTTAGAGCTCAAGGACAGGTTGGCCACCGCCCCAGTACTAGTGTTACCGGATTTGTCCAAGACCTTTGAGGTTTACAGTGATGCCTCTAGGAAGGGGCTAGGGTGTGTGTTGATGCAAGAGAGTTGAGTAGTGGCCTATGCCTCTAGGCAGTTGAGACCCCATGAAGAGAACTATCCTACCCACGACTTAGAGTTAACGGCTGTGGTATTTTTCCCTCAAGATTTGGAGGCATTGCCTTTATGGTGTGAGGTTTGAGGTCTTTAGTGATCATAAGAGTTTAAAATACCTCTTTGATAAAAATGAACTCAACATGAGGCAGAGGAGGTGGATGGAGTTCCTTAAGGATTACGACTTTGAGTTGAGATACCACCCGGGCAAGGTCAATGTAGTGGCCGATGCCCTCAGTAGGAAGTCCCTCCATGTATCCTCGATGATGGTGCATGAGATGAGATTGTTAGAGGAGTTTAGAAACTTAAGCCTTAATGTCGAGGTCGGAGAGGGTAGTTTAAGACTCTATAGGTTAGAAGTCACCAACAAGCTCAGAGCTCTGATTAGAGAGACCCAGGGTTCGGACTCGAATCTCTAAGAAAGGAAAGGGCAACCAGGTTTTTCCGAGTCGGTGATGGGATGACTCTCTTCCAAGGGGGTAGCCTCAGGCAGCAGATTCTAGAGGAGGCCCATAGGGGCAAGTTCTCAATACATCCTGGTACTACCAAGATGTATCAAGACGTGTGGTGGATGTTCTGGTGGGATGGCATGAAAAGGGAGATAGCAGAGTTTGTCTCTGGGCGTTTAGTTTGCCAACAGGTTAAGATTGAGCACCAGAAACCATCAGGAACCCTTTTACCCTTGGAGATTCTTGAGTGGAAGTATGAGAGTATAGCCATGGACTTTGTGGTAGGATTACCTCGAGTCCAAGCAGGGTTTGATGCCATCTAGGTCATCGTGGACCGGACGACCCCTAAATCAGCCCATTTCCTACCAATTAGGAATACCTATTCCCTGAACAAGTTAGCAGACCTGTATGTCAAGGAGATTGTTAAGCTCCATGGCATTCCCTCTAGCATCATATTGAAGTAGAAATTCCAATCACAAGAAGGGGGGTTGAATTGTGATCTTTTAAAATTTCTGCAACTTCATCTAATACTATGCTTAAGTGGAACTTGGTTGAGTATTAGAAGATAAAACTCAGGAAAAGAAGAGTTATGATATGTATAGTATGCTGAAAATATGATTCCTTTATATGAACTCTCTTGTATGTATCACTTACTTAGGTATTAGGTAATTTTTCAAAACAATTTTATGCACATGAAATATGTTATAAGTAATACTGTAATCAAAATGTAAAGAGAGCAAGGATAAGAAGATTGAACACACAAATTTTATACTGGTTCACCTCTTCCAACTTGAGGCTACGTCCAGTCCCTACTTTAAGTAGGATTTTCCTTGATCAACTTTTGATTTTACAGTTTCCTTGGGTACTCCTTACCACTAGTATTCTTCTGCAGCCGTTTTAGGCTCATTTCTGACTTCTTCTAGAGCCTATCTAGGCCTTACAACAGTTTCTGCTTCTTCTGCAGAATTTACAAACTTAAGAAATCTTTTGCAGAGACCTTCTGCAAACTTTACATACCACATATCAAATAGAGACCCTAGGTTCACCTCTAGGTTTTGGAGGTTGCTCAATTAGGCCTTCAGGACTAAACTCAAGTTTAGTACCGCTTATCACTCTCAGATTGACAGTCAGTCTAAGAGGACCATCCAAACCTTAGAGGATATGCTTAGAGCTTGTGTGTTGGAGGAACAGGGTAGTTCGGATAGGTACCTACCCCTTGTAGAGTTTGCCTACAACAATAGTTTCCATAACAGTATAGGCATGCCACCTTATGAGGTGCTGAACGGTAGGAAGTGCAGATCTCCTTTTTGTTCGTATGAGGCGGGTGATAGAACCCTAATAGGTCCGGAGTTAGTGCAGGAAACCATAGAAAAGATCAGAGTCATTAGGGAGAAGCTTGTTACTGCCCAAAGCCGACAGAAAAGCTATGCTAACAAGAGAAGGAAAGATTTAGAGTTTGAGGAAGGGGATCATGTGTTTTTAAAATAACTCCTGTTACAGGCATTGGACAAGCCATAAAAACCAAAAACTTAACCCCATATTCATTGACCCATTCCAGATTCTACAGAGGGTTGTCCTTCTGGCCTACAGGATAGCCCTGCCACCTCACCTATCCCGCATCCATGATATATTCCATGTTTCTCAGCTCATAAAGTATATCCATGACCTTTTACACATCATCAACTCTGAATCAGTACAATTAAGGGAGGACCTCACAGTCCCCACTATACCTGCACAGATTATCGACCGAAGTGTCAAGGCATTGAGGAATAGGGCGATCCCCTTGGTGAAGGTGTCTTGGGAGGGTCAATCTTTAGAGGAAGCCACATGGGAAAAGGAAGAGGATCTTCGCTCTCAATTTCCGGAACTATTCAGTTAAGGTAAGGATTTTTTGTTCAATTTATTATCTAGCCAATTTTGAGGACAAAATTGATTTAAGGAGGGTAGAATTGTAACATCCCAAGAATTCAAACTTAATTATTAGAATTAGGGGTATAAAATAAGAACCTGATAAAAAAGGTGGGACTTAGGTGGGAAGGAATTGAGTTAGGATTAAAGAGGAAAGAATAAGAAAATGGAATTCTGGTATTCTCGCTCAAGCGAGAATGGCTCGCTTGGGCGAGTATATCAGTAAAAACTTGCAAAATCTTTTCTGGTTTTCTCGCTTGAGCGATAAGGGTCTCGCCCAAGTGAGAACCAGGGGAGATTTTGGGGTGCTCTTTAGAAGAATTTCGCTCAAGCGAAATTGGTTTTGCTCAAGCGAACTTCAACCATAATTTGGGAGGATACTCTCTGGAGTAGTCTCGCTCAAGCGAGAAGAGTCTCGCTTGAGAGAGAATACGAAAGAGGGGAAATCCCATCTCCTTCGCTCGAGCGAGAATCCCTCGCTTGAGCGAGAACACGCGTACCAGAATAAAAACATTAATTAGGGATCCAATTTCATTCATTTTCTTTTCTTCCTCCTTCTGCTTTAGAGAGAGAGAGAGAGAAATCTTAGAGAAAGGAAGAAGCAAAGGACTAAGAGAGAGCCCCCAAGCCAAGGATTCCTCCAACCAATCTCCTCCAACTTCCTTTCCATTCTCCATTTGAGCTCCCAAGTGAGTATAACTCACACACACTCACACTCCTTTAGCTGATTTTCTCTTGTATACACCCCTTTCTTCCATTCTCTCTTCTTAACTCTTATGAATGATTGTTGTATGATATTTTGCTTGAAGTTGACATAAAGATTTGCATTATGGTGTGAGAACATGTGTAGGGGGATTTTCCCCAAGTTAGGGTTTACCCATAACCATGTCTTTCGATATTGTTGCATGAGTTCTTGTACCCATTGTGCTGAGCATTTCATTTTAGGCCTTTGTTCCAGTTATTAACTTGAAGAACAGTTTTGGCTTTGGCCCAGTTAAATCTAGTAAAAATGAGAATGTAACTCAGTTGATGTTATAAGACTTGGGGGATTAGTACCCAATTAATAAGGGTGATTAGTACCCAGTGGTGGTGATTAGTACCCAAGGGAGACATTCCTTGTAGTCTGAGCTCAGGTCTAGCCACATAGTTATTTAAGTGATAAGAACCCGCTGGCTGGGTTATGTCGGTCATGTGCATTCATGCTTATGTATAAGACTATGATGAGTTATTGATCGTTGCATTGTATTCATATTGTATCTGTTGCATCATTTTCCCTGATTGTTCCCTCACTGCATGCTGCATGGTTATATTCACCGAGACATCTTGTCTCACCACACGTTTCATGGACCACATTTTGGATGCGCAGGTACCCCCACGCTCAAGCCCATGAGCTAGGAGCTTTGAGAGGTTGTTATGTTTTGCTGTGGATTACGAGAAATGTATTTGGACTTATTAGGTCCTGATAATTGTATTTTGATATATTGATTGTATATTTTGAGATGATATGACCGTACATGTATGATCCTTAGTTCCCTCTTGTTAGGACACATGTATGAGGTTATCCTCAGCCCATTACTTGGTATTGGATGATTGTAGCCTTAATGGCACTATGGAGTTTATGTAATTAGTATTTTGAATTCATATATTGTTTAAGTGATTGTTGCCAGCTTGAATTATATATGATTATGCTTTCCGATATTTAAATGACGCGAAATAATTTAAGAAATTCGGGATTTGGTTTCTAACAGACTAAATCCTCGGATTAGAAATTAGGACGTTACAACTCGTATGAGTACCCGTTAATTTTAGCGGTATGTATACGAGTAGGCACTACCCGCCACCGCTTCGCCCCGTTCACATCCCTAAGTAAAACCATCCCAAAATAACAATGGATCAATTGTAACAATTTAATATTCCTTTATGATTCCCCTTAAATTTATTTAAGAAATTTTTATTTCTTTAAAATTACATATAATATAAAAAATATATAAATATATTGTGTCATAAAAATATGTTATTTTATAAAAAATGCTAAATTTTATCTCATATATATTCCATATAATAAAAAATAACTAAATAGAAGATAATATCATATAACATAATATCATCTATAATATTATATCCAAAATTTTATGATATTAAAACAAAAATATTATTATACTATTAACAATAACCAACATTAATATAAAATAATAATAATCGACATTAACGTCTATCACTAAAAAATCCAGGAAAATTGATAGATATAATCCAATCCCTTAAAACAAAAGTTCATTAACAGTTATATATCATTATCTATTTTATCAATTAAATTCTATTATTATCATTGTGTTTATCGTTTTATATATGTATGATTTATATAATTTTTATTATTATTACAAAAATATATATTGATTTATATTATCATCAGTAGATAATATATTATAGATAATGATATATAAATTTTAATTAAATTATTAAAATTCATTGTTTCCTATTATATTATAGATTCACCTTTTCTTTTATCCCTTGTTACAAAAAAATGTTATAGATTCGATTTTGCCCTTTTTTTTAAATAAATAGAGCAACAGACATCCAATGGTCATTGATGAGCATGTGTTTAGAGCCGTTAGATCTAGGTATCAAAACGCTGCACTGCAATCACCCTTTATATACTGGCTTGCGGCGCATGTCTTGGTTCTTCTGAAAACCCTAGTGACACCCAGAGGCAGAGGCAGAGACAAAGGTTGATCGAAAATGGTGCAGCGTCTCACCTATCGCAAGCGTCATAGCTATGCCACCAAATCCAACCAGCACAGGGTTGTCAAGACCCCCGGTACTAATCTCTCTTTCAACTTCCATTGTTAAATTTCTGATCGAAGCGATTCTAATGGGTTTTTGGAAATGCAGGTGGCAAGCTCGTTTATCAGACCACCAAGAAGAGGGCTAGCGGACCCAAGTGCCCCGTTACTGGCAAGAGGATTCAGGGGGTATAATGCATTCCTTTCCTCTTTCAATTTTTCTGCATAAAAACGATTTTTTTTTTATGATTTTTTTCTGTATGTAACTCTGCCTTTTTTTTAATGCTTGTGACCTGGCACGTCTGATGTGTGTTTATTAGATAAATACTGGTTAGTTAGGGTGTGTATTTGCAGCTGCGTGAAAGAAAAAGAAAGACAGTGTTAGTGTGTTAGGAGAAGTTGTGAACTTCCTCATCATTCCTGTTGTATGATAGGTATTGAATGTGTGGCTAAATGGATTCTTATTTGTCTATGCTCTAAATCTTGTGTATTTCAGTTCTAAAAGTGAGATTGATGAACTTCAATAGTTCTTATAAGCTACTGCTCCTTTAAGTATGATATATGCCTTGCCACCTTCCAAGCAGGCATACATGGTCAATATTGAGTCCGTGGTTAATACATTTTTTATAATTTGGATTTCAATTTTTTAATATTGATTGATGGTATGTCAAATGACTTGCTGATCAGTCGTAGCATGATTTGTCAGCATACCATAGGGAAAAGTACAGCGAGGGAATGCTTATGTTTTTGTTTCATTTATGATTTTTCTTGCTGGTTGTTCTATTTAAGTTCCATGCGATTTGTTTTCACCATGGTTCCTGCTGTATTTGTATTTAATGATTGTTTGAACTTGTAATGTTATAATCTTATTGATGTAATTTATGCTTGAAAATTGCAGATTCCACACTTGAGGCCTGCAGAGTACAAGAGATCAAGGTTACCTAGAAACCGTAGGACTGTGAACCGGGCATATGGTGGAGTCCTGTCTGGAAGTGCTGTCAGGGAAAGGTTTGTTTTTCTGACCTTTTAATTGCTATAATAGATTTTATAATTTATTATTTGGTGTAAATTGCTGGAGCAACTTGCTTATATTTGTCTCTGGATCTGTAGGATTATTCGAGCTTTCTTGGTTGAAGAACAAAAGATTGTTAAAAAGGTCTTGAAGATCCAGAAGACAAAGGAAAAACAGGCTTTGAAGGGATGAATTTGGACAACAGAATGAGATAAAGATCTTTTTGGAGGACTTTTAGGTTTGGTGATTATAGTAAATCACAAATTTTATTAGGAATGTTCCTTTGTTAATTGTGCTTATTTGGCTTGTTTGAACTCATTCTAGAGCAATTGTTAACTTTGTCGACAATTCCATTGTGATAGAGTTTTCTCTCTCTCATTTTTCTCTTGATGGTTTATTGGTTTCATCTTGTCTCTATATATTATAATAGTACTTGTAATTTCAATTCAGTTTAAATATCTCTGAATTCTGACGGCTCTACTTGTGATTGGTAAATGAGAGAAACTGTCTTTGCCTCTTGGTTACTGGTGAAGGTTTTGGGGGGGGGCGGGGATGCTGTATTATCAAGCAGTGCCTTAGACATTCAGTATAAATATTTGGTTGATTTTGTTGGACTTGGATTCCTCATTCTGAATACGAGCCAAGAAATAATACCATAATGCCTAACCGATGATGAAATGTTAATTGGCCTGCCTGTGTTAAGAGTACTGAATGTTAGTTAACTCATGACCCGAACCACCTCCACCAAATTTTTCCTCCACTGTGAGGGTTCGGTTAATAGGTAATTTGTCTTTTGCTTTTTTTATAGCTTTTTTGCCCAGTATTTCTATATCATATTCATACTCTTTTATTGCAGTGATGATCAATGTGCTTATAGCCATATACTCAAAAGGATAGTATATAAAATAATAGAGATGTTGCCTATGTATATGAGGCCATTTCTTTTGAAAAAGACAATACTACCGGGAGGGTATGCTGTGTTCTAACAGCAACCAAATGCCCACCTATGAAGTTTCCTTTTCTTTTGAAGATTAATAATTAAAACCTTCCAAAAAATTCATCCACTATTGTGTATCATGAGATCTTATGTTTGTAAATGAAGGTTTTGTAGTAAAGAACCTTTCGAAAGTCTCAGACAATTCACTTTCCAATGACTTAATGCTGGCAATGGTTTACAATTTTGTCAAGGGAATCTTGTGAGTCTAGTAGCTCTCCTCTTAAAAAGGCTTTCCCTTTTAGATTGATACGAAATTACAAACATCCTTGATAATTTCTTTAAAGGGATCTCTTGTGGAATAAAAGGTGATGATAGGAGGCAGTTTTTTTCCCTCTCCATTTATAATGAACCGGATATTATAAAAATTGTAAAAGATGGCCCTTACTGTCCATTCAAGAATACTTATTTTCAGAAGTTTTAGGGATCAAATACTGCTAGACTGCTAGTGCAAAAAATGATTTTGAAATGTACTACTCAGACACACAATGCATAATCAGCTTGCACAACGAGAATTTGACTATCTTTGCCCTTGTTCAACTGTTACTGCTTTATGAGTTTTTTTTCAACATAGTTACCTACTATACATTGATCAGTTGATTTTCGAATGTAAAGTAACTCATGGACAAGTCAAGTATGACTAGTTTCTTCGGATCAAAATGAACTGGCAGTGATGATTCAGGATATCCACGCCATTTTAGCACTCTTAAACTTCTTGGGAGATGATTAGGTCCTCTGGAAAACCGATCATTTTCAATGACCACTATTTTGAGGCTTTCCATCTTCTTTAATGCATTTCCACCCCATTGAACTTATCTTTGAGCAGATGTAGCATGATGATGTCAAATTTATCAGATCCCTTCAAACCAAAAACTAAAGTCAACAAGATAGGAATATGAAATATTGTCAGCATCAAATTGAAAAGTATACGGTTAAGAATCATGTCTTCAGGATTCAGTCATCCAGCATGTATTTGTCAAAAAGGGAAAAATGAGATGATGCACATACCTTGTTCTCTTTCAAAACATGAAGAATATCTTTAGAGAGCCATAATCTACTCGTGGTGATTCCTGCCGTACAATTTCTCTACCCATTCTCACACAACAACACTGATCAATTTTTAAGAGAGATTTGTCAATGAACACCTCAATGGAGTGAAGCCATGGCCACTATGCAGTATGTTTCTGACATCACGTAGTCGGTATCCTTTAAAGAAGCAACCATGTCCAAAAGTACTTCCTTCTCAACTTCCTTTAAGCCATCATAGCTCACTCTTACTATTTCCTGAATATTTTCATGAGGAATTCTTTCATAAGTATCTAATGCTGATTTTCATTCCAACTCTGTTTTACCAAATAAGTCAGAACCTATTATTTCAAGAGACAATGGAAGGCCATCATTAGAGTAAATTATTACTCTCTTTGATATGTCCATGTAACTAGGATTAACTGCTATTGTTTTGAATGCATTCCAACTAAACAATTCAAGGGCTTCTTCATGATTTAACCCTTCTACTTCATAGATTCCTTCAACACCACACAAACATGCAGCAAATGCTTATCCCTTGATGTGATAATAACTCTGCTGCCAGAACCAAACCAATCAAGTCCACCAGCTAGTGCCTTTAGTTGCTCCAATCTGTCAACATCATCCAAAATCAAAAGAATTTTTTTCTGACAGAGCCTCCTTTTAATTATAGGAATTCCTTTATTTACATTTCATAACTTAACATCCTTCTCCCCTACTAATTCAAAAAGAAGTGTCTCCTGAAGGTGTACCAGCCCATGCTTCATTGAGTTTTCTCTAATATCAGCAAGAAAACAGAGACTCTCAAATTGATCAGCAATGCAGTTAATAGAGCACATGCAAGTGTTGTCTTACCAATTCCACCGATTGCATAAATTCCTACCATGTGAACCCCGTCATTAGATTCAACATCTAGAAGTGAATTTAGTTCTTGCACTCGAGATTCTAACCCAACTGGGTAATTAGCAACATATAAAGGGATGCGATTAATCTTTTTAGGGACCTCTTGAACAATCTTCCCAATGTCACTAATTTAATCTATGATAAGGAAATTTTAGAGATAATAGAGAGAGGTGAGTTACTCATACATGTTTGAAATGCCAACCAGAGAGATTAGCTGCTTTTTGCAATGCAGACCTCCATCTTTTGACCTTCTCCTTGTCAACCATTTTTGTTTCATGTATGGCTAGTGCTTCTGCATAACTTCCTTTGTGGTGGCGCACATCAAAAGGGTCCACTTGATAAAAAACTGGCAAAACCAACCTCCCGTCCCACTATGTTTGAAGCAGTCCAGGATGTTGTCAAGCTCTTCCAAACAAAAAGATGATGATGCATAGTTTTCAGAGAATATAATAATTGCAATCCTAGACTGTTGTTCTCCTTTCCTAAGCTGTTGATCATCCATGAAGGTGTTGATTCCTTTGTCATGAAGAGCATTGTAGAGGTTTCCAGTGAAAGCCATGCGGGTATCCTTACCTCGAAAACTGAGGAAAACATCGTAAGCCCATTCATGTGAAAATGCGGGTCAGTATTTTTTTTTTTTTCTGGGTTGAATAAAATAAAGGTGAATGTTGTGGTGTTCATTAGCATAGATGGACATTGATGCATATCCACTCTCATTCAATGAGGGAGTTACACACACACACACACACACACACATATATATATATATATATTCTTCCACATCATTTATGATTTTTGGGTTAAAAACAATTACTATTTATTTACAACTCCTTAAATATTTTAACTACATTTTTTTAATATATCTTTATACTTAAAAAATCACACCCTACGTTCTTTTTTTATCATAAATCATGAATAAGGTTAAAACACCCTTACTTAAATAAATTACGTCTTATTCTCTTTTTATCAAAAATTAAAATTCATTTTTCTCATGGTCGATTAAGATTAGAACACCTCATTGTATTTTAATTATGTGCTTATATTCAAAAAATTTCATGCGATAAAATAGGGTATGGTTTGTTAAAATTAAAATAAATATAATATAAATTTATTAAATACATCAATTAAATATATATAATATCATCACCAAAAAAATATATAATATAACTTTATTATTCTTGATTTTATGATACTTATGCATTAGTGTGTATAAATTTAATATAAAAATTATTTTTCTTATAGAATGCAATATAATCTGATTTTAATAGCAATAACTACATTAGTTAATAAATTTCAAAATATTCTTGACATGAAAACGGTTATTGTCATATGATATTTAAGGTTTATAAATGAAATTATAATCAGGGTTTCAATTTTATCAAGCCCGTAACAATAGGGTCCTATTTTTTTATTTATAATTTCTGAACAAAAGCATTAAATTAAAATATAATTGGGGTGTTTTAATTTTAATTATTCATGATTTATGATAAAAGAAAGTAGAGTGTGATTTTTTTTTAAGTATGATGAGATATTAAAAAAATCTAGTTGAAATATTTAAGGGTCTGAATAATAAATAAAATAATTGTTTTCACCCCAAGAATCATAAATGATGTGAAAGAACATACACATGTCACTCTCTGATTGAATTAGAGTGGATGGGCACCAATGCCCATCTATACTAATGGGCATCACAACATTCACCCAAAATTGATAAACTCGATTGATGTAACTGCAAGTTCAAATTGTTGAGAAGAGCTCTCCATTTTCACTAAATACACTACTAATGTGGTTAAAGTAAAGAAAAAACTCGATTGATGTAACCCCGCTAACATGCAAATTAGAAAGATGGGTTAAGTCGTTGATTTACCTTTTTAATTTTTTCTTTCAAAATTTAAACTTAAATTTATTTTTAGTTATTCTTGAATTTATACTTCCATTCACATTTTTTGTCTCTCATTTTTTCTAATGTTTTTTTATTCTATATTTCTTATTTTTTTATTTACAAGGGAGTTTACTAGGAAAATCTTTCCGGTGTATGAGTTGGTATTACTCTTACTATAATTTTGACATATATTTATGTAGGGTTAACTTTTCCTATTTTATAATAAAATAAAAAATGCTAACCACAAATTGAGATAGTTACTAAGAGAGGAATAAGTAGAAGAGTTGTTTGTTAACCAACTAACTCAAGAAACTAAATGGGGTAATATAGTTGTACCAACCCGTTCTTTTAATGTAGCTTTTTATTTTGCCTCCTTTTTATTTTCTTTACTCTTTTTAATTTTATTTTTATGAGTTTGTTCATTCAATCAATAGAAACACAAAGGAGATATTCTTAGTATGTTTAATGGTTTACAAAAGAATGCACGAACTAATTTTGCAAAATACTCTTGTTCTAGACTATTACATCACGACCCGAATAGGTGTACCAGCACCTATCGTTAGCCGACATAGTCCGAGGTCAACGATGATAATTAGCAGATACGCACATGACACCGGAATATAGTTGAGATAATTTGTTCATCTAACGCCCCCCCGCAAAGCGTTGAATACACCCGACAACCATATGCCGGCACAACATATCACGGAGATATGACATGTTATGGCGCGTGCCTCAACCTTAGACAGGCGCGTGCCCCTGAAATATTAGGAATCCGTTACGATCCTTAACAGACTTTCCCGCCAAAACTACGTTATATATAGATCCCGGTGGTGCACTTTTCCAGATACGCACTCATTCATATTGTTGTTGCTCTGCTGGAATATTGGCTGACTTGAACGTCGGAGTCCTTGCAGATGCACCACCACCAATTGCTTGCTGTCGCCGCCGCTGTTCGATTGCTCCACCATCTCCGCTCAACCTTGAAGTTACAGGAAGATCAACTCTTATGATCAAACTTGATTCAATAATTTGTACGAGTAACCTAAGAAAAAACGAGCGGAATTTTTTTCCGCCAAAAGCAATTTAATCCACATCATAGAGGTATGTTACATTTACTTAAAATTACCCGCAAATTCAAATTCATGTGATCAATTGTGAAATTATCTTAAAAGTAAAATTGAATAAGAATCCGAAAAGTCATAAACACCCTTTCGAGGTTAACATTAGCCGTGTCCTCTTTTGATCTTGTAACTCAAATTGGAACTCAACAACAAAACTCAGTTATGGGCATGTTCAAACATTTTGCACCAACACATCATATAACAAACCATATCAGGAGATCTCAAGCTGATAAAAGTAATGATGTATCAAGTATCCAAAATAGGGAAGTAATCCCCAAAGACATAAGCATGAAGCAAAAAAATATATTTGTAGCCGCTGCATACCATTTATAAACAACTTTCTCTCATCCTTTTTATATGACTATTTTATAATTTTATTTGATTATTTTTCTAAAATTCTTTGTAAATTTTTTTGAAGCATTTATTATTTTTTATCTTTATCTTTCATAATTATTAAAACTTTATAATTTTTAGATGGGTAGATGTGAGAAATTAAATAGAGTTTAATTTAAAATAACAGTAAATTTTAAAGTTATAGGAATTTTTTAAAAACTACTATATTAAAACATATTTTCTTATTTTTTTGAAATTTATGGCAACTCATCTCGCTAATAACCTTTTTTTCCTAAGGGTGGCTCTATTTAATGGATAAAGCTTCATCTCTCAACTCATGACAATAATATGGTATCATTTGATTGGGGCAGTGTTATCTTGGTTATAACCCCCTCCTCTTGAGGGTGGCTTCTTCCCTAAGAGTGACTCCATTTAATGAATAGTCTTCTCTTATCGATCGGATCATATTAATCATATCATATTTTCTTATAAGAGGCTGCTCTTTTCTCATAATCATATAATTAGATGCACCTAAATTGTTATCCTTTGTTACGATTATGAGATTCTAACATTGACCTCTTAATACAATAAATCATTGATAGTTTACATATTTCAAGGAATAAAGCTCTCAATCTCATTTTTCAAATTTAACATCTTTCAAATACTAGTTCATTTTTCAGTTCACAAATATAACCAAACTTGGTTAAATAATGTCTATAACTTTAGATAAATTTTAAGAATAATTCGAATAAATATAAAAGACATGTTTCTCCAATAATTGAATAAAAAACTTAATATAATAACATAAATAAAATCAATAAATATAAAAATATAAAAAAACATACCATAATAATTATTTTTCGCTCACAATTATGAAGAGATGACTAAATCGCTTCCAACCACTCCAACAACAGAAGTGAGTGAGGCAATGGCAACAGATCTAAACACCAATAAATACTTTCAATACTTTCAATGCTTTAGAAATATATTCAAACTTTCAATAACCATAATTCCCTAAATTTATATTTAAGGTTCAAAATTATATTTAACAAAACTAATAAATACTAAAAATCTATTCTTTAAAATTTAGGTCTTGAAAATACCTTAAAAAGTTCAAACACACGACATAGGAACCCTTCTTCTTCTCGGGAAAGGATAGCTTGGACCACAAGTAAAATGATCCATGATAGACCTTTATCATAAATAACATAAATTTATATTAAAAAATTTATTAATATATTATAAAATTAAATATATTTTTACAATAATAAAATATATGATGTACTCCAACTTAAAAGAGACAACTCTATAATCACCTCTTCTTCTTCAAGAAAAATATATAGGACTATTAAAGTTTCACAAATTTTCCAAAAAAATGCTAAATCCTACTACAAATTATCCTCTTACTATAAAAAGAAAATTGGTAAATGAAAAAGTAAATGTATATAATACGTTAAAAATATAAAAAGCATTTAATGATTATTAATTTATCTAGTAATTAGGAAAATTTGTAGGGAAAACAAGTAAGAGAATTTAAAATTATTTATTTTATTATTGCTTTTGTCTTTTTTAATTTTGGGTTAAGTGAATGGCATTGTTTCGGTTTCCAATTCGTTTATTTAAATGTAACAAAGTTAATTAAGAACAGAATGCGTAAAACCAGATCAGAAATCAGAGGAGGAAGCCACACGTAACACATTCATGAACTTTTGAGTAAATTACTTTAACCCTTTGTATTTAGTTTTGTATTTCTTACACAAATTTTCATTTATTTTTAAAACCTACTTAAAACTCATTCTATTTTATGAATATATCACACTTAAATTTTCAACCTTTATTTTATGTGAAATTGTTAAAAGTACCCTCATTATAAATTTTGGCTTATTAAATAAAACCATCTCTATTTCATAAACATTACAAAAACCTCAGTTTATTTTATTAATACACTGTAATTAAATCTCTATGGTAAAATTTAAATTATTAAATATTTAAATTAAAAAATTAAAATAAAGTAACATAAGAGAATAAACAACAAAATAAATCACAATTTCATATCATAAGAAATAACAAGAATCTTTATAAAATTGTTGTGTTAAAAATTTAACCACATGAATTTTTAATAAGAAAGAATAAAATTAATTTATTAAAATTAATTTTAATTTGTATATAATACACTACACATTACAATAAGCCTCATATTTCTTTCAATTTTAAAGTAAAAGAGATCATATTGGATATTTGGATATAATACTCTACTGCACAATACAACATGCCCGATATAATACACTCACTTAAATATGCACTACTTTTCTGTTTCCTTGTGATATTTGTATTATATAAATATATTTAAAATATTTATAAATAATTTAAAGGATAAAAAATATTATAATAACAATAAAACGGATTAAAACGTGAAAATATAAGAATATGAAATTGTTAGTCTTAAAGAAATTTACATATTAATTTAATTAATAAAAAAATTTATGTGATTAAAGTTTTATTCCAACAATTTTAAAACGATTCTCATTATTTTTATGATATGAAATGATGACTGTTTTTCGTTTTTTATTCTCATATATTACTCTAATAATGTAATGTTATTTTAAATTTTTTATTATCTAAATATTTAATAATTTAAATTTTTACCATAGCAATACTAGGGATTTAATTATAATATTTGTTACCTTTGAGGAGGGGACCTTCTGACTATTATTCGTGATCTTTCATCCCCACGTGTGACGTTTTCATTTTTTCCTTCCACTAATGGGAACCCTGGATTTATAAATAGAATATCCGCCATGCTTGTTTTTTGTTCATGTACATGTCCCATCCATTCCACATCTGATGTTGCATATTCCCGTAATGAAATCTGAGCATGGTTCCATCCATCCTCACTATATAGTCTTCCAATTTTACCATTGTGATATTCGAACAAAGTTATATGATTTGTCTGAAATGAACACCTAACATTGAAGAAGTTCTTGGGGAGCTGTTGACTGCCATTAATGATCAGGTCGAACTCATAGTCAGCAAAACTACCCAAACCTCCCACAACACACAGAGTAATCTCTGGGAATTTGTTACGGAACCACAGAGACAGGGATGGTTCACTGCAACAGTGATTGAACCAACTTGGGATAGCTGATCCTGGAAAACAGAAATATAAAGGGATTTCTAATGCTGATTTCCACTCTGACACTGTTTTACCAAATAAGTCAGAACCTATTATTTCTAGAGACAATGGGAGGCCATTAGAATGAAGTATTACTCTCTCTGAAATGTCCAAATAACAAGGAATAACATCCTTTCTTTTAAAAGCATTCCAACTAAACAATTCCAAGGCTTCTTCATGATTTAATCCTTCTACTTCATAGGTTCTTGCAACACCATAAACACGCAACAAATGCTTATCCCTTGTTGTGATAATAACTCTGCTGCCAGCACCAAACCAATCAAGTCCACCGGCAAGTGCTTTTAGTTGGTCCAATCTGTCAACATCATCCAAAATCAAAAGAATTTTTTTCTGACATAGCCTACTTTTAATTATAGGAATTCCTTTATTTACATTCCATAACTTAACATCCTTCTCCCCTACTAATTCAAAAAGAAGTGTTTCCTGAAGGTGTACCAGCCCATGCTTCATTGAATTTTCTCTAATATCAGCAAGAAAACAGAGACTCTCAAATTGATCAGCAATGCAATTAAATACAGCACATGCAAGTGTTGTCTTACCAATTCCACCGATTCCATAAATCCCTACCATGTGAACCCTGTCATTAGATTCAACATCTAGAAGTGAATTTAGTTCTTGCACTCTAGACTCTAATCCAACTGGGTAATTAGCTACATATAAAGGGATGCGATTAACCCTTTCAGAGACCTCTTGAATGATCTTCCTAATGAACTCATACTCGTACCTGGTCAATTACAAAATTTATTTAAGTCAAATAATGAATTCAATCAAAACCATATCTAGCTAGTAGCTTCACTTACTAAAATTCTGATATCATACAGATAAATGCTGCATACACTAATGTATAATATATATCTATGACAAAGAAAAGGGTTCCCAAACTCAAAAGTCAAAATCAAACACAAGAAAAATTAAAAAGTTAAAGAAGAGAGAGTTATGAGCTACACACCCATGTTTGAAATGCCAACCGGACAGATTAGCTGCTTCTTGCAAAGCTAACCTCCATCTTTTGACCTTCACCTTGTTAATGGTTTTTCTTTCACATTTGGCTAGTGCTACTGCGTAACTACCTTTCTGATGGCGCACATCAGAAGGGTCCACACGATAAAATAATGGCCAAACCAACCTGCCCTTGTGTTTTATGCACTTCATGATCATCACGAGTTCTTCCAAACAAAAAGTGGATGATGCATAGTTTTCTGAAAAGATCACAATTGCAATCCTAGATTGTTGGATTGCCTTGACGAGAGCTGGCGTGATTTGTTCTCCTCTACTGAGCTTTTGATCATCCATGAAGGCGTTGATTCCCTTTTCACGCAGAGCATTGTAAAGGTTTCCAGTGATACCCGTTCGAGTATCCTCTCCTCGGAAACTGAGAAAAACATCATAAGCCCATTCACAGGTAAAACAGGATGAGGAGGTTGACTTTTTCATGGTAGCCATAGCAAGAGAGAGATGTATGTGGCACCTTCAATATGCTTGACACAAGTGACAACAATGACAAATTGCAACACCTTCACACAATTTAATTTCCTTGCTCACCAGTGAATTGACTTTTTGTTTTATAAATTATATATGCTCGCAATTTTTCTATTTCTTATAATACAAGTAACATTTTTTTAAAGATAAGAGAGCGACATTCTATATATCAAATACTTCAGAATCTATCTTAACGAAACTTCAAAACATTTTCTCGATCAATTTTTACAGTCTTCCGGTTGAACTTTATTATAAATTTTGTGATTAGAGAGATAAGAAATTGCAGGTATTTAAAATGACTTTTTCATTGGTCTCAGCTTTATTCGAGCTTTCTTGGTTGAAGAACAAAAGATTGTTAAAAAGGTCTTGAAGATCCATAAGGCAAAGGAAAAACAGGCTTTGAAGGGATGAATTTGTACAACAGAATGAGATAAAGATCTTTTTGGAGGACTTTTAGGTTTGGTGATTATAGTAAACTAGATATAGTTCCACCAGCCTGGGTGCTATAATCTTATAATTACTTTTTAATAATGGGGGAAAAGTAGACAAAAGTCTTATTCTGATCGAAGGCGATGCACTTTAGAGTTCGCAGTGGGGGACTATGTGTTTCTCCAAAGAAAGGTGTGTTAAGGTTTGGCAGGAAAGGAAAATTAAGCCTAAGGTTCATTGGACCTTTTGAGATTTTGGAGAGTATTGAACCTGTTACCTATCGTTTAGCTCTTCCCCAGATCTTTCAGTTCACCCAGTGTTTCATGTTTCCATGCTCCGTAAATAATTTTATGATCATTCTCATGTGATTCGTCATGAGGATGTACAATTAGATGAGAATTTATCTTACTCAGAGCAACTAGTGGCTATAGTTAATAAACAAGTGTGGCGTTTGCGTTCAAAGGATATTGTTTCAGTCAAGGTTTTATGGCGAGGCCCATCGGGTGAAGAGACGACTTGGGAACCTGAATCTATCATGAGTGAAAAATATCCTCAATTGTTCGAATCTTAAGGTTAGTATTAGTTTCAAATTTGAGGACAAATTTTCTTTAAGGGGGGAAGATTGAAACGCGCCGTTTCATTAACCAAAAAAAAAAAAAAAGAATAGCTGAAAGGCATAAGTGAAGCTTCTTGCATACGCGAGAAACATTTTTCAGAAACCCTCTTCCTCTCATTCCTTGTTCGCCCCCCTCCTCTGTTCCGTTTTCCTTTTTCTTCATTTTCACCTCCTTCTATCCTTTTGTGTTTCATTTCCTCTCAAATCCCTTTCGCCTAGTGAAAGATAATGAAACCCAAAATTCCTAATTTTTCCCTTTTTCTTTCCGGAACTAAGTTTGGTAATTTTTGGGGTTAGGAATAGTGCTCTGATGAAGGAAGAGAGTACCCACACCGTAAAGGTTGTTCGTTTCGACTCTGTGAGGTAAACCCACAACTCATAAATAGGCTATTGGTATGTGTTAACTTTAGGTAGAATTATTTTTAGAGCTTTGGGCACTAGTTTTAGGGATTTTATGGTTACCCATAAATAGGTAGAGCTTCAAATAAATTACTGAACGTTGGAACTATTTGTTGGTGCGTAGATCTATTGATTTCTACCTCACACAATACTCCTGAAGTTGTTGGGAAGCAGTTTGGTTGACTCTCCGTAGTTGTGAGTGGTTTAACGGTCATCGTGGCCTATTTTAATATTTTTATAATTACTATTTTAATTGATCTTGATCTATTTTAATGTTGTTTATTTAATAAATTTGGGAAACATACTCTTTTATTGATTTCATTCTCTACGAAATTTATTTCAAAGGTTGAAAGCTTTATAAATTTAAATTGATTGTTTGATGAAATTGGAGATTTAATTTTGGAAGAGACTTTGAGAAAATAGAATAAATTTGATATTTATATTATTTGGATCCATGTTAGAACCCCGTATGTCGTTAGTGGATGATAACGACCTAGGTGCACCTAGTTGTATGATTCCGGGAGGAGAGAGCTATCCGTTAGATGGAGTCGCCACTCTGTGGAGAGGGCTATCAACGAGATGGAGCTGCCCCCGATGATATGGTATGCTATGATATGATTCCGGGAGGAGAGGGCTATCCGTTAGATGGAGCCGCCCCAAGAGAGAGACCACTCTTGGAGGAGAGGACTATCAGCGAGATGTAGCTTCCCCCGATGGTATTGAGATATGGACATGGTTTTGGAAAGGAGAGGGCTATCCGTTAGATGGAGCCGCCCCTGGGGAAAGGCCACCCTTCGGAGGAGAGGGCTATCAACGAGATGGAGCCGCCTCTCGGTTCTATCATGAGTGATCCCTACTGTATTTACATTTCATATGATTTATGTTTTACTCAATTTATTTTATTTCAGATTTACTTATTAAACTTCTACATGATAAATTTGTATCGTTTTGAATATGATAAACTTATCTTTTGGATATTGGAAACAAGTTATCTCAGATTGTGGGATTTATCGAACTTACTTGTTTAGTAAGTTTTATGTTGAGAAATAAATTATATACAGTGCATTGTTTCTATCGAACAACTCGTGTGTTGGTATGTTTCCCTTCTAGTTCATGGTGGTTGTTAGGCCCTCACTAAGTCTTTGTGACTTACCCCTTTCTAATTTTTTTTATCCAGATTCCTAGGCAGCTGAGTAGCAGGCTGCTGGCATAGATTCATTTGTTTCAGCTCCGTTGATATTTCATTTTGGTAGGCCTCCTTTGTGTTGGTGGCCATTCGATGTTATTTTGGGATTGTATGTATATTCTGCAGCTATAGGGTGTTTAGTCGTTGGTTTATGTTGAGATGTATATTTTGATATTGATTGGATAAATATTATGTTGTTGGAAACTCTGGTTGGTGATTTTTGTTGATAACGAGATTTTTGTAAATTTTGGGGATGTCCAAAATACAGGGGAGACTTTGTCAAAATTTCAAAAAGTAAATATTTTCTATTTTCTATTTTCTAATTTTCTTCAAAAAGTAAATATCACATCTAATTTTCCATCATTCCTTCGCATACTGTTTTTCTTTCGCCAAGCCCACAGCTTTTAAACACATGCCTCTTGACTCCCTTGCAACATGATCAGTACTGGTACTCATGATTACATATTTCTGCATATAGTACTATTAAGAAAACTTAGTTTTCATAATATGAATAGAGGTTAATTGTATTATACTATACAATATACACTATTTAAAATTAAGCAGCAAACACCTATACATACACCGTCATCCTTTTTCTTTACTGCAAGAGAATTTAATTAATTAAAAGGGACCCAAAAGTTGAAACAAAGCCAAGCTATAGTCCAATCGGGATTAGACAAAGCAACATCATGAATTGCTTTATTACCTTTGTCTTTTTACATGTGAAACCGTAATAAGAGTGCCTAGCTTAGTAGATAGTACTATTATGATTTATTATACAACTTTGTCATTTCCTATACGATGTCTCTTGATATGTCTTAAAGCTTCTTCAATTTGTTGCATGTTCAATTTAGTAATTAATATATTATATAATATAATATTTTCTCTATAAATGTGGATAACTTTGCTATGCTTGATTCTCCAAATATTAGTTCATGCTTGATCATAGTCATGTTATTCATTCATCATATTTGGATAATCCTCTACATAGATTAACCAAATGACATGCATTTTCAAATGGAAAATCTTATAAACACATTATGTTGGAGTTTACATTGACTAGAAATAAGGTCAATTAAGTGTATATAAGCCTTGGACAATCGTCACTTTATAAGCTAGCTTATGAGTTAAACTGAGTCCATAATCTAGGATGATTAGAGTCTATCATGGATTTGTTAAGAGAAAGTTAAGAGATGATAAAAGTTTCATTATTGAATTAAAAGATAATATTTATTCCTTTTATTCTAAAAAATTATTAAATTAGAGAATGTTTATTTGAAATAAAAAATTTACCATCTCTCTCATTTCCCTTCAAAACCATGGAACAAAAAGAAAAAAAAGTATTAACAATTATGTTAAAAAGAATGAGTTGTTCATCTAACTTAAAGTAGTTGCTATGTTTCCTGTAATATTTCCTGGTTTGTCTTATATTTTTCTGTTTATCAGACTGCAGTTCTGCTTTGGATGCATGATCCTGCAGCAGGTGATGCAACAATCATTAGGGAATCTCTAATTGTGAACAGAAACCTTGAAAGTGCTACTGAAGTAATATGTTCTCGCACTCCATCCCAGCTACAATATTTAAAACAGATCTACCATTCTAAGTTTGGTGTTTATCTTGAGCATGATATTGATTATAACACCTCTGGGGATCACCAAAAGGTGAGGTCTCTCTATTTATAACTTTTATGAAAGGAACCTTAGCTATCATTCTAAATGTTGTTTATCTTGAGCATGAAATTTAAAGAAACATCTATGAGGATCATAAAATGGTGTAGTTTCTCTTTGTCCTTGTGTGTGAATTTTGCTTAACAAGCGTTATCAATGTATATCATTCTTTTCTGCTAAACCCTATGAGTTGTTTTGTTGCTGGATTTGTACCAATCCAATACTTATAGCCTGAGTATATTGATCCAAACTGAGTATATCAGCCCATTCTCATACCCATAGTAAAGCATCTTATTTTCTATGCTTATGTTAGTTTTAACATAAGCATCTTATTTTTTTCTTGCACATTTCTTTGTTAGCTTAAAATGCATGAATTTGTTACCTAATTAATTTGAATCTTTATAATTAGTGCTGCAATAATTAGTTTGAATCTTTATAATTAGTCAATTTTAAAATTATAAAACTATTTCTAATTCATGGCCTTATCTGAATGTGAAGCAACAACACCTATGGCTAACCAAGGTGAATTTTTGGCCTCTGAGACAGCGGAGCATATTGTCTCTACACCGCCCGCTGTCTCTAACACTGGTACTATGTTGCCACCTCGTTCTGTAGGGCGTCGAAATCGGTCTGAAGCTTGGAACCATTTCACCATAGAGCCTGGCTTGGAGAAGAAAGCTAAATGTAATTATTGTGGTGGTTTGATCAAATTTGAGAATGGAACGAGTGTAATGCGAAATCATACAAGTAGATGTAAGAATAACCCAGACAGGGATATGAGCAAGTGGCAAAAATCTGTTGCTTCCTCCGCGACAGAAGTCACGTCTTCCCCGGTAGTATCTAAATTTGATCAACAAGTTTGTCGGGATGAAGTGGTGAAGATGTTTATAGATATGGAGATTCCATTCCGACAAGTAGAGCATCCATCTTTCAGACGCTTCTTGAGTGTTGTGCAACCAAAGCTTGATGTCATGTCACGAACTACGTTGGCACGTGACATTTTGAAGTTGTGGAATATAGAAAAGACAAAGCTGAAGAAGTTCCTTTCCCAACACTGTGAAAAAGTTTGTCTCACATATGACACGTGGACGTCTTCTCAAAATTTAAGCTATATGTGCTTGACTGGGCATTTCGTAGACAATGATTGGAAGCTGCAAAAGAAGGTGTTGAATTTTTGCCAAGTCACTAACCATTCGGGGAAGACTATGGCTAAGAAAGTGGAGCATTGCTTGAATGGTTGGGGGTTAACTCGTGTCCTTAGCTTGACGGTAGATAATGCCTCATCCAATGACGTTGGGATCCAACATCTCAAGAGTATGTTGATTACTTGGAATAGCTTGGTTCTAAATGGAGATTATATTCACATGCGTTGTTGTGCGCATGTTTTGAATTTGATAGTGAAAGAGGGTCTTAAAGAGATTGATAAATCTATTGAAAAAAATCCGGGCTGCAGTTAAATATGTTAGATCCTCTCCATCAAGATTGGCTAAATTCAAGGCATGTTTTGAACAAGAGCATACTGAATACCGGGGATGGGTTTGCTTAGCTGTTGAAACACGGTGGAATTCAACATACCTTATGTTGGATGTTGCCTTTAAACACAAAAGAACATTTGAAGAGCTTAGCTTGGTAAACACCAAGTTTGGTAATGAATTAGCTCCTACAGCTGAAGATTGGGACCAAGTTCGTGCACTTATGCCGTTTTTGAAGTTGTTTTATGAATCTACCCTACGTATTTCTGGTTCTAACTATGTGACCAGTAATATGTATATGGTTGTAGTCCTTGGCATTGGGAAAAAATCAGGCAGATGATTAATAATAGGAATGGGAGTATAAGCTCAATGGGACAAAAAATGAAGACAAAATATGAGAAGTATTGGGGGAATCCTGATAAGTTGAATATGTTATTGTTGATTGCTCTTGTATTAGACCCTAGATACAAAATGAAGTTCATAAATTGGCTGATCAATCTAAATTTTGATAGTGATGACGCATCTAATTTGAGAAATAATGTAGAAGCGTGTTTGACATCACTTGTTGAGGAATACAATGGTGGGGTACTGGACTTTGAAGCTGACTCACAAGAGGCTCGATTGAATGAAGAAGGGGATGATGATCCTTTTGAGTTGAATCAATTTTATGATACAGACGGATGTGATAAAACTGAATTAGGTAGATACCTAGAGGAGGGCTTAGAGAATCGAGGAGAGTTGGATGTTCTAAATTGGTAGAGAGTAAACTCGAGTCGGTTTCTAATCCTTGCAAAAATTGCAAGAGATTTATTGGCTATACCAGTCTCTACTGTGGCTTCTGAATCCACCTTTAGTATCGGTGGAAGAGTGCTTGATCCATACCGGAGTTCATTGACACTGCAAACAGTGGAGGCACTTATTTGTACACAAGATTGGCTCAAAGGAACACCCTCAGCATTGCTTGCAAATGAGGATTTTGAGACCCTTGAGAATCTTGAACAAGGTAAGATGTTTTTCTTTCTTTTGCAGAAATGATTCCTCCATATTATGACATATTAACTAATGTTTTTTCTTTGTTTGTAGAAATGAATCCTCCACAAGATGTTCAGTCAACTTCAATAGCACTTGATGATGATTGAAGATTGCTGGCTTGAAATGAAAGGTATAGTTTACACTTTCTGTTTTAATTGTGCTGAAATGATAACTTTAATTATGCTGAAATGTGGTTAATGATAGTTTGGCACTTGCTATGCATAGCTGTTTCTGTTGGCTGTGGACCTGAAATGTGGTTAATGATAGTCTTGTTAATGATTGTTCCTTTTGACTTGTGAGTGATTAGATTATATTAGGTCAGTTTCCTATAAATCTACTAATAATTCTTGGACAAGCACAGTATCTATAAGCAAATTGAAGAGTCAATTTGTAATTTAATCTTTAACTAGTGTTATTAATTTTGATCCCCAAAAGTGTTAATGTGTATAAATTCATATGTCAATTTCCTCAGGATTTTTTACTACAAAGGTTCCTATGATTTGGGGCTCTGTGATGTTTTTTAGTTATTACACATTTGATGGTGTTGGATTGGTGAAATCATGATTCATTACTAGTAATGGGTAAACTTCAAATTAGAAAGTGTCTGCTGAATTGCGGGTCAGTGTTGTATTGCAGTAGATACTTAATAAACTAGAAACTAGTAAGCTATACAGAAAATAGATTGGGGGGATGGGGTCTTTCTGTTATCTTTGAACTGATTGATATGATTTCTTATTTTTGAATGTGCTCATTTCTTATTGCCAACTGATAGTGCAGTAGTCCAATTCTATAGTAGATATTGGACAATGTTTTTCATCTTAAGTCTTACTGGTCAGTTTTTCATGGCAAGAGCTTGTCAAATTTGGAATGAAAATGACTATTTATTTTAAACCATTTAGGTAGCTAATATTCATCTATTTATATTGTTGTATGGCTGCGGACTATGAACATATATGCTGGAAAACAATGAGATACACAAGCAAAATAGGGGTCATTTTTTTTTGGTCAAAATATTGAGATCATTTAAGACACTGGAAAATATGCTTGAGAGTTGTTGAAGCGAATCAAATATGTTAGTGAATCAGCAGACAGGTCCAGCAAGTTATGAGGGTGACCATGCAAAATGCATATGAAATCATGGGATGGAAGTCCAATAAGGTGGCTAGCTAATAACAGAGTTGAAAAGAGTTGCATATTTATAAAAGTGTTGAAAAGTGTCTGCATGTTATGAATTTTTCCTTCCTCGGCTTATCACTCTGAAATATTAATCTCAATTCGTAAGCTCATTTCTTGATGTGCAATCCACTATTTTAGCTATTTTATTTGAGGTATTTATTTATTATGTATTCTTAAAATGATATGTGTGGAGTGGAGATGACTGAAAATGGCTATATTCATGATCATGCAGTGTATGGCAGAGGTTGTTGATGAAGATAATAAAGAGCTCTGAAGCACCTAGGTCGTTGATACAATGTATTACATGGCTGGAAATATGTGCTTTTGGGCAATTAAAAATTGACAGAATGTCCTAAAACTGATGTTGTTGTCCTTTTTTTAATTGGGAGTTAGAATGGCCTTTTTACTAAGAGCCAATTTCTCAGAATTTAGTAATACTGGTTTAAATCTACAT
Source organism: Sesbania bispinosa (assembly GCA_026901365.1). Lineage (NCBI taxonomy): Eukaryota > Viridiplantae > Streptophyta > Magnoliopsida > Fabales > Fabaceae > Sesbania > Sesbania bispinosa. Next base: position 1,317,810 of record QLOH01000094.1, on the reverse strand, counting down.
GAAAACTTATTTGCGTTTTAGTTTAGCTATATGGATATTGAAATCTACACTAATTAGAGGTACAATAATATATAACTCAATTCTTACAGCAGTTTAAAAATCTAGTTTTTGCACTTAAAACTGTTTAAAAATAGGTTCAAAAACCATTTTTAAAAAAAAAACTGGACAAAAAAACGTCTTAAAAAATGGTTCAGAAACCGATTTTTGCAATTAAAACCGGTTTTTAATGCAAGATCCAGATAAAACCGGTTTAGATCCATGAACCGGTTCAAAACCGGTTTTGAAATCCATGAACCGGTTCGAAACCGATTTGGAATCCATAAACCGGTTCAAAACCGGTTTGGTTAAATATAAACCAGTTTGGTCATGAGAAAAGTGGACAAATTTTTTAAACTTATCCATACATTTGGTTCAGTTTTAGTTTTGGTTCAGTTTTAGAGATAATTGATCCATGCACAGCCCTATTTGCCCGCGGTTTAAAAGGTCTCCGCGATGCAATTGCAATTTTGAATGTATATCAACACAGTTAGCAACTATACATTGATCAGTTGATTTTCGAATGTAAAGTAACTCATGGCAGTGATGATTCAGGATATCCACGCCATTTTAGCACTCTTAAACTTCTTGGGAGATGATTAGGTCCTCTGGAAAACCGAGCATTTTCAATGACCACTATTTTGAGGCTTTCCATCTTCTTTAATGCATTTCCACCCCATTGAACTTATCTTTGAGCAGATGTAGCATGATGATGTCAAATTTATCAGATCCCTTCAAACCAAAAACTAAAGTCAACAAGATAGGAATATGAAATATTGTCAGCATCAAATTGAAAAGTATACGGTTAAGAATCATGTCTTCAGGATTCAGTCATCCAGCATGTATTTGTCAAAAAGGGAAAAATGAGATGATGCACATACCTTGTTCTCTTTCAAAACATGAAGAATATCTTTAGAGAGCCATAATCTACTCGTGGTGATTCCTGCCGTACAATTTCTCTACCCATTCTCACACAACAACACTGATCAATTTTTAAGAGAGATTTGTCAATGAACACCTCAATGGAGTGAAGCCATGGCCACTATGCAGTATGTTTCTGACATCACGTAGTCGGTATCCTTTAAAGAAGCAACCATGTCCAAAAGTACTTCCTTCTCAACTTCCTTTAAGCCATCATAGCTCACTCTTACTATTTCCTGAATATTTTCATGAGGAATTCTTTCATAAGTATCTAATGCTGATTTTCATTCCAACTCTGTTTTACCAAATAAGTCAGAACCTATTATTTCAAGAGACAATGGAAGGCCATCATTAGAGTAAATTATTACTCTCTTTGATATGTCCATGTAACTAGGATTAACTGCTATTGTTTTGAATGCATTCCAACTAAACAATTCAAGGGCTTCTTCATGATTTAACCCTTCTACTTCATAGATTCTTTCAACACCACACAAACATGCAGCAAATGCTTATCCCTTGATGTGATAATAACTCTGCTGCCAGAACCAAACCAATCAAGTCCACCTGCTAGTGCTCTTAGTTGCTCCAATCTGTCAACATCATCCAAAATCAAAAGAACTTTTTTTCTGACAGAGCCTACTTTTAATTATAGGAATTCCTTTATTTACACACCACAACTTAACATCCTTCTCGCCTACTAATTCAAAAAGAAGTGTCTCCTGAAGCTGTACAAGCCCATGCTTCCTTGAATTTTCTTTAATATCAGAAAGAAAACAGAGACTCTCAAATTGATCAGCAATGAAATTGTATACGACACATGCAGCTGTTGTTTTACCTATTCCACCGATTCCATAAATCCCTACCATGTGAGCTCCACCATTTGATTCAAATTCTAGAAGTGAGTTTCATTTGATTCAAATTCTAGAAGTGAGTTTACTTGTTGCACTCGAGACTCTAAACCAACTGGGAAATTAATAACATATAAAGGGATAAATGAATATATAGAAATCTACTTTGAGAGCTAGTCAGAGGAAAAATGAAGTCAAATAATTGCAAATTGCAATGCCTTAAGACCATTTCCCTGCTGACATATAGACCACTGAGTTGACTTTTGTTTTTATAAATTTTTATGTTCATGACTGATTTTCTATTTCTTACAATACAATATTACATTTTTTAAACATAAGAGAACATTGTCCTGTAGATCAAATATTTCAGCTGGTATCTAAGTGAAACTTCAAAACGTAAAAAATTCATTAACTGTTACAGTCTTTTGGTTGAACTTCATTCTATATTTGGTGATTAGAGATCAGAGATAAGAAATCGCAGGTATGTATAGAATGAATGACTTTTTCGTTGGCCTCAACTTGATATGTCAGCATAGAGTGAATGAATATGAATATCTTCTACAGATAGGCGTTTGAAGGAAGGAAGAGTATATTTCCTTTTACCAAACGAGTTTTTAATTAATAATCATGACCACATATATAGAACCAAAATATAGACAACTACCCAAAACAAGACTGCAACGAGCAAATTACATAAAACATACAGCTCCACTTTATTTAGTGTATGTTTGGTTTCACGTTAAGAACAAGTTAAATTCAAGTTTGGATCTTTAACACAACTATTTGTAGCGTTGAAAACGCAAGTTTATCATGTTTTAATGCTAAACCAAACATAGATTTAGTAGCGGATGAAGATATTTATATTTTGTAAGTATATATGTGTGTGTAGTGCTGCTGATAGTTTCCAAGATCACACTTTAGGGGATGAAATCTTTTATCTTGGAGACCAACTTGTCATGAGGAGGCAGTGTCTGTTTCATCAGAGGATGTTCCTTCATGGAATTCACCCACTCGAAAAACTTGGGGCTCTTTTGGGGGTTTGTGACCTCTATGTTACAGGCCTCGTGAAATGCTTCATAGTTGCAAGAACCTGCACCTACCACAATGTCAAGGAATCCTAATGTTTGACCTTTGTACAAAGGGAATTGCCCATCTAAACCCTCCTTCACCCCTTCTTCAAATACCTTCATCATCTCATCCATCTCTTCAATTGCTTTCTTTCTCTCTTCCCCTTTTGATAGGAGGATGGGGTAGATACCAGGCGAGATCTGAATCAACATCACCAAAATTAACGCTGATATTAGCATGTATATCAAACATTATATTTATATATATTAATATAATATAACAAATATTGAAAATGATTTAATTAGTACTACTTTCTGGTCATGGTAGTTGGCCCAAAAACGGACTTTGGCCCTCTGATAAGGATCCTCTGGCAATAGTTTGGGACTGTGGCTCCAGACCTCATCGATGTATTCAAGAATGATGAGTGACTCACAAATTGGCTTTCCTTTGTGCAAGAGTACTGGAATCTTTTTGTGGACAGGGTTATTCTGGAGGAGTAAATCACTTTTGTTTTTCAGGTCTTCCTCCACGAATTTGTATGGTATGCCCTTCAGTTTAAGGGCTAGCTCAATCCTGGTGCAGTAAGAGCTTACCCATGACCCGAGCAACACAACTTCGCTAGTTTTCTCGTCCATTGCTTGTGAGGTTTTTGTTCGTTCATGGATATTCTCTCACTCTGTTGGGGGAGGGTGTCTTTGGTACGCCTCTGCTTCATTGCTGTTTTGGGCGAATGGGCCCTTAATTATTACATGGACATAAACTAAAAGAATGAATCCATATTAATATTTATGGGTATATTTTGATAATATTGACAAACTGTTTTTAAATACAGTTTTGAAAAGTGTGATTTTTTTTTATTTAAAAAATTAAAATTCTCAAATTACTATGGAATATTTAAAAAAATTATTTTTTTTAGTTTTTCTGCTTTGACAGTAACAAAATTATTAATAAATTATTTTATTTATAAAAGAAATTCTTAAAAAATATTTTATAAAACAATTTTAAAGAAACTAAAAAAAAAATCAAACACACAAAATTGAATTACAAGAGGTATTTGAAAGAAACACGTGAGAGAAAACAACGAGAGATTAAGTAGAAACACGTGAACACCATGCACAAAGTTTGAGAATAGAGAAATCAGGTTGAGTGATGTGATTTACTGAGAGAGTAGAGCATGTGAGTATCTTATAGTGTAAGATGAAGATTCAAATTTGTAATATTTATTTTATGGGTTAAATATATTTTTGGTCTTAAACTTTTATCCAAATTTGGTTTTGGTCGATAATTTTTTTTTTCTGTTATTTTTGGTCTCTAACGTTTTCAAATCATTCAAATTAGCCCCACCGTTAACTCTGTTAAATATAGGGTTGACATGGCAGGTACAAATTTCAATGATTGAAAACTTTAGGGACAAAAAACAACAAAAAAAATAAATAAATTAGAGACCAAAATCAAATTCGGGTGAAAAATACGGATCTGAGTTTGGTCCCTAATCTTTATTCTTCGTTGTTTTTGGTCCCTAATGTTTTCAAATCATTGAAATTAATCCCTGTCGTCAACTCTGTTAAAATATAAGGGTGACGGCAGGGACTAATTTCAATGATTTGAAAACATTAGGGACTGAAACCAACGAAAAAAATTAGGAACCAAAACCAAATTCGGGTGAAAGTTTAGGAACCAAAAACATATTTAACCCTTATTTTATTTATCAAAATAAATAGTATTTGATAAATAAATTTATTTCACTGATTTATGGTGCTTTTTTTATAAATTATTTCAAGTAGCATATATGAGCTTATAGATTCTTATTTCTGCCCCATTTTAACCTTGCTAAATTAATAAAATTTTATATTTTCCAACTTAATTTGGAAAAAAAGATTTTAGGAGACTTTTAAAGAAATTTTGACTTGCAATTTCAAAGTGAAAATATAAGTAAATAAATGAAGGCATATTATTTTAATTATTATTCTATTTTTTACTTTTTCGTTTTAATTTTAAATATTATTCCGTTTATTTTAATTACTACACTACTCATACTATTTATTTTAATTTTTCATAAAATATTTTAATTTTAAATAAAAATTCGCATAAATTCAAAAATAATTAAAAAAATCTAAAACTAAAATTATCTACAAAACCGCTATTATATATTATATCTAAGTGTTCATTCTTAAACGTAAAATCAATGGAGCTCTTATGTTAAAATTAACATATAGAGATTAGCAGGTCGCACTTTAAGAATGCATCTAAATCGCATGAGCATTGATAAAATAAATACATTATCATTTTTCATATGACAATCTCCTATTTTTTATATGCTTTTATATATAATCAATTACATTTTTTTCATTATGTATTGTATAATAATAAGTCATTAGATATATTGGCACGTTGATTGGGTACACAATACTTTAATGGCCGGTTGGGGTCATGTTTACATGTCTGAATGTGAGGTGAGGTCTGCAAGTAGTTGCTTGCTATTTGACCTTATTTTGCTTCTTAACTATTTTCATTCTCATTTTGAAACTCTTGTATTACTGTCAAATTTCTATTCCATTGACATTTGATTTGATTTGAGTTCACATATTGCCTCAAGTTACAAAATGTTTCAAAGTACGTAATAACCAAAAAAAAAAAAAAAAACCAAAGAAAGAAAGAAAGAAAAAAAAAATCCTGCGTGCTAATGTAAATTATTGAACAGAAATCTAAGTTAAAAAGTCAGACACACTAGTTAGAAGCTAGAAAAACAAGGGCTTCTAATGTGTATAAAATGGACTAAGTATAGCACTTGGTTGTGGAATAACTATAACTAGAGGGAACATCACAAGGACAAGAGGAAGTATCCCAAAGCAGATTTGACTTCCATGCATCGCCAATATTACTCAATGGGAACCCAATGGATCGTGGTACTGTCTCCAACTCTTGGTCATCAACACGAGGCACATTCACATTAGGAACCTTTACCAATGCATTATCATATTGGTTCCCAAATGTGGCTTGCATCTCACGTAGAAATGGTATTGAGTAGTAGTCATTACAGTGCTCTTGCAATCCACCATTAAAGCTTGTAGTTGTATCCTCAGAACAAGTCTTGCTAAAATCTCCAAGCATGGAGGATGACATATTCAACAACATGGAAGAAACATCCATTGTAGATTTGGCATTAGTATTGGATGTTTCAAGTGGAGATGAGAATACCAAGCTTGTATTAAGATCTCCATTTGAAATGGGTAAATAATCAAAGGCTTTGTGTAGCAATGGGTTAATAATGGATTTATAAGAGGCAACATCTAAAGGACAAAGAGTACTGCTATTAGTGGTTAAGTTTTGGGTGTCATTGTTGTTAGTACTACAGAACTGGCTTGGTAAGCTAGTTTTCTTTGTTAATGACATGTTTGCTGAACAAAACTGGGTAATGTCTTGATCTTTGGTTAGCATATCAGATGTTCTTGTTTCAGGTAGGGAAGAGACCCAAGAGTGAGACAGAGCTCTTTGAGCTGTAGAATTGGTTTTCTTGAATATCCTGCAAATTGCCCAAGATTCCTGCAAGTTCAAACAACAAAGTTATTAAAGGGGTCCATAACACTGCTAATAGTGTGTTTAATTTAAAGAACTCAAATTTGGATTCTACAATACAATTATTTCTAGCTTTGGAAACATGCTGTAGATAACTTTTACTCACATTAACAGGAATGGTCTTGTCTATGCACTTCTTTGGTGACAGTGAGTCTGTGAGAGAAGGTAGCCTAAACTCATGCATCATCCAGTCAGTTTTGACTCCTTTGGCAGCTCTACCTTTGTAAAAGACTAGGGATTTCTTCAGGCCAATACACTTAGAACCTTCTGAGGAGTAGATAGGCCTATCAGTCCCTGTAGCTTTCCAGAACCCAGCTCCAGTTACCCTATTAGGCCTTGCACTGTTTCTATATTTTCTGTCTCTGGGACAGTAAAAGTACCACTCTTTCTCTCCTGTAGTGGCCAACTCTGCACACATTAGAATCATAAAAATATATAACTTGCTAGATATAAGACCCTTTAACTGACAAAAGAATAAAGTACTTAAATACATGAAGCTAGCTAGGCTAATTAAGTTGAGGTTGAAACAAGTGCATATAAGAGCCAAGACAGATATGTGTCTTACTTGGAAGATCCCAAGGATCATATTTATAGATATCAAGCTGCTTGATGAGCTCAATAGACAGAGGCCGTTGCTGAATCTTTCTTTTGAGGTAAAACCCAACAAGCTCCTCATCAGTTGGATGAAACCTGAAACCTGGTAGCATAACTTCATCAAGTTTCTCAGCATCATTTCTCTCTTCCATATCTCAACCTATTTTAATTTCTTCAAGAAACAAAGCCTAACCCTCTTCAAGACTGAAGAAACTAGCTAGAAAAGTGGAAGTAGCTTTCAAAGAAGTGCTTGAGATTAATTATAATGATGAGAAGTAATGAAACTTGAAAGACAAAGAAGAGCAAGGTGAGAGTGAAAGTTCAGTTAATTTGAAGGCATTATATGCTTCCTGAGAAGGGGTCTGCCTCCGAAGGATCAGCCGTCTTTTCTGCTGACTTTTAAAGGAGTGTGTGTTTTGCGAGGATCACTTAGTTTTGGTTCATAATAGTAACAAGCAAAGGGCAAGGCTCTTAAAAGAGAACAATTACCAAGAAAGAAATTAAAGCTAATAAATTAAATAAACTATAGTACAAGTCAAGAAGAGATTAATTTATCATAGCAGAATAGGAGTACTACTATTTCTTACTACTTGTAATATCAATAAAAACCACCTAATTAGCAGCTTCGGGGGAGTATGCTATGATCTTATATATATTTAATAACCCTTTAACCACATTAATGTCATGAAAGTTTTGGTCTATCCACTACAAGCCAAGACATGAGATCAAAGTTCTATGTAATTAATGATATTTATATAATATAGTGTTTGAACTTTGAAATATGATTTGGAAACGTGGACCTGAAACAGATTCCAAAACAGAGCTCAAATATATAATTCAACTGCAAATTCCAGTTAGACCCACTTGGATTATATTACTGACGGTTTCTTGGAATATGAAAATCCCGTTTCTATTCCATTCCCAGAGCTTCTATTCCACTGATTTTACTAGGTTGAATCGGTTAAAATAATAGCTTATAATGTTAATGTCAAATTTCAAATAAAAACAAGCGGGCGTGTGATCAAAGTCTAATAGAGTTGAGGGGACCGCTTTCCCTTATAGAAACATTATATCATACTATTAGTACTAACTAAAACCATTTGTTTACTACTATCAATGTATCTAACTTCACAGTTGGCTAGAAATTAACTTCAACAAAAATGGCGTTTCACGGGTATTTTATTTTATTATTATTTTTTTCTTTAATTTCTTCACTAAGTAGAACAGTAGTAAACGCATGTTTGAATTAATTTATTTTGATAAAATTTATTTTCTAATTTTTAATAACTTTTAAAAAAATAATAATTCCTTGAGAAAACTGAAAAAAATAACATATTTTCTCACCTTTGGTCATCTAAATTGTTGACTAGGTTGCTCTAGATCTAACATAGCCTTATAACTCATCATATTTTCTGAAATTCATTTAGGGGTTATTTAAGCATAAACAAAATAATTTTATGTTACAATTTTTTCAGAGTTGTTTTTCATAAGTTATAAATTTCAAATTAAAAAAAAATTAAGATTATGCTTCTTTTTTTTTTTTTTACAAAAACTCACATTATTATTATAACTTCTAAACATATATGTAAATTAATAGAATGATTTTCTAAAAAGTAGATGAGCCCTTAATCAGGTACGAGTATAAAAATTGAGCCTGTTCTATTTTATGTTATGTTTGGACCACATTCAAGTTAATTAGCTTAATCCAGCTTGATATTACATAATATTTAAAAATTGACATTTCAAATTTAAGAATAATTTATATAAACTTAGTTTACTTAAATTAATATCTTATACATAATAAAATAACATTTTATTCTTTTTTATGTAATTTTCTATAAAAATATATTGAAAAATATCTCTTAATTTTAATTTTTTATGACTTACCTATTCATAATATTACAAATTTGTATATATTGTAAAATTGGTATTCTAAGCGAGTCATTTAGTCCTCGTCGTGACTACATTGAGACGGAGTCGATAAGATTGTTATAAATATTAGGTTAAATTTCATCAAGTTAAACTTAGTCTAAGTGTGTGTTTTGTTTACCAAAAAATCACGTTTCAAACGCGAATATGGATATCCAAATCTATATTTGAAACGTGATTTTTTTGGGTAAACCAAATATACTATAAATACGTGTTTCGATCCACTTTTAAGAGTAAAGAATTAAATTTTTTATAAGAAAGTGGACAATTGATTTTATCCTTTATAAAAACCATTTTGAATATATTTGGTTTCATGAGTATAAAATTGATTTATTTGTCAAACTAAGAGTGTTCGCGGATGGGATTGGATTGGTTTTGAAGGAAAAATCATTCAATCTAATAATTTCGATTTTCTTATTTAATCATCCAATCGGACTTGATTTTTTTCCAAATCCAATCCAATCCAATCCAATTTTAATTAGTTTGGATTGGATTGGATTTCGGTTTCTCAAATAAACTAAAAAATGAAGTTTTGAAAGCAAAATTATGATAAAAACTTGCAATTATCTTATCTTATTCTATAACATACAAATTACTTAATAGCTTCCAATTCCATTATCGAATGTTATTTGTTAAATATAGTTACACAATAATAAATTTTTTTTACATCATCATAGAAAAATAATATCAATATGTTCATAAAACTTTGGATCGGTTTGGATTGGATTGGATTGGTTCTCATAGGCAGATCCAAAATCCAATCAAATCCAATTAAAAATTTCAGTTTTTTTGCAGTTTGCAGTTATTTCGGTCTGTGGTTCCAAATGGATTGGATTGAATTTTAACACCCCTATATGAAACTATGGTTTTATGAGAAGCAACTTTGAGTTGCTTAATTATGCTTAAGGGGAGAATCTATTTTAAATTTATTGATCATTTTTCCTTCCTATCCCATCTTATGATATGAACCAATTTTAAAATTACTAGCCATATTTTGCTTCTACATGAACCTTAAGCCCATTTTGATAATTAAACACCTCAAAAGCAATTCTACATAATCACGTTAATTTAAAATCAATTTTACCAACATAAAATCAAGCACACACTAATTCAACTCATGACAATGTAATATTGCTTTGTAGTTTAGTATGTTTGGCTTACCCTAAAATCACATTATAAACGTGAATAGGGTACACTGCTCTTATTAGCATTGGCGGTTCGAATCCACGTTTGACATGTGTTTGGGGTAAACCAAACTTACTACTTTGAAATTTTGTTTTTCTAATATTGATTGAGAGAAAGATTTTATAGAAAAATAGAGGAAAACTTAGTGTATGTTTGACTTTTAGTTGATAACAATATTAACCAATTTTGTTAGAATTGGTTTTAAATCACTTTCATTTAATATACGTCATAAATTGTGCTTCATTTATTTCTAATCATTAATTATATAATTTTTTACAAGTGAATTCTACCCAACCGTAAAGGCTTAGGGCCGTTCGAAATGGTTACGAGTTTTTAATTTTTTATTTTAAAATATTTTAAATCAAGTTTTTTTTAAAAAAAAAACTAAAAACCACACTGTTTTATATTTTAAAAACCATGAAATGAGGTTTTTAATTTTTTTATTTTGAGTTATAAAAGTTTTATTTAAACTTTTTAAAAACCAAAAAAATGAAAACTCAGAATCTCAACTTTTTGGTGAATGGTGTTTTAAAAGCATAATTCTTTAAAGGCTTACCGGCTTCAAGGCTCTGATTGTATCGAGGGAAAATGAGAGGATGGAAGTGTTGGGGTTGGAAAATGCCCGAAAAATGTGGAGTTGATCTGTTTGGAATAGCAAGGAAAATGATGGGGGAGATGAAACCGTACAGCTACGGGACGGTTTCAGTTTTCTTGGCAATCTTGACGTGAAAACTAGCAAAGTGAAAAGGTGATAAATCCAATTTTACCCCTGTGAAGATCCCTTGGGTAACCTCTGGGCATGGTACCACAGTACCCGTTCCCGTACCCGCGTTTTCAAAAAAATAATGTACCCGCGTGGGCAGTAACTTTAGTGCCCGTCCCCATACCCGCTGGGCACCTATATGCCCGTATCCGCGCCCGTTACCCGCACTTTTATTAAGTAAAAAATTAACAATTTACTAAAAAAATAATTTAAGAAAATTATATCTCAATTGAAAAGTTACTCGAAAATCGTCCAGACATAATTTTTAAATGTCAGTGATACAACAATTTAATTACATTGAAACACAATATGTTAATGTTTTATAACACAATAAATGATCTAAAGTTCAAAATTTTTATTAAATATTACAATATACTTATACTTTCACGTCACACTCTTTTATAAACTTGGATATCATGTGTTAGAATTTTTCAAGATCTGTAAAAAATGATTATTAACACTAATTAGTCATATATTATAAAGTAAAAAAAAACACAAATAGATAGTTATACAAATATATTTTTAATTTGTAATATTATATATCAATTTTAAAAATATGTATAAATATATTAGATATTTTAATAAAATTAATATATCCTTATATATAATTATATATGATATTTTTTTTAAATAATTATATACATGAGTGCGGGTATGGAGCAGGTTGGGCATCAAAGTGCCCGTACCCGCGCCCGTACCCATGAAAAAATGCGGGTTTTTGCTTGTACCCTCGCCCATACCCCTTTGCGGTTTTTACCCTGCCCATTGCAGGTAATTTTTACGGATACCCATAGGTCTTGGGCTCAACTGCCATCCCTAATATGGTGTGGTGGGTCTCCAATGACGGCCTGTAATGGTGGTGATGGCGACCTCTGGCAGCAGCGACTGACAGCTTCTTGCGGTGGGTCGTTTCTTCTCCGGTGACAGCACCTCTACCTCTCCACCTCGCGTTTGCGGCAACTTCCACTTTGCTTGGTCCCCTCTGCGTTTGGGCTGGTACTCCACCAGTCCACCCTCCGTGACTATTTTTAACTCTCGCAATATTAATAACAATATTAATAATTAATAATAATAATAATAATATTTTTAAGTAATAATAATAAAAATAAAATAATAATAATATTTTTCAGGTATAATAATAATATAAATAATAGATATTAATAAAAATAATTATAATAATTTTTTAAGTATGAGGGCAAATGAGTAATTATATAATGTACTCATTTTCCTTTCCCTCATTTTTTCACTTATTTTGTCTCAAACCAAACAACTAAAAAATTCTCTTACTTTCCATTTATTTTCTCTTCTTTTTTTTTTTTTCCTTTTCTTTCCTTCTATTTTTTTTCCACTCATTTTCACTTCTCATCCAAATAGAGCCCAAGAGATGGTAGTTGCATACAAAATAGTAAAATACTAGTTTGGAAAAAATAATAAAGTGTGTTTCATGAATTTTTTTTTTGGATGCGACAAGAGAAGGATATGATATTATCACTACATGACATTACAGAGAATGAGAGAAATAACTGTGATAAGCATCAATGTATTTTTTGGTGTACAAAAGCATCAATGTAAACTCACTGTTGAAGATATATATAAAAGAAATCAGAATTGGAAAAGAAGCCAAAGCCTTAATTTATAAACATGTGACTTAATATCCTTAATTAATAATAAATTTGTAAGGGTACCCCTATCGAGAGTACTCTATTTTCGAAATTATTCAAAGGTTAAAATTCTACCAAATTGAATACGGTAGACTTTCGCTAGGAGATGCTAACCTTTGTTTTACAGCCTTCAGTTGATATTAAAAAAATATCAACATGGGTCATAAATAGATTTTAAAAAACCGGATTATGGATAAAAGTCAAATTTTGGACTTTAAACTTTGCCCCATATATATGCCATAATAACCAATAAGGAGCATTTCTTACATATATTTTTTCTTTACCACTAAATGACTAACAAGGATCAATAATCGAAGTGAGATTATGGTTACAATTTGTAATTATTTTTATCTACCTATCTATAGAGCCGGGTTAATGCTACACAATTTGGTTATATAGGTTATACATCAATAAATTTCATAACAAGTTTGACTTTTAATCGGTTTATTTGAGATTAGTATTAAAAATATTATTTTTTTGTATAATCAATTTTAATTTTTTTCAATGTATTTATTTAAACTTTTAGAAATAATTAGAATATAAAAAAAAATAAAATTCTAATTTTAATAGGAAGTTTTTCTTACTCGCTTCTCAATAATCAAATACAATAATAAAGAGAATATTAAAAAACTTTTTTGTGATTTCAATCAAACACAAATTTGCTTCAATCTATTTTTTATAAAAATCTCTAAACAATAAATTATTTTTTACATAATTTAAAAATTACACACTTTCAAGGTTAAATAAACAAACTCTTTATTTATTTAAAATCCCAAATTTTCATTTTATTAAATGGATAGGTCAACTTGAAATGCTTTATGAATGGGAACCTAACAAGTGTTATATAACTTGAGTGGCCAATAAATTTTGAACTAAATATGAATAGATTTATAAAACAAATGAAATGATATAAAATAAAATCTAAAATGTGAATTAAATTATTTTTTACATAATTTAAAAATTACCCACTTAATTTCAAGGTTAAATAAACAAACTCTTTATTTATTTAAAATCCCAAATTTTCATTTTACTAAATGGATAGGTCAACTTGAAATGCTTTATGAATGGGAACCTAACAAGTGTTACATAACTTGAGTGGCCAATAAATTTTGAACTAAATATGAATAGATTTATAAAACAAATGAAATGAAATAAAATAAAATCTAAAATGTGAATTAAATTATACTTGAATAAATAAATAAATAAATCCCTTAAGGGCATTCGTTACACCTTATACTTACATGTATATATGTATGTATTTAATTATCATGTGGGGGAAATTTTTCTTTTTTGTGTAAAAATAAGAAGAATGAATTTTAACCATATAAAAATTACTAGTATTTAATAATGATATGACCATTTACATTCTCCGTAGCATACAAGTATATCATGATATAGATCGAATTTGTTCGAGTAGGAGTGAAGAAGAAGTTGTTGTGTGGTGTGTGTTTTGGTAATAGAAATTGTGAAAGGCAAAATCCTCTGTTTTTGTAGGCTCCGCTTTGGGAATACAGAGTATGGGATTTCTCAATTCTTGCTTTTGGTAAAAAACCAAATAGTAGGATTCAGCAATGGAACTCAAAAAAGGGTCTAAATTTCCATTACGTACACCTAATACTATATAGATTTTGTCCAAATTTTGATACTTAGCTTTGCCAAATATGTCTGCTGGTTGGATGGCAAGTGCCGTACCACTAATTAATGGAAAATTTGAGTGAGTCAAATGGCAAACTTGGGACTCCAAATTCAGTGTAGGTCCCCAAAATCTAGCCCTCGGTTGGAACCATTTTTGTCTGTTCCTTCACCTAGGGTTTGAGACCCAAGCGTGTAACCAAAGTTTAAAACTGAGTCAAACTCTCAAAATCTATGCCTCTTTCTACGTGTAACACACACCGCCAACCCTCCCTCTCAAAGTCCAATTTCTACTACGAAAGTTTCATGAATAACAGCGATGCATTAATGCCAACAACGAGTTGCCTCATGGTTATCATGACTTTTGTGGCCTCATTTAAACAAGTTACAAAAATGGATGCACCTTAGAGCAATAAATTGGTTAGTTTATGTTTCATCAATTTGCATATATAGAGAGAGGACTTCACTCAAAATTTGAAGTACCAGTGGACAATTGCCCAAACAAAGAGGTCATATCATAATTCATGTGTGTGTCTGTGTGTGCTTATCTATAAAATTAAAAAAAAAAAAAAATCTTGTCTAATAGACTAATACTATACACCGTCAGTGTAAAGAAATTTACACTGTTATCCAATAATATTTTGCCACATCCATTAATGAATATGACATCTCATATATATGTCATTAAACTCATTAAATGGTGTGTCAACACATCATTGGATGACTGTGTAAAACTATTTTACACTTACGGTGTATAGTTATTAAATCCTTGATGGATTATACATAAAGAGATCTCGAAAGAATGAATGATCTAAAATCGCTACCCTAACATTCATTTTATTTATTGGCTTAAATATGTTTTCGGTCTCTACATTTTAGCGAGTTTTTTTATTTTAGTCCCTATCCACTTTTTATTAAGTTTTCAGTCCCTACTTTATTTGCTGTTTATGGAATAGGCCTCTGCCGTTAACTTTGCTGATGTGGCAAACGGAGTGCCACATCAGCATGTCACATGTGTTATTTCTGCCCAACTTAGATTTGTTTTTAGTCCTTAAAAATATGGTTTTTTTTTGTTTTAGTCCCTATAATTGTTTTTTGGTTTTTTTACCTAAATTTCATCCTCATCCAACACCACAATGCCCTTTTGCTTCAACTACATTGTTGCACTCGAAATTCTGGAACTTCTCGTGAGTTTAAAAAATAAATTCTTTATTTATTCAATTATTTGAAATTTTAAACCACTTGGATTCACTGTATATAGGGGTAAAAACCTGTAACGACCTTTTTTTCTCTGCAATTTTTTTCTTATTGACTGACAAAATTTTGATTTGATTTACAATTACAAGCATTTTTTGTTATTTAGCACAAATCTCATTAAGTTAGAGGTTAATATAGACATAAATCAAATGAAAATTTTATTAGTCAATAAACAGAAAAAAATAATTAGTAGAAAAAAAAGGTTGTTACAGCTTACAGGTTTTCCCCTTTTATAGAGTGAATCCAAGTACATTGAATGTTCAAACAATGTAGTGGAAGCAATAGGACACTGTGATGTTGGATGGAGATGAAATTGAGGTAAAAAAACAAAAAAAAAATTGTAGGGACTAAGCCAAAAGAACCATATTTTTAGGGACTAAAAGCAAATCTAAGTTGGGCAGAAATAACACATGTGACATGCTGATGTGGCAAAGTTAACGGCATGGACCTATTTCATAAACAACAAATAAAGTAGGGACTGAAAGCTTAATAAAAAGTGGATAGGGACTAAAATAAAAAACTCGTTAAAATGTAAGGACCGAAAACATATTTAAGCCTTATTTATTTGATTCATTTTTTTCTTTTTTTAGAAATTATTTTATCGAAGTGTATCCAAACTCGACCTATATCCACTAAAACAATTAATTTGAACATGTTTAATTTTATCACTCAATAACTAATTTTTATCCCAATTTTAAATCATGGTTTGTCATAAACAAATTAGAATTGCTTTTAATTATAGGGTGAATTAATTATGAAATTTGATTTCATATTTAATTTGCCCTTCGGGCCAACAATATGAAAGGTTGTTTCCATGTAGGATATTTATAGAATTTTACATGCTACCTAGTAGCTACACTGTCATTTAAAAGGGGTGTAAAAAATTAATTTAACATATAATTTTTATATTTATAAATAAAAATTTACATTATTATAATATCATATAAATAGTATCGTATAATTTACTCATAAGGTGATTATTAGATTTTATATTTATACTAAATTAAAAATATTATCAAAACTTTTATATATTTAAAATATTAATGTATATATTAAAAAATTTAATTATGATATAGAAAATATAAATAAAGAACAAGATATGGATATTAAGCCCATTTTGATAATTAAATATCCCGTCCTTTTTATAAAGCATTTCTTAAAGTTTTTGAGTATGTTTGGCTTGTCATTTCAGCGCTGAAAGTTGAAAATAGTAGCTGAAATCATTTCAACAGTGTTTGAGAAGGTAAATTTTTTGGGTAGATGCAAACTTTTCTTAAAAAGCTACAAATTTAGCCTTCAACCACCCCCACTTATTATTATTTAATAATAAATATTGTCATTAAATGTCATTTTACCATTTTTCAACTAGTTTTACCAAACACATTCAATAGTTTTTCAGCTTTCAGCCAGCTTTAAGCCTTCAGCGAGCTTTTCAGCTTTCAGCTAGTTTTAAGCTTTAAGCTTTAAGCTAGCTTTTCAGCTAATTTACCAAACACACTTTTTATGATCTTTTTTATAAGGCACTTTACAATCTTAAGATAGCATTTCGACCAAAAAAAAATCTTAAGATAGCATTTATTACCTTTTGGAGTTAGTCAATGATATTAAATAAGGGTAAAACTAGAAAGTTAAACTATTTTTTAAAACTCCAATAAAATTAACTAATTTTAACCATTTTTATTGGTATGTGAAATTCGATTAAGCGTGTCTTATGAAAAGGACTAGAAGGAGTACCATAGAAATAATTTTGATAATAAACATAGATTCAAACAAATTTGTTTGTAGAAATCACTTATCTAATACAAGTTATCTAAATAAAAATCACATTGCTTTAAAATCAATTTTACACAAAATCAACACAATCAATTCAATCTAAAATTAATTCTACCACCGGGAAATCAAACATATACTACATAAACCTATATGAGATATCAAATTCATACAATAAAAATTATACAACAACTTATACCACACATTTTTCTCTATGGTTATGTTTGTGAGTTGGAAAATGAAGGGGAATGGAAGGTTTGTAGGACATCCTTCCCTCCCATGTGTTTGTGAGTTTAGTTCCCTCCTTCTTTAACTCACAAAGCTTTCTCCCTCCTTCATTCTCCTTTCTTTTCCTCCTAACTTTTTCCTTTCCCTTCCCTCCAAACTCCCAAACACACCCTATATTTCTTTCCATCACATCTCACATTTCTCTTTCTTTTTCCTTCTTTCTCTCTTTTTCTCTCAATGTTGTATGTTGTACAATTAACATTTCTCTGGTTGAGAAACGTTAGTTGTGCAGCATGTAAAACATAAGTGTACGTATTATATGAGTTGTTGTATACGTTTTTTTGTTATATGAATTTGATATCTTATAAGTTAAAGAAACCACCACTGACCACTTTACTCGTAATAAAAAATGATGATTTTTTCACATTAAATTTTATATACTTCATTTTAAATTTCTTTTTTTTTAATTATTTTTTCTTTTTTTTATCACATTAATTATATTACACCTTTCACTTTTTTTTTTCTCTCTCTTTCCTCCGGACTTTCCACGTCCAAAATAAATTGGGTGTGAAAGTTTCATTATCCGATGGCCGATAACAAGCCTACAAGCCACTATTTGTAATTTGCACACACAGAGAGAATATTTTTATTGAGGTGAAAATTTCCTATCAATAATAATAATAATAATAATAATAATAATAATAATAATAATAATAATAATAATAATAAATAATACAAGGATTTGAAGCCCCACATGCAATTTTCATGAGACAAATTTCTCATGAACCAATCTTTCATAAAGGGCAGCTTATGGATCTTATAAATTATGGATGATTTTAGGGTAGAATCGTTTAAATTTGAGTTCGCGATAGATCTTCAATTTTATTATTATAAAAAATAAATTTAATTTTATAATATACATTATTAATTTTTTGATATTAAAATTATATTATTATGGTAAATATCTATCATACACCACTTCTTTTCTAATTCATCCTAAAATTCCCCACAAATTATAATATGATATATACTATGATTTTTTTCTTTTGTGGTATAGCAATGAAACTCAAGCAAAAAGTGATAGTTAAGTAAACGTTTCAAACTCACTCTAGAGTGATGGCAACACAATTTTTTATATAAATCACATGTATTTTTTACGAAAAGCAATTATGCTCAAATTGAAAATATTCACCTCATAGTGAGACTAGCTATCCCAATAAATTTTTTTCATTCACAATAGAAAACTTATTTAAAGAAATCAAATATGTAACGATTAAATTAAGGGGTTTGATAGCAACACAATTTGATGAAGGCGCAAAATTTATTTGATATCACAATTAATCTATTTTCATTGTCACTGATCACTGCTAAATCCTATCGGCCATGATTGCATATCTATCAAAAGAGTGGAGCGAAATAAAGTGAGATAGAAATGAAGAATGGAGTGGAACAAAATAAATGTGTAGTTTTATTCCTTGGATATATGAGAATAAACTTGTTCATCCCATTCCACTCAAATAGGATGGTAAGAAAAAATGGGCTATTGCATTATGTTTTATTTCATTCCATTCTATTTTAAACAATCCAAACATTAGAATCCTTGATTGATTTCTATCTCATCCCTTTCCACCAATTCAACCATAACCATATCATCTTTTTCATAATTAATCCAAATCTTTCAAGTGTGGTTTGATTCTAGTGTTAAATCAGTCAAGAATTGATAAGGCACAAGGTTTTCCACTTTGATTTGTTGAATCGAGGAACAAACATGAAGCAGCTGGCTTTAAGGAGACGACCAGTCAATTATACACTAATCTCCTTTCATATCATTTAATATATCCTCTAATGGGTGCACCCTAAGCAACCTGCCACTTGCCAGCCAAGTTATGAGTGTTGTGGTGTTTGAACACACTTCAGGCGCTCCTCGTATTGATTTTCTACTGGCATGATAACTTGTACTATAGATCATATTCTGCTTAAAATGTCAAACTTCATTGCATATTTTATTGCAATCTGACATTGACTATATTTTACACAAGGGAAAATTAATTAGCAGAGTTACATAAAGAAATGGATCTGTGTACATGCTCCAGATTTGAATAGAGGACTCTGTTCCCATCAAACAAACAGGAGAAGAAGCATTTCACCACTGGCACTGAACAGAAAAGATTTATATAACAAGTTTAACCACAGTAAGCAAGAACAACTCATCTATGGCCTGGAGAAAAGTAAGAAGTAATATATATAACTCCTTAGTTCTAAAAAGCATGAATTGTTGATGGGTTTAACCAGAATGACTAAATGATATTCGATTAAAATATATATAGCTGTTGTCAGAAACATACTACAAAGAAAAATTAGATATTAACTAGCCCAAAGGAGATGAACACTTTTTCTCCTTAGGAAGGAACAAAATTTCACTATGAAGCCTAATTAGACAACTTCCTTTCCTAGCCAGAAGCTCATATCATAGGTAAAGGGTCATCAGTTTATTAATAACACATAATTAAATACTGGTTTTCTTGTCTCATTTCCTATGATAAAGTCATAAGTGAAGTCCTTCTGTTTATGTTGTCCGATTTATCTCCTGGTAATACTACAGTCATACTGATTCTAAAAGCTTCTAACTAGAGCAAAACATATATAAATGGACAGTTTATGTACTTTTTTTTTTCGATTTGACAGTTTATGTACTTTAACAGAAGAAGCTACATTATAAGAGAAAAAAATCTTCAATTATATATCCAATCATTTAATATCCTTTTCGTTTTGACCTTGCTTAATTCAAGCTGAAATTTCTTCAATTTACATATTTGATTTAATAATTATATATGGGACTAATGACCAAGGAGGAAAAAAAAAACCTGATTTAGCAATCATGGGGATTGGCTGAATGTGGGGATCCGGATCCTAGCCTGCAGCAGGATTAGCTACCGAATAGCTAGGGAACAGCTATGGAAACATTCCGTAGTTAAAATCGGTAGTTATTCCCTAGCTAATATGCTACACTCCTGGTTCGCCACAGAGGATCCGGGCGCCTGAATGTGGTGCTCACCGTGAAAGTAATTTAACAAAAGCCCCATGATTGACATATTACAAATGTCTAGAAGGAAATCTAAGATAACTACTAGATATTTGTACTACTTCAGGGATAGTGATCTTAATAGCAACTCCAATGCGGTTCGCTTATGAAGGTCTTATTTTTTAGCATCGCAGGGAAGCATTCGGTGCCTAATGGAGCAAATCTACGTGGAGTGCTTGCTAAGAATTTGAAGAGAGAGGAATGCTTCCACAAGCAGCCGTAAATTACGGGTCTTATGAATAAATGAGAATAAAAAGATTGAGAGAAACTGAATATGGCGGGGATGACTACATTCAGTTGAGAGGTGCATGAACCAAAAATAAAATCTAGAACCAAATAAACAGAAGTAAATAAACAAAAATTACAGAACTATTACAGAAATTACAGAACCAAAATAAAAAAAAAATTACAGTACCAATTTATATTACAGAACCAAATAAACAAAAATTAATAGAAATTTAATTCAATTTATAGAACCAAAAAAATCTGTAGATTTACACAGTGATAGAAAGTGTCCACCAGCAAAAACCAGAAAAAGGGGAAAAATTTGTACAGTGATAGGAAAAACGAGCTGGAAAAATCTATAAATTATTGAACAGCAAAAACCATTTACAGAACCCCAAAAATCTCCAGATCCACGAACAGCAAAATCCTTCAAATCTGAGAGAAGAAAAAGGGGGAAATCAACACAGACAGAGATAGTTTCCAGGGGAAGAATGAACAGAAAAAAAAAATAGAAAAGGGGTTAACATAATCATGGTACAATCATGGTATTTTCTGCTAACTAGAGCTAGCTTGGCTTTATTGAATAGGGTTAAATTACTTTCACTCTCTTCAAGATTACCTCCAGTAGTTATCTTAGATTTCCTTCTAGACATTTGTACAAGTATCTGTGTACTTTTGTAATTTATTATTGCCACAATAATACAATGAATCAAGAAGGTAATATATATATATATGTGTGTGTGTTCAACATTTTTCATAAATTAAAATTACTCTATGCAACTGAACTTATTTAAAAACTCTCTCATTTAACTTCTCCATAAACTAATTTCAACTTATAGAAAAAGTTGATTTCATTTTCTCTATTTGATTCATTCTATTTATTTCCTCTTAAAAATTCTTCTACAAAACTTTATCCAACTGATCTAGAGTGGTATTGGGCTATTATTTAGCGTGGGCTATTTTTTACTCTTACAAAGAATATTGGATTAAAAAATTCAGTATTTCAGTTCTCTCAAATGTTTGGCGTGTTGAGAGAAATCTTCAACTTCAATGAATATGATATTTATTTTTTAGCTTCTTGTCTGGCCATAAATTCCATTGACTAATGAAGGAACAAATACTCTTCCCTTTCCATCACTAATGGCTCTATTTAGGTCAGCTTGCAATTTCTTCATACGGGGTTAGTTAAAGTTCTATTACATTAAGTGTATTATATTAAGTGTGTTTGGTAAAACTAGCTGAAAGTTTAAAACTATTGAATGTGTTTGGTAAACCTGGTTGAAAATGGTAAAATGACATTTAAGGACAACATTAATTATTAAATAATGATAAGTGGAGGTGGTTGAGGGTTAAATTTGTAATCAATTTTCAGCTACTAGCTAAAATTTGGAGCTTTTTTAAAAAAGCTGCTCCTAGTAGCTTTTTAAGAAAAGCTTGTAGCTACTAAAAAAACTACCTTCTCAAACACAAATTTTTTGGTTTCAGTTAGTATTTTCAACTTTCAGCTAGCTGAAATGGCTAGCCAAACACACTTATAGTTATACTTGACCTTTTCCACCTATTTCATTCTTTTTTCATGGTAAAGAATTTGTAATCCAATTTTAATGGCTTAGTCAAATTAATTATTATATTGTAGATCGGATAAAAAATCCTGAAATCCAACGTCACCCAAACTCATGGAAATGCGACATATTAAAACTATTTTAATCTAGCGGTGTATAGGTCGATTTGGATTTCACCGATTATGTAGGATAAATAAATCTAAACCAAATAAAATTAATCGGTTTGGTTCGGTTTGAATTTTTTAATTTTCTGTAAGTGACTCGAACCAAATCAAATTGATCAAGAATTGTTTAATTTAGTTTGGTTCAATAGGATAATGAATTTTATCATGTTAATACAATTAAAATTATTTTTTCAATTTCTTTAGCAAATAATAAGTTAAAAAATTCATTTAAGAAAAAGATAATCTATGATAAAACCCCATGTTGATGTTTAATCTTTCTTCTATAATAAAAATTTATGTTAATATTTAATCTCTCATCTCTTCCAATTTTTTTTTTTACTTTAATATAGTTTTCTTTATTAAGGGTGGTTCGATTTAACAGGTCCAGTATTTTTAATCTGTTATTCGAACCAATTATTTATTGGGTTTGATTGGTTCGGTTTATCTGGTTCATTGGATTGAATTAACCAAATCAATGAACACCCCTATTTTTATATATAAAAAATATATCATGCAAGGTTGTGACTAATATTTGTGCAACTAAATGACATTATTTAATATAGTCAACAACAAATAACAAAAAAATAGGAAAAAATAAGATTGGATAAATAAATAACTGGAAGGAGGAAAGGACGGGGCATGGGTATGGCATGGGCAGGAAGTGTTATTAATTTAGTAATGGTAAGTGGTCACTGCGATTTATGAACTAGAAAATATAATACCTCAATATCCAACTATGATTCCATTTTTATTGTAAATTATAATTTTTTACCCTTGCTTTTTTTCTTTTTTTTTTGGTAAAGAGAAGGAATTTTTTACCCTTGCTTTCAGACAATAATAAAACATGAAAATACTAACACCTTCATTATTTACTTGCGGCATACTGCAGCCGTCTTCCTGTCGGTCAGTCGCCTATTTGGATAGAAGATATTTTGAGTATCACTTATTGATTAATTATTATAGGAGCGAAGTAGGTTTTTTTACAAAAACATGTGCGTAGATTGAGGTATAGGTTGAGGTAAAACTCAATGAGCACGATGCACTTATATTGGATTTGAAATATTTTAAAAACATTTTCTATTAATTTTAGATTTTTAACTGGTAAATTTAAAAATAAAACAAACTAAAAGAAGCTCAATAAGTTGAAACGAGATGAAAAAAAACCAAACCATCAATAAAAATGAACAAAGAGGGTTTGATTGATGAGAATATATAAAATGGATTAAAGACATTATTTTAAGCACTTAACTATTGCATCAACACGTGCGAGCGAGGGACAGGAATATAACGGTATAAATTAATTCATTAAAATATAATAAATTATAACGGTAAGATATAAATAAAAAAATTAAAATAAAATAAAAGATACAAAGCATATTTTAAATATATCATTTTTATCTCATATATATCAAAAATACGAATTTTGTTTATAAACTACAATTAAAAAGGTATTGAAATATATATTTTTTTATCTCATATATATCAAGATTCTATATAATATTCTCATTATTTATGTGTATGAGTAAAGAAATATTTAAAAAAATATTTTGAATAATTTTTTAATTAATATTATATATCTTCTAAGATTTATGATAAAAAATAAAAAAATATAATAAAAATTTTATTTAATGATGTATTTGTCTAATATAATCGTTTCTTTTGTATAAATATTAACCAATAAAAGTTTTATTCATTAAGGAAAAAGGTATAATAAAAAATATCTTTAATTAAAGCATATGGATAAAAAAATTAAATAAAAATTTTCAAAAGAAATAAACTATATATATATATATATATTAGAAATAGAATTACTTTTAATATATATATTTTTTAATAAGTTATATAGTATTACATTTTTTCTTGAAAACTTAATAATATTAGTTATGAAGCTAATTTTTATTATTAATAAAATAATTTTTTCATTATTTTATTTTTTTTATTTATATTTTTACTCTAACAATATAGATATAAATAAATTTTTATCTAAATGTTTTAATTGTATTAAAGTAAATATATTAATATATTTAAATATTTTAAATAAAATATATCTTGTCTTTATAAAATTTTAAAAATATATTAATTCATTTAATATTTTAATTTATTAATTACATAAAAGAAGATGTGCAAAAGAAGAATAGATAATGTGAAGGTATAAATTGTTAGTAAATGAAAAAAAATGTGTAAAAGCACTCAAAGGAATAATAAAAGATTAAATCTCACTCAAATTGGAATAGTTACAATAATGATGAATATGAAAAGCCCCAACATTAAGAGATGCAAAATTCTATGGAAGTGATATAATCATCTCAACAAAGGAAGTTGAAAATGTGTCTTTGAAAAAAAATTTAAAGGCTTAATTACATTTTTGACCCCGTAAGTTTAGTGTTGGGACGATTTTGATCACTCAATTTTTAATTGCTCGAATTTAGTTCTTCTATTTTTTTTTAATTGTAACAAATGTAGTCTCATCCTTAAGTGATCATCCAATTGTTAACAGAAAATGATGACATGACTAATGTGTCTAACCTCAATTAATGGAATTATTATGTGGCCTAGATTTTAAAATTATTCAAAAGAGAACCTGAACAAATATTGATATTTTCCCTTACCCTTTTATTTCGGGTACCCTTTTTCCCTTTTGAAGGTTAGAATTGTGGTCCCAATTGCTCATAAGAAAATGTCTCAAAATAATTACATTTTCTGATTAAATACTAATATTGCACTGAAAATCAATATTCATAAAAAAAATAAAAGATATAAAAATGGCAACATAATGAAAAAAATGATTGAAAAGCAACATAATGAAACAAACATAGGATTATCTAAATGTCTCAATTATATTAAAGTAAATATATTAATATATTTACATATTTCAAATAAAATATATTTTGGCTTTCCAATTTTTTTAAAATGTATTAATTCATTTAATATTTTTATTTATTAATTACATAAAAGAAAAATGTGTGGAGTCTCAAAAATATCATAAGGTAAATTATGATGTTTTAGATAGCTCACTTCTCAAGTTTTAATGCTTAACAAATTTGGGTTAAAATACTTATCATAGATACATAAATGTTTAATGACTTATCTATGATTTCAGCAAGTCATTCTGAACTTATAAAGACTGTCTGAAGTGTTGTCAACCTGTCTAAAGTGGAAAAGCCTTCTGAAGGTTCAACCTGTCTGAAGTGTTGAAGCCGTCTGAAGTGCGCAAGCCGTCTAAAGTCTCATTAATGACGTGACACTCTTTGCTGAAGTATGTGAAGACATCTCTGAAATTCTGTTGAGTCAAGCGTTCTCTGCTGCACGTACCTTTTCAAACATATTCATGGCAAGGAACACATAGACCTTTCCTGGTATATTTGAATTTCATACACCACTGAGGAAATCCCTGCAACGCAGCCTTTGCAGCAACAACAGTGGCAGCTTTATGGCAGCAGCAACCTTGTACTGTGTCAGAAAAATCAGAACTCTCAGAAGCATGTCTCACAACGGATTAAATAGCATTTAATGCTATCTCTAAACGGTGGTATTTCAACAGATTGAAGATTGGTTATAAATAGCCCTTCATGAAGACCATCAAGTGAGTGACTGCATATACAAGAAAGTCTAAGAGAAATCACGCTGCAAGTTTTTCTCTGTAAAAACACTCTGATTTCATATTCATTGTGCATCATTTGTATATCCTGAGCATACCTCAGTTTTTATTGTACATCGTCTCTGTTTAAGCTTCAAACTTGTGTAGTTTAAAAGCTTAGACATATCTCTTTGTAAAAATTGTCTTTGAGCCTGGAGAGGCTTGTCTGTAAAAGAATACTTGGTTGTAGAGCCTGAAGAGGCTTGACTGTAAAAGAATACTTGTAATCTTGGTGAAGATTAAGAGAAAATCCAAGTGCTAGTTGGCATTGGGACTGGACGTAGCTCACAGTGGTAGTGAGTGAACCAGGATAAATTCCTTGGCTAAGTTTTCTATCCATTATCTCTTGTCAATTTATTTATACTAACCAAAGGGTGTTGAAAACTGTTCTGATAATTTTAAAAAGCAAGAAACCTTTTTAAAGATCTTTTCAGAAGCTTTCTTAAGAAACTTCAGACAGCCTCTTAAACCTGTCTGAAACTGTTGTAAACTTAACCGTTTGCGAAAAGCTTCCATAAATTATTAAGAAACACTATTTAACCCCCCTTCTAGTGTTTCCCTGTGTTTCTACAGTTGGTATCAGAGCTCAACTCAGGGTTGAGCACCTTACAAGTGTTTGAGGATTAAAGATCCAGATGGAAGCTTCCAACAACAGACAGTACATCACTGAAAGAGCCTCTATCACAAGACCCCCCCATCATTCAATGGAGTGGACTACCACTATTGGAGGGATCGTATGAAGTTGTTCATTGAGAGCAACAACATTGATGTTTGGGATGTGGTCACTGATGGAGACTATGTGCCTATACATAACGGAGTGCCAATACCTAAGGCTGAATGGACCTTAGAGCAGAAGGCTAGAGTTCAGTTAAATGCTAAAGTCAAACTCTATTTGATATGTTCTCTGAACAAATCAGAGTATGAGAAGGTTCATGGATGTTCATCTGCCAAGGAGATTTGGGATACACTTGCAGCCGCCCATGAAGGGACTGAGACTGTCAAGCAATCCAAAATCAGCATGCTTATACATCAATATGAGATGTTCAAGATGGAAGAATCTGAAACCATAGATAAAATGTTTGGGAGGTTTCAGACTATAACTAATGGACTCGGGTCTTTAGGTAGAACTTTTGAATCTGGAGACAATAATAGAAAGATTCTGAGAAGTTTGCCAAAGTCCTGGAGACCCAAAGTTACAGCCATTCAAGAGGCCAGAGACTTAAACTCTCTTAGAATGGAAGAACTGTTGGGATCTCTCAAAGTTCATGAGCTTGAACTTGGGGAAGATGACATCAAGAAGAAATCTCTGGCATTAAACTCCAAAGCCAAACACCCTAGGCATGGCAACATTAAAGCCATGCAAGCTGAGAAAACTTCAGAAGCAGATGAAGATTCTGGAGTTAGCTCAGAAGATGATGATCTTGCTCTTCTCAGCAGGAAAATCAAGAGGATGCTGCAGAACAGAGGAAAGTTTAGAAAGAACCAACCCTCAACCTCTAAATTAGGTAAGCCAGGTAAGGATTCTCAAAATGACAAAATTATATGCTATGAGTGTAAACAGCCAGGTAATATGAAGGTTGAATGTCCAAGACTGAAGAAGAACAACTTAAAAAAGAAGAAAATCTTCAAGAAGAAGAAGGGTCTGATGGCAACATGGGAGGATCTTGATGAGTCTACCTCAGAAGAAGAGGAAGACACTTCAGAAGAGGCCAACCTGTGTCTCATGGCCAGCCTGCCCTCATCAGATAGCTCAGAATCTGAGGTATTTCCCTTAACTCTTCAAGAGATGTATGATGACCTAATGGAAAGTTCCAAGGAACTCTTCCAAGAGTATAAGAATCTGTCCAAGGCCCAAACAGAAATGTGCAGTAAATATGAGGCTCTTGAGATAGAAAATATTATGCTCAAGGAGAGAATTCTTGTGACTGAAAGCAGCAGTTCACAAACTGTCTCTGAAGAAAACAAAAAACTTCAGAAACAAGTTGAGGAACTGACAAAAGACTTAGCTAAATTTGTCAAAGGAACAGAAAACCTTAATAGATTGCTTGGCAATCAAAGGGATCCCCTTGACAAAAGTGGATTAGGCTTTTGTGATCATGATACCTCTGAACCTCATATTTTCAAAAATTTTACTAAAGGCAAAAAGAAAGCTATTGGGTGTTCTCACTGTGGCAAGCCTGGACACAATGTGGCTCAGTGTAAACACAAGGGAAAAGCAAAACCCAAGTCTAACAAGAAAGGACCCAAAAGAATATGGGTACCTAAGAACTTGATCATTCCTATTGCAGATGTGTTTAACAGGACAAAGGAGACCCCACAAATGGTACCTGGACTGTGGGTGTTCGCGACACATGACAGGAAGAAAGGTTTTGTTCCAAAACCTTAGGCCCAGAGCAGGAGGTGTGGTCACCTTTGGTGGAAATCAGCAAGGGAAGATCACAGGAATAGGGACTATAGGTATGTCTCCTCTATCCCTTATTAAGAATGTTCTTCTAGTAGAGGGACTTCAGCACAATCTACTGAGCATAAGTCAATTGTGTGACAGTGGATATGTGGTTTCCTTTACTAAAGAAGGATGTATAGTCAAAGACTCTCGTGATCAAATTCTTTTTACTCCTAAGAGACACAACAATGTGTACAAAATTGATCCAGAGGATTTGGCAAGTCAAAATGTAAAATGTTTTCTCTCTGTTGAAGATGAAAAACAGATTTGGCACCAAAGACTTGGGCATGCCAGCTTGAGATTGATCTCAAAGTTAGCAAAACACAACCTTGTTAAAGGACTGCCCAAGCTTTCTTACAAATCTGACATTTTATGTGAAAGCTGTCTGAAAGGAAAACAAACAAGACACTCTTTTAAGAGTAAGGATGTTGTTTCCACTAGCAGACCTTTAGAATTGTTACATATTGACTTGCTTTGGTCCTATTAGAACAAAAAACATTAGTGGTAAGAAATATGGTTTGGTCATTGTTGATGACTATTCTAGATTCACATGGGTGTTATTCCTAAGAAGCAAGGATGAGACTTTCAGGAATTTCACAATATTCTGCAAGAAGGTACAGAATGAAAAAGATTCTGTATATCTGTTATCAGAAGTGATCATGGTGGAGAGTTTGAGAATGCAAACTTTCAACTGTTCTGTGATGAGAATGGGATCTCACACAATTTCTCTGTGGCAAGAACACCTCAGCAAAATGGGATTGTTGAGAGAAAGAACAAAAACTTGCAAGAAATGGGAAGAACCATGCTCAACTCATGCAATCTACCAAGATCTTTCTGGGCAGAAGCTATTAACACAACATGCTACATTCAGAACAGAATATTGGTAAAACCAATTCTGAAAAAGACTCCTTATGAATTGTGGAAGGGAAGAAAACCCAACATATCATATTTCCACACCTTTGGCTGTGAGTGTTTTATACTCAACACCAAGGATGATCTTGGAAAATTTGATGCAAAATCTGACAATGGAATTTTCATAGGATATTCTGAAACATCTAAACCTATAGAGTATATAACTCTAGAACTTTAACTACAGAGGAATCAATCCATGTTAAATTTAATGACAAGAAAGAGACTGATAGGGAATTATCAGATCTAGAAGATGACTTTGCAGGAATAGAGCTGAATAATCATGACAACATCAAGGATGAACAGGTGTCTGAAGCACCATCTGTCACTGAACCTCTTCAGACCAATGTTGAGTCTCAGACTGATTTGATATCACCTCAGAAACCTGACTGGAGATACAAATCACATCATCCAAAAGAGCAAATCATTGGCTGCACTTCAAAAGGAGTTAAGACAAGATCAAAATTCAAGAATCTGAATTCTCTTGCTCTCCCTGTCTGAAATTGAGCCAAAGAACATTGATGAAGCTATGCATGATGAAGGGTGGATTCTAGCCATGCAAGAGGAGCTAAACCAATTTGCTAGGAGTGATGTCTGGACACTTGTTCCTAAACCCCATGGGAAAACAATTATTGGAACCAAATGGGTGTTCAGAAACAAGCTGTCTGAAGAAGGAAAAATGGTTAGAAACAAAGCAAGATTGGTGGCTCAAGGGTACAATCAACAAGAAGGTATTGACTTCACTGAAACCTTTGCCCCTGTTGCTAGATTAGAAGCAATTAGGATTCTTCTCTCTTATGTTGTAAATAATGGCATCAAACTATATCAAATGGATGTCAAAAGTGCCTTCCTCAATGGTTTCATTGAAGAAGAAGTTTTTGTTAGACAACCCCCTGGTTTTGAAGACACTGCTTTTCCTGATCATGTTTTCAAATTGAAAAAGGCTCTTTATGGTCTGAAACAAGCTCCAAGAGCATGGTATGACAGATTGAGCAATTTTCTTATAAAAAATGGTTTTGAAAGAGGAAAAGTAGATACCACCCTTTCAGAAAAAGTCTAACAAAGATTTTATACTTGTCCAGATATATGTTGATGACATTATATTTGGTTCAACTGATTCTTCTCTGTGCAAGGAGTTTTCTGAGTTGATGCAATCAGAATTTAAAATGAGTTTAATGGGAGGACTAAAATTTTTCTTGGGACTTCAAATTAAGCAAGATTCTGATTGTATATGGATCCATCAAGAAAAATATACAAAAGAAATGCTTAAGAAGTTCAACATGAGTGATTGCAAACCCATGTCAACTCCTATGCATCCCTCTGCATCTTTGAGCAAAGATGACAAAGAAGAACCAGTGAATCAAACTTTGTATAAAGGAATGATTGGCTCTTTGTTGTATCTAACAGCAAGCAGACCTGACATAATGTTCAGTGTTTGTCTCTGTGCTAGATTTCAATCAGATCCAAGAATTACTCATTACAAAGCTGTTAAAAGAATTTTTAAATATCTGAAAGATACTACTAATCTTGGTCTATGCTATAAGAGGAGCAAAGATTGCAGGTTAATAGGATACCGTGATGCTGACTTTGCTGGAGATAGAATAGAAAGAAAGAGCACCAGTGGAGGATGTCATTTCTTTGGAAATAACATGATTAGCTGGTCAAGCAAAAGACAAAGCACCATTGCTTTATCAACAGCAGAAGCAGAGTATATATCAGCAGCCAGTTGTTGTTCACAACTGCTATGGGTTAAGTATCAGCTTGAGGATTTTAATATTCCTATCTCTGCTATACCTGTTCTTTGTGATAATACCAGTGCAATTAATTTATCCAAAAATCCCATTCAACATTCTAGGGCAAAGCATATAGAAATCAAACACCATTTCATTAGAGACTATGTTCAGAAATGTGTTTTTGATATTCAGTTCATTGACACAGAGCATCAATGGGCAGATATATTCACAAAACCCCTAGCTGAAGATAGATTTAAGTTCATACGCAACAACTTAAATATACATGCATTCTCTAAAAATTAATTGTGTCTGATATTATTATGTTATCTGAAATTTTTAGTGCGTCTGAAATTTCAGTGTGTCTGAAACAGTGACATGTCTGAAATTTTAGATTATCTGAAATTTATTTGTGTCTGAAATTTTCACCTATCTGAAGTAACTGGCTGACGTGGCTATCTGAGACGGTTGAATTCCTTCTTTTAAAGTTTTTGTCTCTTCCACTTCGCATGTTACCCGAAGTCTGCGCAACCGGTACAGGGCATCATTGTATCATGGGTCTATAAATGCAAGAGTAAGTGTGTCGAGGAAGCCTTACACTCTCTTTCCTCAATATTCCGTTTGATCTTCTTCACTGCTCAAGCAACCTTTTTCTCTCAAAGTTTCCCTACAACTCAACAATGGCACCCAAGAAGACCGCTAGTTCTGGTGGAAATGTGGTTAGATCAAAGGGAGTGAATCTTGACGAGCTTCGCAACATTGGCATGGATTTGGTTGAGGAATTTGATGTAGCTGGGTGGACTTCTTTCTTCGACCACATTAACTGTCAATGGCATGAACAAAGTGTGGTGGATTTCTGGTCTTCTGCTCGAGGAATACCTAATTCTAAGGGAGTGTATGTAAGCATCAAAGCCTCTGTTCTAGGGGTTTCAGTTTTTGTTGATCAAGACATTCTCTCCACAATCACTGATGTTAAGGCTGAAGGTGCAACCTTCATTCCTGGGTGGGAGATGAAGAATGGTGGGCACAAGTTGTTTAC
Organism: Sesbania bispinosa; assembly: GCA_026901365.1. NCBI lineage: Eukaryota > Viridiplantae > Streptophyta > Magnoliopsida > Fabales > Fabaceae > Sesbania > Sesbania bispinosa. The sequence goes on along the minus strand of QLOH01000094.1, from coordinate 1,285,551 downwards.
AAAGATGTTGTTTGGAACAAAAGAACCCAAAAGCCTGGATTCCAAGTTCTTGCTAGAGAAGGTCAGAGTTCTTCATGCTATCTTAGGGTGTGCAATAATCCCTAAGAGTGGAAGCAGAAACCATGTCTCAGAATTGGAAATGTTCTGTCTGATTCACCTGTTTCAGAAGAAGAAAGTCAATCTCCCAAGCATTATCATGTTCCATATGCAGAAGAAGATTCGAGACTGTGCTGGAAATCTTCCCCACAACACTCTCATCATGAAGGTACTTATGCATTTTAAGGTACCTGTTGAAAGATTATGTGACCATAAATCTCCTGTGTTTTTTCGTGAGTCAAACTTGAAGAGCATGGGAATCAAGCTCACTCCACGACCTCCATCTCCTACTCTGAAGGAGAGTGTTCTTATGGAGAAGGCCTCAAGAAGAGGAACCACCTTTGAGATTCTTGAGAATGAGCATCAGGGGGATATCAGAAAAGATGAGTTCAAGACCTCCAAGCCATCCCCTCATCTGAAAAGGAAGAAGCTCCCTGTCAGGAGTTCAGCAAAGGTGTCTCTAGAAGCTATGGACTTGCACACTCAGACATCTGAACCTGTTCAGAAGGCTTTGCAAAAGCCATCTGAAATTGTGGGTCAGGGTTCTGAAGGTGTAAGAACTCTTAAGCCTACTTCTGAAACAGAAGGAAAAGCTCATGAGGAAGAGGTAGCTAAGATTGCTGATCCTGAAGCTTTGGCAGCAGCACCTCTGGCTGCATGTCCTTCTGATCCTGAGCTTATTCAAGTAGCAGCCCTTGCTACAGCTTTGGAGAATGAAGAAATGGAGAAGAAGGTTGAGCAAGAAAAGACTGATTATGCTCTTGCAGTAGTCTCTCAGCTAGCTCTTGCTGAAGATGAAAGGCTAGCTTCCATTGCTCAAGAGACCAAGAAGAGAAAAAGATCCAGTACACAGCAAAGAAGGAGAACAAAAACAAAGTTATTTCAACCAGCTCCAGAACCCTCTGTTAGGATTACAAGGAGCATTGCAAGTCAACTGGAGGAAATGGATGAGGCTGGAAAGTATCAAAACTTTGTCAAAGCAAACCTGTATTTCAAGAGAAGAAGAGAAGAAAAGCAAGCTGAAAAGGAAAAGGAGAGGGAACCTGAGAAAGCTAAACCTCCTCAGAAAAGGCTCAGGGTAAGGTTTGATAATGTGACCTCATCACCACCTTCATCACCTGAGAAGAAAACAGTAGAGGAGAAAGAAGAAGAAGTACTTCCATCACCTCCCTCATCACCACCTTCATCACCTTCATCATCTTCAGAATCCACTCAGTCTGAAGACCCCACAGATGAACATCAGCAAGGTGACAACTCTGAAGTATGGAAAGGAAGCATGTTGCCTGAGCATATAAGGCTAGGACCCAAAAGTAGGGACTTCTTCACAGAGCCTACATTTGATCCTTATGTTTTTCCTTTCACTCAGCACCAATATGATGAAGTTGCTGATGTACCCCAAAAAAAGTATGAGGAACCTTTCAGTGAGAGGGTCAGAGTCCCCAAGTTCCCCAACTTATTTGAAGAGCTGCAGTTTTTCAGAAATGAACCCTCCATCTCTCTTCACCATGGCCTTATCAAGCACACTGCTGGTGAAGAAAGGGCAAAGTATCAAGGCAGTTCAGATCAGTTTTACTCAGGCTAGATTGAAAAGATTAGAAAGGGTGCAATTCCACCTGCTCATAATTGGGCTCCACTTAACCCCTTCTCTGGTGACTCCCTCAGGTTGTCTAATGATGAATGGTGTTTTGTCAGGCAACTGTCTACTGAAGCTGAACTTTTTGAGAGGGACTACATGAAGTCAGTAGGCATGAGAGGCTATAGGCCACCTAGAACAATCTCAATCAGGCCAACCACAGAGATTCTGGTGCGACCTGACAGGATTGTTCCTAGGTACCCCCTGGAAGAAGGCCCTGCTGACAAGTTCAAGGAACCTAAAGCTTATCCAATTCCCCAGAAACCTTTAACTCCAACAGAATGGAAGGAGCTACCTGCTCGGATCAAAAGACAAGGTGGAGGTTTAGATCATAGCTACAGGGATAGGGTATGGTTATCCCACTGAAAGATCAGAGAGGATGCTGGATCTGGATCTGCAGGACCAGATGATGACTCCATCATAGACTATGGTGTCTCCACCAATGTGCAGTATCAGTATACAAGAGGCAGATTCCCCATGTCTGAACCCTTTAATGAAGACCGGAAGCTAATCTGCCCTATCAGAACTTTCTTCTTTCCTGTGAGTCATCCCGAAGATTATGGGTTGCATCTAGGACTCGATCTGCTCAGATTCGTTTGCAGGCACATTCAGATCATTCTATATGAAGTGGAACTGAATCTTGAGGAAGAGAACAGGAAGCTAAGGCATCAAGTGAAGAGCTTGGAGAAAAGAAATGCTACTCTTGTTGCTAAGCAAGATCAAATCCTTCAAGAGCAACAACACATCAGAACTGGGCAAGAAGAATTGAAGACTGCTGTCATTTCTCAGATTGACAAGGCAAAGGAATAATTTCTCTCCTTTATGAAAGAGGCCTTGCTGAAGAAAGATGGCTAGTCTATGATGTTTAGCCATGTTTGGTGTTAACTTCATTTTGAGTGCTTAATTTCTGTTATGTGAACTCTTTTGCCTGATAATATATTCTGTTTGTTCTCATGAATGCTGGTATCTCAATGTTTTTACTGTGATTATTTTGAAGTTATGCTCTGAAATTCCCTTTTGATTGATGACAAAAGGGGGAGTATTAAAACTAACAAAATCTGAAGTAATTACAGGTCTCAGGGGGAGTATTTGATAAGAGTAATTGATCAGAATCTGTTTGACCTGAGAGATCTTTATCTGAGGGGGAGTTATTTTTTTAAGTTTATTTTATTTTAAAACTCCTTTCAGATTTCTTTATTTTAAACAAATTTGTCATCATTAAAAAGGGGGAGAATGTTGAGTTTCAAAAATATCATAAGGTAAATTATAATGTTTTAGATAGCTCACTTCTCAAGTTTTAATGCTTAACAAATTTGGGTTAAAATACTTATCATAGATACATAAATGTTTAATGACTTATCTATGATTTCAGCAAGTCATTCTGAACTTATAAAGACTGTCTGAAGTGCTGTCAATCTGTCTAAAGTGGAAAATCCTTCTGAAGGTTCAACCTGTCTGAAGTGTTGAAGCCGTCTGAAGTGTGCAACCCGTCTGAAGTGTTGAAGCCGTCTGAAGTCTCATTAATGACGTGACACTCTTTGCTGAAGTATGTGAAGACATCTATGAAATTCTGCTGAGTCAAGCGTTCTCTGCTGCACGTACCTTTTCAAACATATTCATGGCAAGGAACACAGAGACCTTTCCTGGTATATTTGAATTTCATACACCACTGAGGAAATCCCTGCAACGCAGCCTTTGCAGCAACAACAGTGGCAGCTTTATGGCAGCAACAACCTTGTACTGTGTCAGAAAAATCAGAACTCTCAGAAGCATGTCTCACAACGGATTAAATAACATTTAATGCTATCTCTAAACGGTGGTATTTCAACGGATTGAAGATTGGTTATAAATAGCCCTTCATGAAGACCATCAAGTGAGTGACTGCATATACAAGAAAGTCTAAGAGAAATCACGCTGCAAGTTTTTCTCTGTAAAAACACTCTGATTTCATATTCATTGTACATCATTTGTATATCCTGAGCATACCTCAGTTTTTATTGTACATCGTCTCTGTTTAAGCTTCAAACTTGTGTAGTTTAAAAGCTTAGACATATCTCTTTGTAAAAATTGTCTTTGACCCTGGAGAGGCTTTTCTGTAAAAGAATACTTGGTTGTAGAGCCTGAAGAGGCTTGACTGTAAAAGAATACTTGTAATCTTGGTGAATATTAAGAGAAAATCCAAGTGCTAGTTGGCATTGGGACTGGACGTAGCTCACAGTGGTAGTGAGTGAGCCAGGATAAATTCCTTGGCTAAGTTTTCTATCCTTTATCTCTTGTCAATTTATTTATACTAACCAAAGGGTGTTGAAAACTGTTCTGATAATTTTAAAAAGCAAGAAACCTTTTTAAAGATCTTTTTAGAAGCTTTCTTAAGAAACTTCAGACAGTCTCTTAAACCTGTCTGAAACCGTTGTAAACTTAACCGTTTGCGAAAAGCTTCCATAAATTATTAAGAAACACTATTCAACCCCCCTTCTAGTGTTTCCCTGTGTTTCTACAAAATGCAAAAGAATAAACGATAATGTGAAAGGTATAGATTACTAGCAAATAAAAAAAATGTGTAAAAGCACTCAAAGGAATAATAAAAGATGAAACGTCCACTCAAATTGAAATAGTTACTATAATGAAACTCCACTCAAATTGTAAAATTCTATGGAAGTGATATAATCATTTCAACAATGGAAGTTGAAAATGTGTTTTTGGAAAACAATCACCATTATTAAAAAAATACATTAATATGATTTATGTTCATATGTATTTAATAAAGGTTAAAAAAGTCTAAAATAAAATATTTTAAGCAAAATGACATTTTTACCATTAATTTAGGAGGGAAAAGTTATTTCTAGGGCAACCTCAAGACTACCTTACTTTTAATATATAAAGATTTCGGTAGCTAGATAAAGCACTTAGAATATATAAAATTATATAAAAAAACTAATACTTATAACATATTTTGTAACATTAATTGTTAATATATTTTATTTATCATTTAATAAAATTCACATGCAATTTTAGATTATTAAAAAACTCACATATATAATATTTTTTATGTATATTTTGGAAGTTAACTCTAACATAATTTTAGTTCGACCAACTTAATGGCTTATCAACCTCCTACTCGATTGACTTACCAACCATCTTGGTTGCTGTCCAACTTCACTATCTACCCCTAGGTGTGTTATCAACTACTTCTCCATGTTTCACTTAGAGGAAAAGACATGCAAGTGATTTCATAAAATTCTCTCCATGCTAAGGATGTCATATGTCCCATTAAATTATGCTAACCAGTTGTTGATGTGACTACACTCACTAAATGTATTGGGGTAGAGGCCACTCACACACAACTTTCTTATAAATTGGGGCTTTATACACATATAAAGGTAACATCTCTTGATCATAGCAAGACTTTCTTAGAATTCAGGTGGATTCTATGGTGTGACAACTTAAAAGTTGAGCACCAGTGGTACACCCTATTTGACCGGCAACAACCAGTGGGCGTCACCTATTGTGTTTTTTAAAATTTAAATTTTATAATAAATATCAGTTAAGTGAATGTAATTGCAGAAGGACGCTGTTCTTATCCACTTCATGAACCTTGCTCTATTCCGTATTGGTAATGGTTAAATAGGATAAGGTAAGGTGTAAAGGCAGTGCATGTAATCATCCAGCAACCTTTTCCGACCGTGATTGTAAGCGGTATCTCACTAAAGGTCGCTCCCTGGTCTATTTTCCGATGAGTTGAATCCTCCTGTAGCAGGCTTAGTAGGTTGAAGTTTTTAGTTGATCTACAACAGATCTGAAAGGTTCCTCTTATATACCAATGTGTAAGCGATGAGATCTGGGAGGTTCCTCTTAAGTGGTGAGATCTACGATCCCGTATCCTCCTTGCGAGCTTGTGACCAGAAGCAGAAGTCGCCGGGCGCCTGAGCCGGGGTGATTGTAAGCGGTTCTTCCCCCTGCGCTGGCTTATTGGGTTGAACAGTTCTTATTTTGCACAAAAACAATGATTGATATTCTTACTCTCTTTATCAACAACTTCCAAGCTCACATGGTTGCAGGTTTTCCGTTGTACGAACTTCTCTGTCGTTGGACTTTACCGCCGTGATACTTGGGAATATGAAGGACCTTCCCACAATGATAGAAACTATCTCAAAACTTTCACTAATAGGTCCCTGGTAATAAATCTATGTCACACATTATAATATAAATAAATCCAACGGTGGAAAAAGATATCTCACTGATGATGCAACTCCCTAATTGTCTCACGCTAGACAACGCCTAGAATTCATACCCAAAGCCTATGTCAAGTGTGTTTCCAAGTACAACACTTATTTCCCAACGTTCCTGTCATCAAATAAGCACCACCACTAAAATATCTATCAAAGTTCCACTGTGAACAAATTTCCGGCATCAAAGGATGAAAAAGTTATTGCGATCATATGTTGCCTAACGTTCCAACCACCATCAAAATATCTATTGGAGTTCTACCATGAACAATATCCTTTACGAATCATTTATCACATCTCATATACTCATTCTCTATTCCCTCCTTTTGTTTTGTTATTATATATAGATTGTTATGTCGAAATAACATTATTTTGTGTTTATTAAGACACCATTTGGTTTGGCGTTAGGCCATCCCAAACAGAGTTATAGTGATCTAAAATTGAGTTTTGAGATTTAGTTTGTTGTTTGGATAAAATTTTGACAAATCAACAAAATCAATTATCTTTTTAAAAACATGGTTATTGAGAATTGAAATTATTGTCAATTTTATTAAAATGTGGTTACATTTTTATATATCTATCCTGATAAAAATTAATAAATACCTATTTTGATAATTTTATCTCTAAAAGTGATTTTACTTTTTTTATCCAAATAAAATAAATTTTATTTAATTTGATTATAATCTATAGCATGTTTGGTTTACTATAAAATCACGTTATAATCATGGATCATGACTTTCAGATCCATATTTTAAACGTGATTTTATAGTTAATCAAAATGCACCTTTTTTACTAAAATGATTTTTTTAAAATCAATTTTACTTATATCAATTCTATCGAATCATAAATAAAACAGACATTAAAATTAAAAGCATATTTAATTTAACGTTAAAATAGAATAAATTTATACTAACAGTTACGTTGAAAAAGTTTGGTATAAATATAATCTACGCTTATATGGAGTGGAAAGCATAATTACTTGATTCATGATAGCCTGTGTGCTGGAGGTGGGGTCCACGCGCCACGAAGGGTGTCTGCTGTAGCATAGCACTATAGCAGGGGCCAGATTGTTTCGTGAAATAAATAGCAATGAAACGACCATTTCTAGCGCGTGGGACCCTTATTATCACCGCTAATTAAGATTAATTATTTAAAAATAACATGTTAACTATCTATCTTAACACAAAGTAGAAGTTTCTGAATTAAAAATATAACATGTACCACGGTACCAGTAAAAAAATCAAATCAAAACTAAAAATAATAAACACTAGAAATTACAAGTCAAGTAAATAAACTATAGTTCATTAGCAATAATGAAAACAAACTAATTTTTTTCTTAACAATTGTCAATAAATAAAAAATATTAATTAAACATAATTTCAAAAAATATTAAGATCAAAATAAAAAACTTAAATTTTTTTTTTAAAAAAAGAGAAAAATATAATAACACTATTAATCTATCAGTTGACATCAACTATTCCAATTTTAAGTAATATTTTGATTCGAGTTGGATATACATGTTCAGCAAGAGAATTTTATTGTCCATGAAATTTCTCGCCATCTCGAGTATCTCCCTTAAAAAATATTTTTAATCACATTAAAAAAATTATTTAAATACATCGATAATAAAGTTAAAAATCTTATAAATACCGCATGAGATAATTTTTTTATTTTATTATACATTATATAATATTCTTTATAATAATTATTTTAGCATGAATTATTTGTCAATACAAAGTTAATTCGTTTTCTAAATTATTTATTTTCTTTTTTCGATGGTTTTAAGTTTCACATAATTTAAAAATTTCAATTAAAAATTATATATCAAATTACTTTTTTCATGAGTTGATTTGGATCCCTTAATTTTTTTATTCAATTCAATAAAATTTAGCTACGAAATAGTTAAATAAAATTAAGAAACCAATATCTGTAGCTAATCTCTAATATTTCATAGCTAAATTTTGCTGTTACACTCTACCGAATTGTACCTTAAATAGATAGAGAGGAAATTGTGTAGACTTGGTAGAGGACATTGAATTTGCATGTAGGCTTGTCTATTCCAAATTAATAAATAAACCAGTCAACTCATTTTCACCTCTTACTGTATAATAACGGAATTGAAAAAGTGAAAATCAGCGTATTATTAATTATTGATAGAATTTCCATTTCCTTTTTTCTTTTATTTTCTTTTCACTTTTACTTTGCCCCCTTTTCTGGTGTTGTTGTTCATGTGAACATAATTTATACTGATTGAAGCTCTGTAGTTATGTTATAGGGTTTAGAGAGAGATTTTTCTTGGACACGTCTCACTGCACCATACAGCAGCAGCAGCAAAGGGAAATCATTCTTTGAGTCCCCAGAAAATATATCTTAGATTTTTCTCTTTCTTTCTCTCTTTTAACACGTTCTTTATAGGGATCCGGGATCTTCTCAACCATTGCTCCTCCCACTTTCATATGATCGGTAAGATATCTCCCTCATTTGAATCTTCTTCTTCTTCTTCTTCCTCCCATTTTTCTTGCTTGTTTGACTGTTTTTCCTTCTGGGTAATTTCAAAGTTGAGTTTTTTGAGGTCCATTTCGTGTCCCTAGTAAATCCTATTTAGTAAGGTTTGGTGGGTCTTCTTCATTTATGACTCCGAATTTGTTTCCCGTGTGCATCTTGCATTGATTTTTCCTAAAGTTGGATCCCATATGATTCACCTAGTACTGGGTTAGTTCATCAGTGTGTTTTATGTTTTTGTCTTGTCTTGTCTTTCAAGGTTTGTGTTGTTGTCGGTAGTAAACAAATGCATTACCTTTACTTGTTGGGCGCCTAGAGAAACATGTGTTACCGATGGAGCTTAAGCTCCACGCTGTTGACAAGATCTGAAAGTTGTTTGCATTTCTTTTACCTTTTACAGTATGTTGCAGACTAATAATTGCTTCATGATGGTGATTGAAAGTAAACTGACATGATTCATTGGAGCTTAATTTCTTTGATTGGAATCAATTATCTTGCTTTGACTTGTATTTTCGTTATGGATCTTGAGTGGATGATGTAGTACCTAGCCTCGGGAATTTGTTAGTCTACTCTTTCCAATTATGTAGTTCTGAATAAGAACTGGTCTTTTCAGGATCTACATGGCAAAGCCAAGTTCAGCTGATAGTAGGACTAGAAGCTCTGTGCAGATCTTTATAGTAGTCGGTCTATGTTGTTTATTCTATATATTGGGTGCATGGCAGAGAAGTGGTTTTGGAAAGGGTGACAGCATAGCATTGGAGATTACCAAGAAAGGTGCGGACTGTAATATAGTTCCCAATTTAAGTTTTGACTCTCACCATGGTGGACAAGTTAGTACAATTGATGAGGTTGATTCAAAACCTAAGGTATTCGAACCTTGCAAGGCTCGTTACACCGATTACACTCCCTGCCAGGATCAACGGCGTGCCATGAGCTTCCCTAGAGAAAACATGATTTATCGAGAGAGGCACTGTCCCCCTGAGGAAGAGAAGTTACATTGTTTGATCCCAGCACCCAAAGGGTATGTAACTCCATTTCCATGGCCAAAGAGCCGTGATTATGTTCCATATGCTAACGCACCCTATAAGAGCCTTACAGTTGAGAAGGCTATTCAGAACTGGATCCAATATGAGGGAAATGTGTTTAGATTCCCTGGTGGTGGAACCCAATTTCCTCAAGGTGCAGACAAATATATTGATCAACTTGCTTCTGTGATACCTATGAAGAATGGGACAGTTAGAACAGCACTGGACACTGGTTGTGGGGTATGTTTGTCATTGCAAATTCCTAGGGGGCTTATGTCGAACTTCTTTTGTCATTTTTGTATTTGTTAGTTTGATTAGTAGATAATTAGTCCGCTTTAGCTTTGTATTCTGAATGCGAGGTTGTTATGCTCAGGTTGCCAGTTGGGGTGCGTATCTTTGGAGCAGAAATGTTATTGCCATGTCATTTGCACCAAGGGACTCTCATGAAGCACAAGTACAGTTTGCTCTTGAAAGGGGTGTACCTGCTGTCATTGGTGTTCTGGGAACCATAAAATTGCCTTATCCATCTGCAGCCTTTGACATGGCACACTGTTCTCGCTGCTTAATTCCTTGGGGAGCAAATGGTGAGACTTTTACATTAAGAACTCAGTTTTTCTACGAAGTACATGCTGTAAATGAGAAAGCACAACGTTTAGTTGCTCATTCATATTCTGTTTTATTTGGCACCTTATTTCATGTTACTTGTGATAAAGATATTTAAAAGTGCATTTTTGGTTTGTACTTGCAGATGGAATATATATGATGGAAGTTGACCGAGTTCTAAGACCTGGTGGTTATTGGGTGCTTTCGGGTCCTCCAATCAATTGGAAGGTTAATTACAAAGCCTGGCAGAGACCTAAGGAGGAACTCCAGGAAGAACAAAGAAAGATTGAAGAGATTGCTAAGCTCCTTTGCTGGGAGAAGAAATCTGAGAAGTCTGAAATTGCCATCTGGCAAAAAACTGTAGACTCTGAAGCATGTCGAAATAGACAAGAAGATTCTGGTGTAAAATTCTGTGAATCAACAGATCCTGATGATGTCTGGTATGACTCTTCCTTTTGTGTATCATAAGTATTAACAAAATCATCCTTTTTTTTTTTTTTGAGCAAGAACGTATTGTTTGGATTTTATATATCCTGAAAAACTGAGTATCACTTAACTTATGTTCAGAAGTGGTGTACTGACTTGGAATGACTTTGTTTTGTGGCTACAGGTATAAGAAAATGGAGGCCTGTGTTACTCCCAATCCTAAAGTTTATGGTGATCTTAAGCCATTTCCACAAAGACTATATGCCACCCCTCCTAAAATTGCTAGTGGCTCTGTTCCTGAAGTTTCGGTTGAGACGTACAAGGATGATAACAAAAAGTGGAAAAAGCATGTAAATGCTTATAAGAAAATTAATAGACTCCTGGATTCTGGAAGGTATCGCAACATCATGGATATGAATGCTGGTTTGGGTAGTTTTGCTGCAGCTATTCAATCTTCTAAGTTGTGGGTCATGAATGTTGTGCCCACTATAGCTGAGAAACATTCACTGGGTGTCATATATCAGCGGGGACTCATTGGCATCTATCATGATTGGTATAGTTTTCTAACTTCTTCCTCCTATTTTATTCATAGCATGTCTTGATCATATCTATTTAAATGTGTTTCGACTATATACACTAATTCTTAAGAGAAGAGAAAACAAGAGATATATGGAAGAATACATGTGTCTAAACTATATGAAGGAGATGTATTGTATTGATTGTAAATAATAAATACAAAGATTTACAATTACTCTAACTACCATAATTACAAGATATTATACAACATACAATTACCCTATTTTCATTCTTTCTAACCAAAATCTTGTACTATTATTATTTATTAGAATAAAATTTTCAAATTTCTAAAAGTGTGATATGAATTGATGTAGGCACGTAGTCTGCCATTTAGTATGCTATCTTGTATTGAATTGTGACTAGCTGCAATTATTTTGTAATTGGCTTACTTATTCCTCACATAGCTGGACAATTATTTATTTATTTATTTATTTGCATGTACCTTTATGATCCAGGTGTGAAGCCTTCTCCACCTATCCAAGGACATACGACCTCATTCATAGTCATGGTCTCTTTAGTCTGTACAAAGACAGGTAAGTGTTCCTTTCATTATATGATTATTCAGTTATTCTTCCTATTATTTTTAAATTTGAATTTGATATAGATTTTAAATCAAATGGAGGCTTGCTTAGAGTGCAATTATAGATTATTGTTTAGCTGGTATGAAATTGTTTTCTAGGTAATGAGCTTTAACATCGCTCGAAGTTGAAATGGAATTTCTTGGGGATATTTGTTGCATCTATTGAGAACCTGTACATCCTGTATTGTTGAAAGCATTTTAACCTGTGCTATTTAGGCTCTGATCATTGTATAAAATGTTGATCCTTGCAAGTAACCAGCATTTAGAAATAGATGATAATTAATTGTTGTCATGAATCCCTGGCTTCATAGTTATGTGACTTGTTGATCTTTTTATCCTGCTCCACGGCCCACGGGTAATCAGCTAGTGGTTACACCTTACAGTGAGATTGCTATAACATCTTTTATGGCTGTTTTGTTCACTGAATCTTGTTCAGCAGTCAATTTTTATGCCTGTGGATGTCTGAACAAGCCTCTTGAAGGGCTACAGCTGAGTGGCTCCCTAGAATTTGGAGCTTATATCATGTGCATCTGGCTGGTTTTAGCTAATGATTATCAATACTAGAACTAGAACCACTTGGTTTTAGTTCTCTTTTTTCTCTTTTCAGTTGTGTTGTTCTTGTGCCTCAAAAACCTGTATGTGATAATTAAATGCAGATGTAACATAGAAGATATTCTTTTGGAGATGGACCGGATTTTGCGGCCAGAAGGTGCTGTGATATTCCGCGATGAGGTTGATGTCTTAATTAAGGTAAAGAAAATTATTGGAGGAATGAGATGGGATACTAAAATGGTTGACCATGAGGATGGTCCTCTTGTTCCTGAGAAGATACTAATTGCTGTCAAGCAGTATTGGGTTACAAACACCACATCAACACAATAGTCACTGAAGACAAGTTGAAAGGTTTGGCCTTAGGATGCTACCACCTTTCCAAATTCGAGCCCTTTAGAGTTCATATGGTTTTGTCACGAGCATTTTGGCTTTAACTAATCATCATGACTGTGGCGCTGGGAGGAGGATACTTGTGTTATTCTTAGTTGTGACTTTGCTTTAAAGTTTATGGTATTAGGTTTTTTCTTTTCTATTCATAATTTAATTATCTTGTTATACGATGTTACATTCAAAAGTCAAGCACATACTGGCTTTTTTCAATAGTTTTTTTCTTATTTTCTCTAAATTTCAAGTTGCAGCCTCTTTCTCTATCGGTCCACTGTACTGGTGATAACTTGTCTGTGTTTTGTAACCAACAATAGTGAATGGTTCTATCTTCTATAGCTAGAATTCCCTCATTGCTTGCAAGACTAAAATTGAGTTGCTCCATGATTCGGCTATTCCCATGTTTTTTATCGTCCAAGAAAGGTTGATAGGCAAATTCAATTGTACTGTATCAACTTGAATTGTGTCAGAAAGTTACAAAACAAAAAATCTACTATCTTTACCAACATTAATAATTGACCATTAACAGAACCATTATTATTTTTTATACCTATAATTTGCTTTAAGGTGGCTGTGAAAACATAGCTTAATACTTAAAAAATGAATAATATTGCTATAGGCATTTTGACGGGTAACAAACCGACTGTTGTTTTTAGAATTCAATTTCAACCATAATTGATTAAGAATACTCTCATTGCTTGCAAGTCAGGCTGAAATTGAATTGCTTCCAGATTTGGCTGTTGCTAAGTTTTTGACCGTCCAAGAAAGGTTGGTGGACTAAATTAATAGTGTGTTTGGTACTCTCACTAGCGCTACTCGAACCAACATTTATAATGTGATTTTAGGGTAAACCATCACATTATAAATGGTTCATGTTATCAAATTCCAATTGTGTCAAAAAGTTCCCAAAACAAAACATCAACAATTTTTATCAAAATTGATAATTGACCATTAACAGAACCATTATTCCTGATATCTATAATTTGGTTTAAGATGATTGTGAAAATGCTTAGCACTTAAAAAAAATGATTGGGAAATTACTGGTTTTTTCTGCTAGATCTAGTCTGGAATTATAGTAAGCTGTCATTGAGCCACAAGTGATGTAAATATGTAACGGTTTGAGTAAATCCCCCCCCCCCCCCCCCCTATCTATAATTTAAGGTTTACTTAATAGATCAATTAACTTTTTGCTTATAAAAAAACTTAAAAAATGATTGCTAATGTTGTAGGCATTTTGGCAAGTAACAGACCACCTGTTGTTTTTAGAATTGGATTTCAACCATAATAGTTGTGTGTGTGTGTGCTGGGGACCATACATGGTAAGTGGCAATAGTAATCACATTTTCTTCACAATAGTAGTGGTGGAATTGTTGCACAATTTCAAGGGATGCTGACAAGCAGCATACCCTTCTTTGACAAATCTTATTTTGACAGCAGATAGGGCTCCACTTCCACTCAGCATTCTTGGTGCTCTAGTCTTTGTTGCTCTTTTCTTACCTATGGCAATGCAATCAAAATGGTCACAAAGGTGGATGTGCAAAGCATATTAGCCACCAGTGAAAATGTCAACTGTGTTACTGTAGAAGTTAAAGAACAAAATAATGTGCTAAATTGTCAACAAAGTCGTGGATCAGACCCCTGCTAGCCACAACCACAAGAGAAATCTAGGTTGTCATGAAACATCCTAATACCCATCTTGCTTCTAATTAGAGGTCACGGGCTGAAGAATCCCAGGATGCCCTGCAACAGGATATTTACAGACAGTATAGGCCACCAGTCAATTCTAGACAAGGTACACTGCTGAGTATCCAAGACAAGCCAGGCTAGTCATGGTGGGGGACTGCAAGTGCATGCTACACTATAGGACTAGCAAGAAAGGTTGGCGTGAATTAATTGAAAGGAAATTTCTAAACGTAAGTTAAGCTAAGATGTTGGACGTGGACAGAACAGGTGAATCAGATAGGCTAAGGAAGAACACAAGGGGTTTGGCCAAGTGAATAAAGAGACAAGACAAGTAATAATTGATTAACTGGTTATATAACTAGATTAAACTCCAGCAATTTATCAGTTAAAATTAACATCATGGTCTGACTTATCAAGAATTTTTCTTAACTGAAGGGTCACTTCAGTTGTCTATATTAAAGCTACTGTGACTGGGGTCCGCTGAAGCTACTTATTATCTATCCTTTATTTGGTTTTTGCTTAGAGTGTGGTGTATAATAAGCACATGGAATCTTGTCAATATTTTATGTCTGGTTTGGATTTATATGGTTGATATGATAGGCTAATTAATGTCACTGGTAATAAATTTTCTTGCTTTGTTATTACTGTGAATTTTGTGTGGACAGCATATCTCTGAGTCAAGCAGACAAGTTTCTGCTGGTTGGTTACTCTCCAAGGCAGGGATGGTTTTTGTGGTTTTGGCATTCCAAGCATAAACATTTGTTCATTTTCCAAAATGTAACCAAGGAATCAGTATTGTCAAAGCATCATTCTATACAAAACAGGCAAACAACAGTACAACTACATTAACTGCATTCAAGCACCAATTAGTTCCTTTATGTCCCTTCTTGTCTGTCACAATTAAATCTCATTAGCAAATTTGATTATTTAATATTTGATTTATTTAAAGGTGTATCAACTAGAATGCACTTTTCACTGGGTTAGATCCAACTGTGAAAAGGGAAAAGGCAATACTTTAAAAACGATGAGACTACAGATTATCCAATCAAAGTGGATAAGAACATGTTTCTCTCTAGTAGTTATCATCCTTCCTCCTGGAAGGGGACAAATCATAGGCTTTCCAATAAGGAACATATTACTGTTAATAGAGGCAGCTAAGGGCCTTCTTTTTCTGTTTTCACTCTTAATTACAATTTACAAAAATTTCACCTTATTTTCATTCTATTTCCAGTTTTTAAAATTTTGTATAGGAAACATTGAAAACAATATAGGTTGTTTCATTACTTCCTATACAAATCATTAAAAATAGAAAACAAAATGACATTTTTATAATTAAAGGTGAAAATAGGAAATAAAAACAGAAAAAAGATTATGCAAACTATATAGGCCCAAACTTTCTCCATATTTTGGAAGGATTCTATGCTAATGCATATAAATTAGGCAGACTGTTGATAAAAATCGTTATCAGTCTGATATCAAGAAATTTCCGCTTATAGATGAAGTGTCAATTAGGCTACAAGCACATGGCCCTACCTACTTGACATTGTGCATATTCCATTAGCCTGCTTAAAGAGGTACTCTTAAATATGCCAGGCAGCCATTCAGCTATTCATTTTAAATGCTCTCTTGCATCCATTTCCTTTCCCTCTATCTAGCTTTAGCCTTGCTTTCACATAATTTTTCCTCCATGTTTGTTCCTTGAACAACTTTCCATATTCTTCTGGCCCTTTTGCACTCAAAAGTTCTCATAATATTGATTCTTTTACTTATAACTATCAAAGTATTTTACTATCTTTGTCTTTACCACTTTCTTCCTCTCATTTTGTTCCTCTTGTGCCTGTTTTTCTATCAGCCTTTCTGCAAAAAGGTTCTGTAGGGCCATTTTCTAAGTACTTTATACTTAATTTCCCTTTATAATCCTTTAACTATGGTTATCACAGCAACCACTTCCAACAGCAGCCTCCATCAGTTGCAAACTTTCAACTCTCAGACTGACAACAACCATCTCCGTGATGCTTCCTTCTCTTCATACCTGAACAACAATGAAGGGACTTTAGCTGAGTCAAGCCATCAAGGTATCAGCAACAAAAAGGATCCTCTTTACCAAGGAATAAAGAAGGAAGAATACGGAGAAATTGGAGTATTTGATGCAGAAAAGTACTTCAATGGAGGAGAGATGCAGAACCAAAATGTTGCTAACATGGATGCTATTAAGCATCAGCACCAGAAAGATGAACAAAGAGCTATAGAAACTAGGAAGTACAAAGTTCAGTATGGAACTCCGAGTGTTCGCTCTGAATCAAGTTTGAACAGCCAAAGTACACTACTACAAGGTGCTCTGAGGAATTCATCAAGGAACAGCAAAGACAAAGTACAGAGAAAGAGTTTTCTAGCCGGTTTTGGTTGCAAATGCTCTTGTTCTGACAAGAATTCTGTTGATATCAGCGACCATGCAGGTGAAATCAGTTTTAACAAAACTTCTACTTATGGTGCAGTTCATGGAAAAGCAACCTCAAAAAAGATCCTCAATGCTGATCTAGATGCCAATCATTCTGCTAAAATAACTAAGCCTCATGCAGAACTCTTGATCAATAAAGATGTCTTCTTCCAAAAGCCAGAGAAGTTAGGTGTAGGATTGAACAGAGAAAGCAGTTTGGAATTCCCAACTGTGAATGCTAGTACAGGAAATCAACTGGTCAAGATGCAACTTCAACAAGTAGAGAAGCCAAGGAAATCATTGGAAGTGTTTGGTTCCCCAATATTGGATGCCAGGAGCAAGTCCTTGAGTTTTGATAAAAGGTTGACAATACCCCCTTGGGATGCTGCACCTAAAATGGAAGAAATTGACATCTCTGCAAATTCTGGTGCAAACTATGATGATGCTGGGAGTGATGCGAGTTCAGACTTATTTGAGATTGATAGCCTCACGGGCAAATCACACCCCTTCCTTGCTAAACCAACATCCAATGTTGCTTCTGGCTGTGCCAGCCCCACAACTTGTTATGCACCAAGTGAGGCAAGCATTGAATGGAGTGTGGTCACTGCCAGTGCAGTAGAGTACTCAGCCATGTCAGATTATGAAGATCAAAGGTCAGTAGCAACCACAAGGAGTCCAATAAGACCATCCTCAACTTCCACAAATACCAAACCAAAAGTCACCAAAGAGATTCAGAGGCGGCGTCCTAGTAAGCTGTTGGGTTGCAATAGCCAGAAAGCTGTGGGAGTTGCTGTTGATGCCTTCACCACAAATGAGAAACCAAGTTCTAACCCACAAATTCATCGTAAGTCAGACATCTTCCCTCAGGTGACAAAGTTTCAGGCAGAGACAAAGGAGGAAAATTTTGGTGCAAGACATGGACCGCATGCATATGCAACACCCCCACTTAGGCGTTCACACTCACCACATGCTTCACAACTTCTATACATTTAGCTGTTGCTTGATCACTTGTATATCTCTCTGTATTTGGACTTTGTTCAATTCTGTATCTTGAGTCTTCACTTGGTGTAACAGTTTTTATTTCATTGGCTACTGTGTTTTTCAACATAATGGTAGAAGAAGTAGATAAGCTTTTAGTACAGAGTCCGGAAGGCAAAGAAAGCATCTTATGGGGCATCGAATCCCCACATCAAATTGGAAGTGTCTTGTGTCTCCTTCTTACTGATCTTCATGTATGCTTCTGTATGTTTTGATATATACTTCCATTCAGTTGTTGTGGTTTCTGGTAGAAAAAGCTTTGATGAGAATGGATGCCTTGTATTCATGCATTTGGTCTCATATAAAGAAAGATAGGATGTGAAAGGTGACCTCGTATTGTCAAGGCAATGGAAACTGCCTCTTCAAATGCTCCCTCTCATATCAAGAGCCAGCTAGTTGCATAGCTTTTTGTTTTTATGCTTTTTTGGATCTGATCCCGAGGACTATATCCGTTTAGAAAAATGCACTTAGCATAGTTTTCAACAATTTTTCCTTTTCACTTTTCATGATATTTTCAAAGAGGACCACTTGCAAAAGGCAAAAAAGGAAAGTGAGATGTATACCTTCTTCCTCTATTGCTGGCTATCACTGCATCCAACCGACAAAGTGGAAAAGAAAAGCGATTATAAAGCTAATCATCCTTCAAAAATACAATGAGGGGCAATGATAGACAATTATGTACTGATAATTTCTCCTTCTCTTGTGCAATGAATGAATGATTCATGCCAGGAGCACAGTTTGACCATGTGATTATAAGAATTAAAAACTTGTATCCATAGGACAGACAAAAGATGTTACTAGTGAAGAACTTATTGATCAGACAACTGTCTAACAGATAACCTTCAAACCTCAAGGATAGAATGTCCTTACAGCAACATTCAACTAGAAAAAGTGACACCTTAATATGACCACAAGGAATGAACTATGAAACTAGCTGCATTTAATTCTAAAACTACCTCATAAATAAGGAGGTCCATTAAGTGAATCATTTTTCTTGTCATGGTCAATTTTCCAGAAATCTATCAGTTCAGATATATTAAACAAAAAAAGATTAAAATTAGTTTAACATGCTAGAAACTCCTTGCAATTTGATTCTGATGACTCAAAATAGAGGTTATTGTCAATTAAATTCAATTCATGTCTTAAATCCAAGCATATGCAGTGTCTGATTAATGCCTTCTCCTAAATGAAAGATCCATTTCCTCTAAAATGTAACAAATATCAAACCTTTCCAGTGAATGATATCTGTAGAGATACAGAGGGTTGAATCAGCTGATAATGAAGCTTTTCCGCAGAGACTTCCATAGCCAATGGCCAAGCATGCAGCCATGTGATACAGTGGTCGATAAGCAATATAACTTTGATAAAGCAAAAGCAGATAAGACATTAATGCCGCAAAAAGAGTAAGATCTATGCAAAATGGAATATCTTCCTGCCAACTTTATTGCTTGAGCAACCTTGTATGTGGTGCAAATTAACAAATTAATGGTCCACTCCAATCTACCAATCACAGTATTAAGTAGTTGTCATTTTTAATGTCTATGCATTATGAAAATGCTAAGGAGTGCCCTAAGGCACTTGTTAAGGAACCAAAAATAGAAAACTTTTATTGGAGTGTGTAACATTTAATGTGACAGATGCAATCAATACCGTGATTTCCAATAAAAATATTCTATTTATAGATCCTTAATTACAGTCCATTTAGGGCACTCGTTAGCAGGACCCTACTTAATAGTATTATTGACTATAAGATAACATTTGTGACCATGTCATGGACCACGAAAGAGATGATGGCATTTTAGCTCTATGATTGGGGCCCATTGGCTTTTATGTGGTGCCATAAAGAGCCTCAAAGGACTAAACAATTGAACTTGAGAAATGCCCAGAAAAAATGTGTCTGGGGGTCATATTCTAGTGTCTAATATCTTCATCATGAGCCAAGAAAGCAAATAAGGTATATTTGTTCGTAGTTAGAAGATGAATACGACCTAACGTGCCTGATTTAAATTTCTAACCACATATTCTTTCTTCACATTTAAGGACTTTAGATTGTTGATTTAGATGGATGGCAAAACATGTTCACCTCTTGTATCAATAATTACATAGAAAGGATAAAACTACTAGTCAGTCCTTTCTAGAGAAATCGAAAGAGGATTTGAGATGCTAAACAAATCCATGGCTCAACTCTTTACAACAACAAAAACAACTAACCCTTTTCTCATTAGATAAGATTGGCTACATAAACTATACGACTCTATACATGTATCTAAGTTGAAAGGCCAGGGATATGAGGGATCTATTTCTCATGCTTCTACTTCAGAGAGTAGTTAGGTTTCTTCAAACCTTACATTTGGGCAA
This sequence comes from Sesbania bispinosa, assembly GCA_026901365.1. Taxonomy (NCBI): domain Eukaryota; kingdom Viridiplantae; phylum Streptophyta; class Magnoliopsida; order Fabales; family Fabaceae; genus Sesbania; species Sesbania bispinosa. The sequence continues at coordinate 1,265,432 of QLOH01000094.1, read as the reverse complement.
AAGTAATAACTAACCTTTATTGGCCAAAGTTATACTTAATCCTCTCCCAACTGAAAAGCAAATGGACTCTTAATCCACAGTGTAGCACTACCAAGACTAATAGCGGGTTTTGTAAACCTCTATATAGCATAATAATTATAGGAAGGATAGTTGTGATTTTAATTCTCAAATAAGGGGTAATGGTTAGATAAAAACCTTCCAATAATAGTCATTTTAAGGATTCAAAGTCTTAAACTTACATGTAAAGTCCATTAGGGGTAATAGTCCATTTCCCAACCACTATTCGGTGTTTGCTACTTGATTTATAAATGATATCTCATGTTTGTGGAGAAATATGTATTTTGAGTTATTTAATGCATATGATATTATTCACTCTTTATGACAATATAATAGGTAATGCTTCATTGTATATAAAAAATGTAATAATCACTTCATAACAACTATAATGGATAAAATAAAATAAAAAATAGTTTTTGGGGGACAAAAGATAACCCCAAGGGGTTGGTCGAGTGGAGTAAGATAGATCTCACATTTATCAAGTCGCAAGTTTAAACTCTCATTTATCTTTTTGGAATGAGGTAAATGTAAGTATCTCGGTCAGTGCTCTTTGAGTCTGGAGGCACTCCCTGCTTTGGACTGTGTATTATCCCCTTCAACCTAAATTTTTTTCACCAAAAGAGAGATAAAAAGGTAATTTGTTAAGAAATGATGAAGAACAAAATACTTTTCAAATAATCTTTTATGGATGTTTTTAGGTTTCTTTCCTTTACATGATAATGTTTCACATTATATATAGGTGTAAGTATTTTGCCTCTCCAACAACATTAGTTAGGGAATGGTTTTGGATCCTCTAGAGTAATTTTAGCTATAAAATAGCTAGGAATCGGCTGTCAAATCACTAGGTAGTTAAATCCTGTGTAGTTAAAACCTAGTTATATTGTAGCTAAATTACCGGAAAGGCACAATGTGTAGGGATAATCCTTATGCCTATGGAATAGTTAAATATAGCTATTGATTTTACCTACAACAATTCGTAGTTATTTCTTATCTATTTGGCAGCCAAATTTGTTGGAGGTTGTTGCTTGGCTTGTGAGGATCTGAATTCGTGTATGTTTGGTAAAACTAGCTGAAAGATAAAAGTTGATAAATTAGTTAAGTTATTTAAAAGTGTTTGATAAAATTAACTATTGAATTAGCTTAAAATTATAAAATGATAGATAAGAATATCATTAATTGTTGAATCAAATATTAAAATTTGGATATTATATATTTTCAAATAATTATAAATTTATATATTTCAATTTATTTAAAATTATTTATAATCTTAAGAATTTTGTATAAATAAAATTTTAAATAATATTTCTATGAAAAATTATTTTACATTATAATTTTAAATTGTTATCAATAAAGATTAAATATATTATTAAAAAATAAAATAAACAATTCAATAATTAAAATAATTAATGTAATATAAAAAATAATAATCCAAGAAAGTAGTATTCAATAAAAAAAATATCATCTAGCATTTTACAATGTTGAATGGAGATTATTGAGTGATAAAATTATCAAAATAATTTCATCTAGTTGTTGAAAAATAAAACATTTTTAGAAAAGTTACCTCAAGTAACTTCTCAAATATCAAATCTGATGAAATATGCTCCAACAAATATTCCAGCTATCAATTTTAACTTTCATCTAGTTGAAATGACATGTCAAACATACTCTTAAATTATCTTACTTAACTAACTTATAAGTTTTCTTTAACTAAATTAGAAGTATTTGACAACAAAGTTTATTTAATAAGTTATAATTTATACGAGGTAGTATATATTTTGTATATATTTTATAAGTGTTTGGTATAAAACTCTAAGCCCTTCAGTTATTTTTTAATATTATACTATTTTTTTCATTATTATGCTATTTTAATTTAATTTTTTAATAAAATATTTTATCTTTAAATAAAAATGATAATATTTAAAAATCAATTACAAACCCTAAAACTATAATTACTTAAAAACATATTTTTTGAACAAAATAAAAATAGAAATTATTTATAAAAACAATATGAATATGAGATTTTAAGTCATTTTACAATTTTAGCTAGTTTAATAGTTAATTCTATCAAACACTTCATGGGTGGATACAAATAATATTTAAGAAAAATAGTATTATTATATACTCAAATAACTTGACTTGCAATTTTTATTTTATTTTTTATCAACCATAAAGGTTTTATATTATGACTTTTTATTGGAATTCATTTATATGAGTCACTAATTAAAAATAAACCATAATTATTCACTTATTTGGAGAAAATGGCTTCATCTAGTTAAAAAAATAAAAGAGAAGAGTAGTTGAAAAGGGAGGTAATGAATGAGTTAACTCTTAATGATAAAGTGAAAAATTGTATCAAACACAACACTTGTGACAAATTGTTGAGGCCACAAAACATTATTGATTAAACTAATGAAATGTCAACACTCAATACATTTTAAATTAAGGATTGTTCAGGATTGATTTTTGGATAACTCGGGTTATAACATACAAAGAGAAAAGGGGGAAATTTACATTAGGCTAATCCCAAGCCATAGCAGGGAACATTGCCCAAGAAGGCGTGTGTCAGGAGGCTAGCTTTTGGAAGAGCAGAAGGCCCTGCCAGGACAAGTTCAGCAGCGCTGCCAGTCTTTTACAAAAAAGGGAGAACACCTTTTTTTCCTTTAAAACAAGAGCTTGTTGATACACACCAAAAAGAAAAAAGAGTCGTTGAAGGTTTCAGCGCAACGCAGAAGCGTATTCTTTATGTCTATTGTAATTAACTATTAGTTAGCATAAGAATTTGATGTAAAGCTTGGTCCCCAAGTTTACGCGAATATATATGCATCAGGGGCAAACAAGTAAGGTAGACTGGAACCAAGAGAGAACTCCATAGCTAATGCAACTAAGCTTCACCAAGGTTATGAACCCCTCCATTTTAATCTCTATTTTTCATTTCTATACCGAAACAAGGATTTAATGAATATACATTGTCAGTCTAAAAAAAATTTACATTGTCATCTAATGATGTGTTGTCACATCATTTATTGAGTTTAATAACATATGAGGTGTTACACACTAAATGATGTGATAACAAATCATTGAATGACAATATAATTTTTTTTTTATACTAACAACATATACTAATTAAACGTATAAATTAATGACAAATATTTAGTCATATATCTTTCTTAATAAAATAATAATAATAAATATTATCTTCGTTCCTATTTAATTGTCTATTTAGAAAAAAAAAACACGCATATTAAAAAATGTAATTATTACTCTTATTTTCATGAAAATAAATTTTAAACTTTTTATTTTATCCTTTATCTCTCTTAGTACTATTGAGTCTCATTGATTTTTAATAGTGGGTCATTTATTAACATGAGGTAAAATAGAGAAAGATGTAATTATTATTGCATTGAATTTGTAAATGAAAAATTAAATAGAAACACAATTTTTCTCTTAGAATGTACAGTTAAATAAATTGAAGTAGTAATGATTTAATTTTATATTCATGCTAGTACCCTCATAAAGACATGAAGTCCTGCATAAATACCCTTGTTCCGTTTTGTTTTAACTATCCAGGACCAGGAGATCGCCAACGTGATCCATTGTCCATTTGCTTAAAATCTTTTGTTTAATACCCAAACAACATTTTCATACCTAAATCATTTTAATTATTCTCAACAAACTCATTATCTCCTTTAAATGCTTTATCTTGCCGCCTTTAAATTATTTATCCTTATCCAAACACAATGTAGCTATTTTCTGTGGTTATGAGAACTGAGAAGAAACCCTTCTGATCACGTTTTCAAATAGGTGTCTCCTTTTAAATCTCAGTGAACAAGAAGAAAAGAAACATACTTCAATTCTTTTAAAAATTTGTGGCAACTACGTCAGACAGCTCAATTACTTAAGAAACGAGAAGCCATAGCAAATTTGGCATTTTTTTCTCATCAAATACACATCTTCCCCACAAACAATCAAGTGCACACTAGAATACAAATGCTTAATTGACACAATACACCCATCTCATTCATTCATAAATAGAAATGGGCTCCACAGAGTACATGATTAGATGCAGGTCCATTCTCAACCATTTAATTTTAATGACCCTAGTTTGGACATAATTTGACCTTCCTAAGAACATAAAATCAGTGATCCAAAGTCGGCAAAACAAATTAAGTATTAGGATATCAAAAGTTGCATACGTAAGCAAGTTAAACAAGGTATGAGACCAAACCAGGGATACAAGGTAAGACTATAGCAGCCAGCAATACAAGGGTGAAAAAACCACACCGTAATAGGTTGCTCCTCAATTTCCTTTATTAAGTCTATCTAGTATGGACAGAAGGGAGGGAAAAATATAGAATAGGACACATCATATGTATATACAGACATTATCACTCTGGCAGTGCTGCTCATAACAAGGAAAAACAATACTAGTAGTACACATAAAGAATGCCTCATCAAGAAAAAAGGTTACTCATCCTTGTAATCTTTGCAAGGTCTAGTTTCAAAACCTCCTCCTGTCCTCTTCTCCAATGTGTATGGCATGTAGGTACCCAAGATTCGATCCCACATAACAAAGAATGGCTGTGAGAAGTTGTACTTGTTGCCATAGAGTTGATGGTGTACATCATGGTAAGCAGAGTTGTTTTTGAAGAATATATGGAAAAGGTTCCCAGGTAGCCATAACCCACAGTGATCATCCACAGTTTTAATGGTGGCAAAGGAGAAGAAGAAGATGGATGCTCGAGGGCTCATTCCAGAGACGAGGAAAGATAAAGCCCCACCCACAGTGTCATTAAGAAGCCCCTCCAGAGGATGATTGTACAGAGCTCCAAATGAATAGGGTACAATGAGTCTGTGATGTAGAGAGTGGATATGTTTGTAAAGGAACTTGTTCTGATGCATGTACCTATGCATAAAGTATTGCCATGTGTCCATTACCAGCATAGCAGTGACAAATTGTCTTGCTGAAACAAGGAGAGAAGCATTCTGACTGGCAGTATTTTGGTTATCGCTTCCTGCCACCTACACAATAACAAAGACTCAATTACAATTTTGTTACCCAGATTCAATCCTAATTTTACAAAAAAAAAAGAGTACAAGTAGATCAGTGAACAAGGTTTAGCTAGACAACACTTATAGTAAATGCAAACCTTTAAATTGATTCAGAGAAGTTACTGTTGGTAACAATTCACAATTCTTGTTTTTCTAACTTTTAAAAAGGAAGAACAACTCAGAGCAACCTAGGACATAATTCTGCACTGGTGCTACGTGCTCTTCTTTCCCTTTTTGAGGGAAAGGAACTTAATTTGGGTTCATAACATATTTGCTACTACCACTAAAGAGTAAAGACTATGACCCCACAAAAGTATATACAGCTACAACTCTCCTTTATGAAGTAACCTACGATGAACATATGGGCTTAAAAACAATTTAATCGTCTACGGGTATTGAATTACTCAATTCCTAGTAGTAGATTGAGTAAATGAAGTAACGTATGAGTATTATCAGACTCTGCAACAGCAAAATAAAGTTATGACCAAAACAACCCATATAATACTCTGAATTCTAAACAACTAGGCAAAGCATACATAACATTTGCAAATGAGGGTTAATTATGAATTTGTGATATAAAAATACAACCAAATAAAAGATATTAAAAACAATTGGTTTGTTGTCTAAGTTTCCTCAAAAGACATGAGTAGCCAAATCGGACAGCGTGTTAGGCAATTAAACCTCTAAAAAGCTGTTTAGGCAATATATAAATTGACTCAATTATTGCATCTACCTGAAGAATCAACCATAAAAAAGGAAAGGTAGAAAAACATAAAAACTTACCGCAAACAATAGAGTTGCAACCACAGCCTGAAGTGCCTGTTGGAAGAGAACTCCTTTAATCACAGCACCTTTAGATACCAAATTCTTTTCATCCTCATCCTGTTTTGAGTGTAACCTATAATTCTCAGCAAATGATCCCAGAACAACATAAATCCCAGAATAAATCCAGTAAACTGCTATTGGGACAAAAGTTCCTAACAGCTCATCAGAAATCCCCAAATCCATTTCCCCACCCCCCAGAAGGAAAAAATCAAATTTTCTTCTGTGATTTGATTCAGGAACCCAAAATTTGCATGAATTTCAGAGTACCCAGGAAACAAGAGGATGGACAACGAAAAAAGGAAACCCTAACCCTTTTCTGGGAAATAACAATAACTGAAAATTGAACCTCTCACTCCTCTTATTTCTCTAACCCCAAATGATTGATTGGTTCAGCGAGTAACCATAAAACAAAAAATGAACCAATTAAATAATGGGTAGGTATACGTAATCAGGGTTAGGTTTCCAAGCAGAAGGAGATTCCAAAGAAAGAGAGAGATAATGTTGAAATTGCTTGTGCAGGTTCCAGACACTTGCGCACACGGGAAAATATCATAGGTTCGTGAGCGTGACGGTGCACGAGGTTATCGTGGTACCCTTGTACTTGTAGAATTGGGTGCAGCTGTTTCTGTGAGGTTAAGAGAAAGGACAAACAGTTCTGATTGGTTGGGAACAGGGGGTGGTGGTGGTTGCGTCCGCAGAGGATTGTGACCGTGGAGGAGTTAATATTAATTTATTGGCTTAGGGGATTATCGAAACGACGTCGAGTTTGACCGAGCAAAGGGGATGGCTGTTTGAGTTGACGCAGAGTCAGTTAGTTATTCATACATACACGCTTCACGCCTCCTTTGACGCGAACATGGTGAATGAATGAAAGTGAAACGGAAAAGATATTTCCTTTTAATTTCCATGTAGAACACTTTTCAAAGTTTAAGCATGCTTCAAAATTTCGTCATAAAAACAAAAAAACATGCTTCCAAGTTAAGAAAAATAAATAAGTTATATATTCCATTTATATAATTATCATTATATTGACTTAAGGAAAAAAAATGTATGATTTTGATCTCTACACTTTTTCATGTTTTTTATAGTTTCTGTCATTTTTTTATTTTCATTCCTACTTTTAAATGTATGTTATTTTAGTTTCTGACTCTAAACTGAACTATATTAATTGCTGACGTGATTAATGAAGCTCCACGTCAGCATGTGTTATAGTGGACATGTTTAGAATACGTGAAAAAGTGTTATCCAACAAATAGTCCCCTTCTATATATGCAACTTCTTCTTCCTCGTACACATAAAGAGAGGTTCAACAGTCTTCCCCCATTCATTATTTTTCTTTCATGATGCAGTGACGTTAAGACTTTGACTATTTTCCTTCATACCGTGGATTGCTCTCCTTCAAAGAGTGAGAGATTCGTTCTCTCTTTAAAGGCACACATGGGATTGCTCTCTATTTCGGACGCCATTGTTCTACACTTATTGCTTGGTGTCGCAATGATTGTTCGCTGCGTGGATGAGAGGGATCCATAGGGGGTCTTGTAATTTCGCTCGCCATAACCACGAGCTTCCCGATTGATGCACATTTCAGTCACGCCCACCATTGCCACGTTACAGTTTACGTTGTTGAAGTTGTAGAACCAACTTCATGGTTGTGCGTGAGGAAGAAGCCCAGAACAGGGCCGCATGTGGATGACCAACGTTGGTGCGAAGCCTCTCAGTGATTGTTGTTGTCGGGGAAAGGAGAACGACTCAACGACTTATGTTACGATGGTCCCTTCATCGCCCGGCTGCTGGCTGCATTTGTTTCACCATGATTGTCGGCAAAAGAGGAAGACTGTTTAACCTTCTATGCGTCTACGAGGAAGAAAACGTTGTGCAAGGGAGGACTATATGCTGACTAAGATAACACTTTGCCACGTATACTGAACATATCCACCGTGGCACATTGACGTGAAACTCTGTTAGCCAAGTAAGCAATTAATAGAGTTCATTTAGAGTCAAAAACTAAAATAACATACGTTCAAAAAAGTGGGGATGAAAACAAAAAAAAAAAGTTTAAAGGGACTAAAACCAAAAACGCGAAAAAATGTGTAGGGACCATAATCATACTTAAGCCAAAGAAAAATAATGAATATTATTATGATTTATATTTGCATCAAGAGTTGTGTAAACAAATTCTTATTAGTATAACCCATTAATAGATTTATATTGTACTATATTTTAATCATTAGATTTTTTTAGGGTATATCATTCATTATTTAAAATCAATATCCAAATGTTAAAATATAACTATGAGCAATAGTTTTAAAATTTATACACCCTAAACTTTGGCCCCATTTAGGGTGTTACGAGTTTTCAGTTTTTTATTTTAAAAAAATTTAATTAAATTGTTATAACTCAAAACTAAAATCCAAATATCTAATTTTGTGATTTTCAAAATAGATATTTTCAAACACAAAAGAGGTTTTTGATTTTAATTTTAAATTATAAAAATTTGATTGAAATTTTTAAAAAATAAAAAAATAAAAATACTCGCAATCACTCCAAATGGGACTTTAACTTTTAAATTTATATCTTTCCATTTGCATGAATGTAATTAATAAACATACAATATGTAAGATAATATTTTTATTTTATTGATATTTTTAAAATAACTAAAAATATAAGTGTAAGATATAATATATTTTAAATTTTATATAAAAATATTTAAAAAATAATGTAATTTTAAATATTAAATGAAAACATTTAATGAATAAAGAGATTCGTGTGGATTACAATTTAATTTGTAATAGTGTGCGCAAGGAAAATGCTAATTGTTATAAAATGAAGAGTATACGAAATTTTATGAAAAATAAATGAACCATTACGAATCATTTGCAAAAGATTTCACATGGTTGTGTGTCAAGACATATAGCAGCGCTCTATGGTCAATTTGGATTCTGCAAAATAACACAATCTTCAATAAACAATAGTAGTAATACACAATTTGATTTTAAAAAACTTGTGGAGATCATCAAATTGAGATCATGGACATCGATCAAAACTTGATCACAATGTTGCTCTTTTTCTTTTATTCTCCAATCCTTGTGCATAGGGTTGTTAATATCAAACAAATCGCACAAATCGAACCAAAAAATCAAAAATTGAAATCCGTAATATTGAATTTTTTATTAGATTGGATTGATTTTCCGATCATATGTTAAAAATTGATTCAATCCAATCTAACTCGAACTTGTATATATACATGTATATTTATAAAAATACTTATACTAATATATTTTTATAATTTTATTATCTAATATCATGCTAGGATTTCTATAAATATATCAATTTAAAATTAGTTTTAAATTAGTTTTCATGTCTCATGTCATTCCTTTTATATAATTGTATATTTATTTTAATAAATATAAGTTCCAATAAAAATGTTTATTATTATTCCATAATTTTATTAGTTTTATCTAATATTTATTGTCTCTTTAAAAATCGAAAATCGATCCAATTCAATTTAAATTGGATCGGATTTGATTGGATATGAAAAAATATCAACATTGATCGGATGATGAACACTATAAGAATGCGCGTTTTTAGACACGAGTATTTAGCGACTGCAAATTGTAATGTCAAGTAGAAAGTACTGAATATATACGAAGAAATATGTACATATAAACATTTACTATCTTCATGTAAATGTATAACTATACGTGACCCACTTTGAAGCCAAATACCAGTTGAAGTTAAAAATAAAATGTAAGTCTGTAGAGTTCTTGCTATAATTATAAATAATGCTTTGGCAATTCCAACAAAGGCAACTTTGAACAAAATTGAGAACGCCGTTATGCAAAGTCGTTGCTTAGTTGATTTTTTTATTTTTTTATATAGCGTCGGCCAGGTCGATGCTAACTTTATTAAATAACGTTAGCATAGGCCGACGTTAAAGGCAAAAATAATTTAGCATTGACCTTTGTAAAACTAGTGACGGCCTGGTCGTCAGTAATTTCTTGTTATTTTTCACTATATATATAATATTTTGCATTATATATTTCAAGAAACAAATATAGCATAACAGTAATGTTCCTTCATGGTATCACGTAGATTGTGGGTTCGATCCTCACGATTGATAAATTTGGGAAGTGAGGATTTTATTTGGAAAAATTATTAGCGAGTAGAGACAGTCTGACTGTCGCTATGTTGTGACGGTCAGGCCGACGTTACCATAAAATGTCATTGCTACTGCATAACGACGAGGCTTTTAGCGACGGGTTTTCCCTGTAGCGACATCTTTTGGCCGTCGATAAAAAATCATTTTTCTTGTAGTAGAAATTATAGGTGTCAAAATGGGCCGGCCGGCCCGAACCCGCAATATGGGAGGGCTTGGGCACTTAAATTAGAGGCCCGAATTTTTGTCGGGCTTTTTAGCCCGGAAATGAAAAAACCCGGTCTTAAGCGGGTTCGGGCTGGGCTACCCGTTCGGGCTAACGGGCGACCCCTTTTTTTTAAAAAAAAAATTGTCTTGCTTTTGAGTTATGCTTAAGTTCGCTGGCATGGCCCATTTTTTATTTTTCTTCCATCTAAAAATGTTTGAAGTTCTGAAAATTGAAATTTTTACTATGAAGTCAATGGATATGGTGAGCAATTATGATTTTCTTTTGATAGATAACTAGTTAATTAAAGCAATTATGATCGAGTATATTATTATATTAGTGCATATATATACTTCCTCAAATCCAAGTTTGTCAAATATATATTTTATAATCCTATTTTAAAGAACAATTTTTGGAACAGGTGCAGTATAGGTTTATTTAATTTAATTTAATTTAATTACATATCAATTGAGTACTATTATAAAATGGAAAAATCTTGGAACAATTTAGAATCAATTTTGAAGAACAATTTTTGGAACAGGTGCAGTATAGGTTTATTTAATTTAATTTAATTACATATCAATTGAGTACTATTATAAAATGGAAAAATCTTGAACAATTTCGATTCATCGAATGCAAATTCATTTGTTTTTCCCCTTTTAAATGATTTTTATAACTAAATTGTAATTTTTTTTAGTTTTGTAAAAGTATAATTGTTTACAATTTTTAATGAGCAACATTTTTTAATAAGTTAATTTTTTTTAACCGGGCCGGCCCGCACAAGCCCGCTACCCGCATAGGGCCGGGCTAGGGCACTAAGTTCACAGGACCGAATTTTAGCCGGGTATTTTAGCCCTGCCCGCACAAGCCCGCTACCCGATGCGGGCCGGGTCGGGTAGCCCATTTTGACACCTCTAGTGAAAATGATAAAACCGCAATGATCGGATCAGATGATTTTTTGCCTCAAAATCGATCCAAACCGAACTGCGAACACCCATACATATGCGTGTATTAACCAATGTGCATTTTGAGATTGTTGTAAGGGTTGGAATACCCTTATATTCAATTTGATAATTTTGTTTGCTAAAAAATAAGGATATTATCATATAAAAATATCAATTTCTTTGTTAATTAATGTTTTAAAAATTTTAAATAAATCCAAATAATAACATTTCTATATAATTCTAAAAGAGATAAAAAAAATTTAAAAAATAAGAAAAAAAATTATAACTATAAAGATAAGAAAAACTTTTTAGTCTATTAATTGATTATTTAATTATAATTTAAAATATAAGGTTAAATATGTTTTTAGTCCCTCAAAATATAGCGAAATTTGGTTTTGGTCCCTCATTTATTTTTTCATTGGTTTTGGTCCTCCATTTTTTAAAATCACGTGATTTTAGTCCTCGTCGGTAGTTATATTCCACTAAGTGATGACGTAGTAATATTTCTTAGAGATTTTTTTATGGATTTTCTTTCAAATTTTCCTACAGATTTCAAAATTGAAAGAAAATTTGTTTAGATTCTAAAATTTACGAAAAATTTACTAAAGATTTTTTTACAACAAAGCAAAGAAATTTCATAGCAGCATTTTTATTTAAAAAATTTGTAGTTTTGTTTTTGGAAATTTACTACACATAAATTTTATAGAGAAAAATTCGCAAGAAATTTCCTGTAAATTTTTACTCGGCAAAAGTCGTAGTGGAGCTACGAAAGTGACTTAACATAGTATACTTAATAAGGAGGACTAAAAGCAAGTGATTTTAAAAAATGGATGACAAAAACCAATGAAAAAATAAGTGAGGGATCAAAACCAAATTTCATCATATTTTGAGGGACCAAAAACATATTTAACCTTAAAATATAATACGTGCATATGCTAAATAACAATTTTTTACATTTACCCTAAAATAACAATAAAATTTTTCTCACTTTGAGTACTCATTTGTGCTCCATTTTAGGTGAAATTTCATATAGGTTGTGCACTTTCTATATCAACGGTTATATTTTTAAGTCTCTTCATAAGTATTGGATTGCTCGGTTAATTTTGGTATAAAGATCATGTCCAGTCTCTCCAACCAAGTTTAGCTACGGAATAACTATAGATTTTGATTTCCTAGTTATTCCATAACTAAACTTAGCTGAAGAGGCTAGAGGGCTGGAGAGAATCCAGATCCCTGATTTTGGCTTTGGTAATTTTCACTTTTGTTGATAGTTAGTAGCAGTAATGGATGCAGAAATTTTAAGTTGTGTGATAGCATACATATAATTTGTAACGTTAACAATATAAAATAATATTATTAATTAAGAATATAAACATACATCATAATTGTTTTTTTAGAAGATTCCATATTTTAGTAATATTGAATTCTTCTCCTTAATGTCTAATGATCCTTTGATATTTCCACGATTAAAGTTAAGTGACAATGAAGTGATTAGATAAAATGTTGGTGACACACACATATATAATTGAAATTATCCATGTCCTAATGGAGGCAATTTCCCCCACAATATAACAAGTGGGACCCATGTGATTTTCAACCAATCACAAAAAGTGTATTGAAAAGAATGGTCAAAGAGTGTATTGTTAACATTTTTCTACTCGATATTTGTATAGATTCATGTTGAGGAGGTTAAAAATTTGGACACTTTTCAGAAAAGTTATTTATTTATTATTTAGATTATTTTGTATGAATTCTTTTAAATAGAAAATGTTAATTTATCCATTTAATGCTTTTGTTGCTTCCTTAATTTGTGTTTGTCATTTTTTACACATTTTAGAGTGAGAATTCTCGTTTAATATATTTATATATAATTTTGTTTATATATGTGAATGCACGTATTGTTATTTTTATAAGGGTTAAATATGTTTTTTCTTTTTATAAATTGATAAATTTTGAATTCAATCCTTATTTAAATATTATTTATTTTTCTGTCCTTGAAAAATATAAAATCACATGTTCAATCCTTTGTTCAATGGTAGAAATATTTATATATAGAACGAAAAAAATATTTAGAGTGCCTTTATTTATGATTATTTTTATAACTTAAAATAATCTTTTTTAAAAAAATAATTACTTTTAAAAAAATTAATATAATTATTTTAGATTCTATAAATAAATAATATTTAAAAAATAGAATTCTAATTATAATCAAAAGTTATTCTCACTTGATTCTTAAAATAATTGGAATAGAAGAGAATAAATGTTAAAAAAAGTTTTTTATTATAATCAAACACAAATTGACTTTTAATTTTCATAAAAATTTCTAAAAGATAAAATCATTTTTCTATATACTATAAGAATTAATTATTTTAATTTTAAACAATTGACCCTTAACCCTTTATCTTAAAATCTTCTTAAATTAGTATCAGCTTTTTTTTTATTACATTTTGTAACTAAATCGGTAGTTTAAAAAGAGAAATTGAATATCCGAATCGCCTTATAGTAATATAGATATTTATATTTAATTACAAGTTTTACAATTTTTAAATGTGTGGAACGTTGATGCTAGTTCTACTTTTCTTTTCTTTTTTTCCTTAAGGACATGCTTTGCTTTTGAACAAGTGGAACGAAAATGGTCTTGACTCTTGAGGTCAAATCCCTCAGGCTTTGGTCTCCGTCAGTCTGTCATAGGGTGACCTTCCCTATCTCAATTGCGGAGACTTTGACTCAATTCTGAATTTTTTGTTTTTAACATAGTATTCTAATTCTAATCTAATACAGAGTGTAAACGAAAGGTTTTTGTCACTCGTAATCACTCTTTTATAAATAGATTAAATATAAATATTCTCAATTATACATATGAAAACTTATTATTTTATATCAAGTTCTTATATATTTTGTGTAGAATCATTTGTGTTACAAAGTGATGCTTGGGAAACTTATGGGTTGATCAATGAGGAGGAGACGATGGCTCTCAGACGATTGTGACGGCGAATCCACGGCGGGGCAGGTTGTACCTGCAAGGACTCCGACGCTCAAAGTAAGATATGGGTCCAACAGAGTAACAGTGTATCTGAAATGAATGCGTACTTGGAATGTGAAATTCGGGGTATTTATAGAGCAGATTAGGCGGGAAAGTCTGTTATGGGCATAACGGTCATTCATCCTTGTCGGGGTGACGCGCTATGCAGAGCGTGTGTACACGCGCGTAGCAAAATAGGAATGTCGTACTGCTGAGGTGTCGTGATGTCGAGGTCAGCGTAATATTCATGTAGTTGACTTGCTTATCTCGGATTATGATGATGATGTCAGGATGTCGAGGTTTATGGTACCCCGGAACACAAAGTAATCACATTTCCAGCTATGTTAAGTTGTTGACGGCATTATCGTGCATGTTTCTAGTAATATATGCATTTAATATTCAAACAATGCTTTCTCTATTGAAGAGTTACCCTTTGTTTGGTTTATATAAAAAAAATAGAGAAAAGAGAGATAAGGAAGAGAGAGATAAGGAAGAGAGAAATAATGAAGAAATAAAGTAGAAATAGAAGTTGTTTGGTATTAGAGAAATAAGAGAGAGATAGAAGAGAAATTAATTTTGATAGTTGTTTGGTTATGGAGAAATAGGAGAGAGATGTGTAAAAAAATTAAAAAGACTAAACTACCCTTCTTTGAGTTTTTTTCTCATAAAAGAGTTGGAGCTAAATGTTAATTAGAAGGGTAAAAATGTCTTCTCCTAGAATCATACTCTCCGCCCAGTTTCTCTCATAAAGTGCATAGATTGTTTTATTCATGGGTCCCACATAAATTATTCCACTCTCTCCTCTTTCTTGCATAAAGCAAATGCGGTTGAAGTATCAAACTCTCACCTAACTCTCTCTTCACTAATTCCCTAAAACCAAACAATGTGTTAGGGTATTTTGGTAGAGTGGAAAGAAATAGAGTAGAGAAAAATAGGAAAGAGAGAAATGGAGTGGAAATAAATAGGTGAAAAATAGTGAAGAAATTGAGTTATTTGGTAGAGAGAAATAGGGGTGAAATAGAGTGAAAATATGGTACTATTTCTCTCTCATCTTGTTTGGTAGGAGAGAAACAGGAAAGAAAGAGTGAAATATAGTGTAAGAGTGTATTTTCACTCTATTTCTCCTCTCTTGAGGAGAGATTCTTTTGGGTGGGACTCACACCTTTAAATTTCTCTTCTCTCTAATTTCTCTCCTACTAAATAGAAAAAGATTCTCTCCGCTTTATTTCCTCTCCCTCCCCATTATTTCCCCTTTAACAATCAGGGGGTTATAGTTGGGGTTTTACCTAAGAATGACAATGGAGCAGGAGCGGGAAGTACCAAACCCTTCCCTTCCCCCGCCTCACTTTCACTTCCTCATCATCATCCTCATTCCTGAAAATAATATTATCTTCCATCATCATTCTCCATATCCCACAAACCTATCATCATTATAAAAAATTATAATAAAAAACATAAAATTAATATGAAGTAATTAAAATTTAAATAAAGATTGAATCAATACTAAATAGAAATTAAAAATAAAATTAAAATTAAAATTATCTTAGGTTTTAATATTTAAATTTAATGTATTTAATTATTAATTATAAAAAAATATTTAAAATTATTTATATGTTTATATAATTAAATATAATTTTATTAATTTAGTAATCCAGGATGCAAATGGAGTGTGTTATATCCACATCCCCAAATCCAAATTTGGAATGATAATTTGTCCCCATCTCCATCCCTGTTAGAAAAGAATTCCCTAAAAATTCCCAAACCCGGACTTCAAATGGGGTAGTCTCTGACTCAATGGAACCCCAAATAGATTGGGAATATTGCAATCCCTACCCCTCCCCACCCTCAATTTAAAAAAAAAGAAAAAAAAAACAATATTCAAACACAAAAATTGAAAGTCAAATTGTAATGTCAAGTAGAAAGTACTGAATATATACGAAGAAATATGTACATATAAACATTTACTATCTTCATGTAAATGTATAAACTATACGTGACCCCACTTTGAAGCCAAATACCAATTGAAGTTAAAATAAAATGTTAGTCTGTAGAGTTCTTGCTATAATTATAAATAATGCTTTGGCAATTCCAACAAAGGCAACTTTGAACAAAATTGAGAACGCCAGTATGCAAGATAAATCGACTAGAGCAGTTCTGTTCTGATACAACATAGGTCAATGCCATCTAGCTTCATCCATCTTTCATCACAAAAGGAAGCAATACCATCTCACATAGCCTCTAACTTCTGGGTCTCTGGAGCTTCCTTGAGAAAGTTGAGGCGAGTCTGCTTAGTCTTAGTTCGCTTGCAAGGCTCTACAGAAAGTTTAAAAATGAAAAAGGTCAACTGCCTTTGGCTTGTGGAATAAGAAAATGCAAGAACTGTCACAAATCACAATACCTTCTGTCTTGTTTTGTTTATTGGATGCAAGCACGGAAGATTTCCACTGATCATATCGTGTTTTTCCATATGTTTGCGCTTTTTATAACTTGAAAGCTGGATATATAACAAATGTTACTAGAATTTCATTGTCAAATATTTAGCAACATAAGAAGACTTTATTGTTCATGTAAATTGGAACAGCCACTACCTAGCAAATGTTCATGCAAAATACTTAGGCAAATATATACAATCAGAACAACATAATGGTGAGAGTAAATAGAGTAATAGAGGGATCCTAAGGCAGGGCATGGTGATCTTGCATTTAACCGTCCACCATCACCACGTTGTCAATCAAAACACAAGATGGAGACTAGATTGTGGCGAATTTTGGATTCAATAGCACTTTCTGATGCACAGATTTAAACCCATTATTCTGCAAAAATATATATTTTTCCGTTCTAAATTGAAATTCTTATAATTTAGTGGAATCAGTTGACAATGTCCCTTTGCCAAATAGAGAGGACACCCCACAATGAGCAAATGCAATGCAAATACTCAAGTTCTGAGTATAATCTTAAAAGCAAGACGTTGCCCTTAAAATATCTTGAAAAAACCGGCAGAATGCAAATGGTGAAAATTAATCCAAATTGGACATTGCACCTATAGTTAGAACTGAAAACTCAATAGTTAGACTATCGAAGCAAAAGGAGATAGTAATGAATCAATTTAATTTGAGACACTTTTCAATTATCTATCTATTACTAAACCCTCAACATTACAGTACAGAAGACGTGGTCACAAAAGAAAAGAAAACTAGAGACCTATGATGAATGTATACAATCAAACTTGGTAAAACCAAGATGTAATCACATCTATAAGGCCTGTTTCATGTCCCCTTAAAAGGGTAGTGACTAGTGAAAAATTTGGAGTTGAGATTTATATGAAAAATTATATGGAGAGCACCACACCCCTGAAGATTTAGCCATAATTCAAGAGAAGAGCAAAATGACTCCAAAAAGAAATAATATATTCATATAAGTTGCAGAGAGAGGTTAGCCTGCAATACCTCTGGCTCATCATCAGACAAATAACCACCGTCCTCAGCTTTCCTTTTATTTGGTAATACATCAAGCAAATCTGCAGAACAAAGGGAGAAGCACAAAAAAAAGAAACTTAATGAGACAACCGGTATTAACAAGTAAAAATAAAACAAAATAAAATCGGAACTTTAAGCAACACAGAATGCTCTGCTGATATAGTATAGCATGATCAACAACCAAATGGGAAAGGCATATACCTCGATTTGTCTTTACTTCCCTAGGATCTTTCTTTTCCTTAGCAATTCCAAAAACATCATGGCACAAGTCCTTCATGGTTGTAGAAACCTGCAGCAACCATTCACAAGATAATTAAAAAGATTAACACTGTTCACAACACTAAAAACATAATAAGATCATACATTAGGCAATCATTGCATACATATAGTAGCACTTACACTAGAAAATTCAGATTCAGATGTACCACAGAGTTCAATTAGCTTAAGCTTGTCAACTTTGAGCTGCAAAACAAACACGAGTCAATTCAATCATTCCATCTTAGGGTATGGCAGCCAGACATAAACTAATTCAAATGTACCTTTTGTTTCTTTGCGCATAAATAAAAAGCAGCAGCAGTGAACACAGGACGAGTAAAATCAGCACTCGCACGGCGAGAAGCCGGCAATGATGAAAGAAAACGATCCTTGTAACTGCACACAAAGAGGAGGCATTTCAGCAACACGTAAGGTAAGAGCGCAATAGTGTAGTAGTAGTAGTAATAGTTTACTCTCAAAAGCATTTTATCAAACATATAGCGTATACACTAGAAAATGGAACTTACAGCTTTAGACCTTCGCGAACAGAAGGGATAATCCGAACGCATCCGAACTGAATCGCTAATTCTCTGACATCTAGCTTCATCCTACAACAACAAACACATCATTTAGAGAGAGGAAAAGGGAAACGGGCAACAAATCAATGGAGAAGTGTTTTGGAAAAGGAAACGTACTTAACACCGAGGCCGTTGTGGAGCGAATTGTAGGATCTAATGTAAGCCCTTTCGGACATTCCACTGAGCTTGACCGCAGAGGATCGGTCAAAGAGAACCCCAAGCCTCGTGGCGGCCATTTCCAAGCAGATAACAGCTTTGGCTACCTCGCCCTGTATTGCATTGTCATCAGATTAACACAAAGTATATACACGATGGGTAAACAGATCTACAACAGGTTTCTAACTAATCTGCAACTGATTTAACTAACTAACTAACAATTGCAGAAACTAATTGCTAAGTGTGTTGTGTTATGCGACGAATAAACAGAAAGCTGGGAAGTGGAAAAGGAGGGGATGGAAGGAAGCCTACAACTCCGATGATGGAGGAATCGAAGTGGACATCGCAGAGGCGACGGAGCTCGGCGGCTTTTCGGATGAGGAGTTTGGAATCTGAGAATCCGAGCTTCTTCGCTATCTCTGAAACATCCATTTTTTCCGTTTGTTGTGTTTCACTTTCTGCACCAATACAATACAAGGAGAGTTCAGGTTTGCATTATGAAGGAATCTGGAAAATGAAAAAGGGCGGGAATAGGAGATCATGGATCGCAATGTTTAAAATCATGTTCAATTAATCATTCACACCCTTGTCTATTCTTATATACTAAATACAGTAATAAAAAAGAGACATGTAACATAATCGCATACAACCACATATGCCAAAAATATTCCTCCCCCCTCCCCACCTTCTAAAAAAAGAAAAACACAAAATATCTTTTCATGCATGTTAGCTGAGTCATCATTTATATAGTTAGCTTTCTGTTACACTTACAGCTAGTTAGTTAGCTTTCCTAGTCAGTTAGCTTTTCTTTTCCCGCTCCTCTTTTCCTTTCAGCCTCAAATTGATTGCAGTAACCCTCAAGTCAGTGTTTCTTGTGAGTAAGCTTGCTCAAATAAACCATCAAACCCTAAACCCAAGGAAAGTTTGTCTCTCCATGCAAGTAAGCAGCTTAGTCATTATTAACCAAACAGATCCACATCCTAAAACTTTTGTCTATAACTTCCTCTATTTTTGAATGATTTATAAAATAAAATCAGATCCTTATAGTTTGAAGCTCATACAGCAATTAATTTAAACAATGCCTCCAAGTTCTCTTAGCTTAACTTCTTAATGCATAGAGGCATATTCCAGTAAATTCCAATTGGTGAGACATTGGTGAGAAACTATATCAAAAAAGCCTTATATTCCTAAACTATATCAATTCCAATAAATTCCCTTATATACCGCATAGACATTGGTGAGAAACTATATCACCAAAGCAAATTCCAATTGTTAAGCCTATATCAAAACCATTTCCAGTAGTGAAAAAGCCTTTACCTATTCCAGTATTTAAGAAACCTATACACAAACCAATTCCATTTTTTAAGAAGCCATTTCCTATCCCAAAAAAGAACTTCTTCCCTCCACTGTTTTCCTCTTTGCAACCGTATGTGCATGAGATCACATGAACAGACATAAGGGTGGTAAGAGTATCATGATTCGTAACTTGTGAAAAACTGAAAATGCAAAAGAGCATCAAAAGTACAGAACCCTGCGAAAATTTCCACAAGAAACAAAAGTATTCCTTAAGCATGTTGCGAGTACAATGGGATGGTATAACTTAGATATTCCACATCAGTGCAGTGCATTTGATAAAATTTCAAAGACACAAAAGCCCCAAAAGAAACCCACTGTTGTTATATTGGCAATTCAATCATTCATTTCCTCAATTCCCTTCCTTGAACATAAACATGCTTTTAACATTACAGCATTACGGTACCTTCAATTAATCTAATATCCTATATTCTAATACTGTAATCCAACTCCGTGAACTTCACATGAAAAGCCCCCACCCCCTCCTCATCAAACCAAGCTCTGTTTCCATTTCAAGAAAGAAATCACTGGATCTCGTGAAAGCAATTAACAAAACTACAAAAGCCATTGCTTTAATTAAGACATGTTACAGTCATAGAATAGAAGTTTATTTAGCAAGAAGCAAGAATTCCAAATTAAAATGAGAACACATTAACTCTGAAATACAAATATTTAAAAAGTACACTCACCAGTATTGCAACGTTCTAGAACATAGACTTTTCATTCATCTTTTAGAAGTTGCATGTTTAGAAATTCAAGTAACAATGGAAGTGAATCACTTTTAAGTGATAATTATTTTTCAGTTTAATATTTTATATATCTAAAACCAGTTTTGTATTCATTACCTAATGCCTCTTTCCATGAGAAGTTACTTATTGACAAACAGAGCAATGACTCAGTTGCTAACTGCTCCCTTATACTTTTATAATACTTGTTCCATTTATTTAGTTTCTTGTTGACAAATCATCATAAAAGATCATGGTCTGAAACCACAACCAAACAATCAGATAAGCTTTGCAAAAATTGCACTAATCTACATCCCTCCCCAAATCAACCATCTGCCAAAGAAACAAAGAATATCAATAACATAGAAAAACCATCACAGTAGAAGTGCACTACCACAAACTGGTCCTCAACTTCAAGAAACAAAAACACCATAACAACATATTAACAAGTCAGTCCAAAATTTAGCTCTTCTTGACCTTTGGTTGTAAACCGGTACTGTCCTACTTACTATGCAACCCATATGGGTAATAAACCTAGACAAGCTATTAATTGATGAATTACAAGAAAGGAGAAAATAGAACACCAACTGCCTAAGATGCAACCTCCACTCCTTAAATTATCTATTGACCAAAATTTATCTTTTATAGCCTCCAAACTAAGCACTTTAAGACAGCCTTCCAAGGAGACAGGGTATACTTCACTGCTCAGCCCCCTCAGCCCCCTGTACAAATTTCACACTGAGAATGTATTCTTTCTAGTATCCATCTTAACAAAACCCTTTCGCAGGTCCTACATTAAAATGGAATGTACAAAGTGACCTGAGACAGTTGCCTTCCAATTTCCACACACCTCTCCCCAATAATGTATCTAGTGAACCTAACAATAGAGATTGAGCCATTCTCATTATCCATGTATTCTTTCTATATCTTAGTCGTTACTATAGTACTATAGGCTATAAAAATAAAATGAGAAGTAAATTTCAATTCAAAGAAACTCCATATATACACCATCTGTCCTTCCAAAAGTAAACCTTGTCTCCACTTCATATTTCATTGCTGATTGAAATGCTAAACCTGATCTGGACCCAAATGAGTTTTTCAGAAGCCCCACCAGCCCATCCTACAAACTTGTATAAATGGCATAACCATCCCCGGTAAAGAAACCCATCAGTACCCCATTGTACTGCAACCAGTATTTGAGCCTTCAGGAATCCTTTTATTGTTTATTGAATATAGATTGAACCAGTTTCATGTTTTACCTATAAGCAAAATTATCATGTCATAATCTCTTCTGTTATTTCAGCATCATCATATTTTTTATTCTTTTTTTTCCTTTTAATTAAACAAATACAAAAAAAAAAAAAAACCATGGGTCTAGAAAGCATTGAAAACAGATCATAAAGAAAGCAGGAGAAGAACATGAGAAATATACAGCAATATACCCGATGCATGAGTGGTAGTTGGGGATGAGTGGGGAGAAAATAGAAGGAAGAAGAAAGTGAAAGTAAAAGAGAAAGACGAAAATGCAGAAAGAACTTACATAAGGCGATGATGAGGAACAGAGCAGCGTCTCTATGCGAATGGCACCTGCGATTGAAGACGAGAGAGAGAATGAAGGGGCTATGTGCGCTCTCTATGCGAAATGCCTTCGATCAAACCCTAATAATATTTCACACAAAGAGTCTTCTCTTTTGGGTTTTGAATATTCTCAGGCGCGCAGTTTGCCGGGAAAGTTTCTGTTTGGCGCCCTCAGTTTCATGTGAAAATAGGAAAAAATCTACAATCTTCCAGAGTAGATATTCCTCCTTTTTAAAATCCAATACTATTAGTTATGCATCCCCAATTTTAATTTTAAAAAATATTAAAAAAAAAGAAAAAACTATCAAATAACAAAGAGGGAATATTGAGGAGTGAATGCTCCTGAAGGACTGAAAATTTGTTCTAAAAATAGACCGTGTGTGGATGGAATTTTATTCGGCCAATCTGCTTCTACTTACGTCTACAAAACATTTATATTTAAAAAAAAAGAAAATAAATGTTATATATAAGCACATTTTTGTTTTACCATTATTATTTTCTCAAATAAATATGTCAACTTAGATTATTTTTCAATGTTTCATTAAAACTCCTATCTTGTTATTTAAAATAATATAATTATCTCAAAGATAAATGTTGGCACATGTAGATGAGACAAAATGGGTTGACACTATTAAAATAATTTAAATATATCCTATGTATTTCATTTGTTTCTTTTTATAAAGCACAAAATCACATATATTGTCGGAGACGTAGTCATGATTTTATCGTTGAGGGCCAGAATAAAATCCTCTATTTTCATAGGACTTTTTTATAATTTTATTTTATCATTTTTCTAAGGCTCTTTACAAAATTTTAGAAACATTTATTTTAGGTTGGTTAATGTGAGGAATTAAATAAAGTCAAAATACGTGTAAACTTGAAAGTTATAGCAATTTTTTACCCTTAATTTTTTAGGACCGAATGGAGTATTAAAAAATATAGTAAAAATATTAGATAATTATAAATAAGAAAAAATTCTTTAAATAAAACTTTTCATTTGTTCTTAGCAATAATTTTTTCTATCAATGAATCAACACTAAACTTTTTAACAATTTATTTCTCTAAATGATTTATATTATTCTTCAATATGTTAAAGCAACGTCACAATCAAATATTAGTAACACTTGAAAAGAGAATATTATCTTATAATAATTTAAATTTAATTAAGATAAGGACCCTTTTTATCTTTTTATCACCTTATTCTAAAAAAATAATTTTAAATTAAATTAAAGAATTTGTTTAAATCAATTTTTTCTCTTATGACATAATCCTTAAAGTAAAATTGAGATGTAAATGCAAAAAATATTTTTTTGTTTTTTTTATTTTTATTATCTAATCATAAAAATAGTTCAAATCAAAGAAAATTCTTTTTATTATTTCAGATTTTTAAACATGCAGCTCTAAAAATCACATTTAAATCAAGCAAAATCTTTTTTAATTTTGGATGTCATTGGATCATATTTAGATTAGAAAAAAATAATATAAATAATATATAAAAAATATAATAAGAAAAACTAAAATTTACTTTTTAAAAAAAATTAAGATGAGTAGTAAAAGGGAGATAAAGAAGATATTAATACTACAAAAATCACAAAATATTTGGGAGCACAAATTAATTATTAATAAAATATTTATGTGAGATCCAGATAATTAATAAAAAAAATTAAAAAATTTTGGGGGTCATGGCCCCTACCTGCCCCTATTGGTTACACTCATGCATACCAAAAGATAGTTAAAGATAGTTAATTTATAACAAGTTTAAAAAATAGTTTAATTTTTTATTTTGTTCTTTTTTAATATCATTAACTTCAGTATGAGTTTATAGTTAAAAATACATTGAAGTTAATAAGGATAAATATGAAAAAATGGTAATAAATGATTTCTTCAAATTGAAGTGGCTTTATAAAAAAAAAAAAAGAAAAACCACTTTTAAAAGGTGTCTTATAAAAAAACACAGGAAATAAGATCTAGGTTATAAATTTCAAGCCTGAATTAAACTTTAACCTTTTGGGTTTGATTCAATGAAGTCCACATCATAATTGGGTTTGAGTTAGGTTAGGCTAGCCTAACCGGGTTTAGGTAGGGTTGTTCATGGTGCATTGAATTGTTCCAAACTGCATTGACCTGGAAATTGGTTCAATGAAACTGAACCAAATCAGTTTTCCTCATACTGAACTAGTTTATGTAATTTGGTTAACCGGTTCTGGAATTAAAAATCGAAGTGGTTCTAGAAACTGGTTTCCTAAACTGTTTTTTATATTGGTATTTTTGAACTTATTTTTTAATTTATTTTCTGTACTGATTTTTCTATATAGGTTTGTTCTTTTTTTTTGTCACTTAAACACGGCAACAAAGAAGCACAGCTGGCACAAAAAGGCCAACCGACACAACAACGAAAGGCCACAAGGCCCAAAGCCAAAAGGCTGCAGATCAATACAGCGATAGGGGAATAGACAAATACTACACAAGTATGCTTGATCCCTATACGGGATTGTTCAAAAGTAGCAAAAATGCAAAAATCTACTATTGTCTTTGGGGAGTTGCTTTTAGAAACCCCCCCCCCTTTTGCTATTCGCACCCCATCCCATACTCAATTCCCCATACTACCCCCACCCCTACCCTGCCCCACCCCCACCCCCTCCCCCTCCCCATTGCACCTGCAGGTTGTAGCTCCCCCCCAACCGTCTCCCCCTCCCCACTCCCCCACCCCCTTGATTTTTTTTTATTTGAAGTTTTTAGTTTAGAAATTCCGTCTCTAACCAATTTTTTTTAAATCAACTTCCGGAACCTCCCGGAAATTAGTTTCCGGATTTAAATTCTAAAAATTAATTTCTGGAAAGTTCCGGAAGTTATTTTGAAAAAAATTGGTTAGAGACAGAATTTAGGAGGACGGAGACGGTGGATGAGTGGGGGTGGGGAAGGAGGAGTGGGGGGTTGTTGGGCAGGGGGTGGGGGAGGGGGAAGG
This sequence comes from Sesbania bispinosa, assembly GCA_026901365.1. Taxonomy (NCBI): domain Eukaryota; kingdom Viridiplantae; phylum Streptophyta; class Magnoliopsida; order Fabales; family Fabaceae; genus Sesbania; species Sesbania bispinosa. The sequence goes on along the minus strand of QLOH01000094.1, from coordinate 1,240,088 downwards.
GGTGGCGGAGTAGGGGGTGAGGTTGTTGGGAAGGGGGTGGGGAGGGAGCTGCAACCTGCAGGTGCAGCGGGGAGGGCATGGGGTGGGGGTAGGGATGGCAATTTTGTACTGCATATGGGGATCCCTGTGGGGACTGCCCCATATGGGGCCCCGATGATGGGGAATTTTCCCCCGTTGGGATGGGGATGGGGACTAAAATCCCCCCGAGAGAGATTTGGAGATGGGGATGGGGAATCATGCTCCCCGCCCCGCAGGGTCCCCGCCCCACCACACATATATATAATTTTTTTATTTATATGATATATATAATATACAATAATATAATATACATAATTTATATTTTTATATTATCATAATTTTTAGTTTAAAAATTGAATTTCTAATTCTTTTATATTATTTTTACTATTTTTATTCTATATGTTATATCTTTTTATTTTATTTTTATAATTATGGGGTCCCTGTGGGGACCCGTGGGGATGTGGGGAATGGGGATGGGGGAGAAGATTGCCTTGAGGTGGGGATCGGGGATGGAGACGGGGATAAAATGGGGAGGCGGGGAAGGAGACTAGGGAGGTATTCCCCGCCCCCGCCCCGCGCGGGTGCCATCCCTAGGTGGGTGTGACACCCTTTTACCCCAAATAATAATAATATCATCAAGATGAATTACAAAGAAAATTACAGTCAACACTGAGGTAAAAATGTTCACAATTCCTCTTTTTTAATAAATACTTAATTCAAATCCACTTCTGTTTCCATAAAAGAGTAAAATCAAGGATTTCAAAAGACTAAAATATCAACATAATAGAAACATATCTTGGCCATGTAAGACCCTTTTAAAATAATCTTTCTAAATCTCTACATAACAAAATAAAGAAATAAAGTTCCTAGACACTAATTCCCCGATGTCACACCTATCAGAGCGAGACCCCGTCCCTTCAAAATTCAGCACATTGAGTGCCCTCTTCATCACCTAAGAAACCACATAAAGAGTACGGTGAGGAACGGAATACAAACATATACATGTAATACAGAAGGCTACCCTTATTCCCACCCATCACCATACATATCATCATTCATCTCGACTCATATACTATTCATTTCACACCTCAAGTTCGTACAAATAGGAATTCACGCTTTCATACAATCTCAATTAAGGCATATGCTCACACCATGCACATGTACAACATCTATCCTAAGAGTCATGATTTGGAACTCCGCACAATGGGCGCATCTCATCAATCCCCTTAGTTGTTACCAATGATGGCTCTACCGTTAACACCACACGATAGGTTGCATCCCCCCGATGGGCTCGTGCAAAGACATCTGCCCCCTCAATGACAGCTCTACCGTTAACACCACACGGTAGGTTGCACCCCCTCGATGGGCCCGTGCAAAGACATCCACCCCCTCAATGACGACTCTACTGTTAACACCACACGGTAGGTTGCACCCCCTCGATGGGCCCGTGCAAAGACATTTGCCCCCTCAATGACGGCTCTACCGTTAACACCACACGGTAGGTTGCACCCCCTCGATGGGCCCGTGCAAAGACATTCGCCCCCTCAATGACGGCTCTACCGTTAACACCACACGGTAGGTTGCACCCCCTCGATGGGCCCGTGAAAAGACATCCGCCCCCTCAATGACGGCTCTACCGTTAACACCACACTGTAGGTTACACCCCCTCGATGGGCCCGTGCATCGAATGTCCTCCATCAAGGTCACCACCCTTTGTAGGGCATGCATCTCATGTATCACACCTCATATGCTCATGCTCAATGCATCAACATCATTTTATACATTTCTCATACAACACCATCTACTCCATTCATTCCACATCACATCTTGAATAAAATGCACGAAGAACATCAATATAAGATCATCACAAAACCATACTTCAGGCCATAGTTAATACACTATATACATCCAATTTAATCTCATAAATTCCATAAACAATTCATATATTACGCAAACATCCATCTCAATTTCACGTTTTAAGAAAAGCTATCTGAAGTTTGGAAGGAATTGGTTGAAATTGTATTTAAAAAGCTTGATCCACGTTTCTGCGTTCAACGCAAGTGAAGCGCAGGTTCCAGAGAGCTACGCTCCATCCTGCGCTCAACGCAGGTGGAGCATAAGTGTCACAGAACGCGACTGCAACTGCGTTTTCGCCCCTTTTTAACCCTTTTCTTTAATCGGTACTAAAATCTTTAAGTTCCTAACTTGTTTAGACTCGTTTTCACCGATTAAAATCAATGAATTCATCAAATATTTCAACAGATTTCTATAAAATCAACAATCAATTGATTATAAACTCTCACCCCGAAATCCTAATTTGACCCCTTTTCGACAATCTCGCTTTCATCATCCAATACATCAAGAACATAACATCAAAACATACCAATCAACATCAAACAGAACAATTTCAACATATAAATCATTTTTCAGATTCAAAGATTAGAGATCCTAGAGGGACTTATGGTTGCCCTCACTACCCAAGCACTCCAGTACACACATATAATTGCACCCCTTCCCCCCGTACCTTAGAGATGACGATCGAAAACGACGAACGATAGAACTCCCTTGATGATCTACTCCGTGGCACCTTCCCCTTGTAGAGTCGCTTCTCTCCTCCCTAAAGTTTGGTTATCTGACGCTTGAAGAAAGGATAGGGTGAAATAGATAACCCTTCCTTAATAACATAACTAATTGGGCTGGGCCTATTCTGACCCACTCATCCTCCTTTTTAATTAAATAATATTATTCATAATAAAGATAATAAGAATGCTATTATTTCTTCCTTTTATTTTATTTATTCTATTTTAGAAATTTTAGGATGTTACAGTGGGGGTGGGGGTGGGGGTAGGGTAGTATGTGGATTTAGGTATGGGATGGGGGTGCGAATAGAAAAAAGGGGTTCTAAAAGCAACTCCCTTGTCTTTGTAGAAACTCACAGCAAGCCCAACAATTCCCAGATCGAAAACATTACTTAAAATAATAATTGATTTTGGCCTAAAATATTAAAAAGAAATAACTGTAATAAAGCAATCAAGCATTTCAAAATCCACCAATTTGGTCTAGATTAGTTTTCACCTATAGTTACATAGAAAAAAAAAAGAAATTTAAACCCTCTTCCTTTTTTCAATTTTATGCCAGCCCGGTAACCTCTATTTTCTGGAAAGATTCTACTGTGGTGCCACCACATTGTAATTCACCTATAGTTACATAGGTTGATCTTGCCATCAGCAAACCAAACAACACCAATTCTAATTACATGTTATTCTCTCAGAGGTGACAAACAGAGGAAAGATATTGTAAAAAAGAATGAAAGAAAAATTAAAGGATACCAACAAAAATTAGAGAGAGATGTATTTATAATATTATCATAAGAAATAAATATGAAAAGAAAAGCAGCAAAGTTGAATATCATTGCTTTATTTTTTTAACCAAAGGGATAAAACGTTTTAAGCTTGTTGTGCTCCTTTTTTAAGTTGAATTGTTATTTCACATGTTAATTGAAGTGTTATTTAGTCCTTTGTTATGAGAAACAAGTTGACAAGCCAAAACTATGTGTGGCTGCAAAAACCTATCAGCTTACACTGAAGCATATAGGAAAAGGGAATTTTTGTCTTTATCCTTGTTATTTCCACTGCCAGTTGCATTCTATATATTCTACGTTTCTCACTGATCAGTGATCACTAACATATATATACATATCTGCTATTTGTTGGAATTCCCTCCTTAATTGTGGTTCACAAGTCACGATGCATGGAAAAAGGGGATGAACATTCTAAGGTCTTGGAATTAATCTTTCTTGAGACATACACATTCAACTTTGAAGAATGTATTGGGTTTTCTAGAACTCGTTGGAATTGTGGAAATTCATTAACCTCCATTAAACACTCTTTGGAGAAGCTACATTTTTCTCCTATAAATATGAGAACTTGTGAAGATTTGCATCATCCACATCCAAGTGAAGAAATCCTAAGAGAGTTAGAGAGTCCTTTGTATTCCTCTTTAAGAGAATGAGAGAGATCCATAGAGAGAAAGTTTTGTATACCATCCGAGAGGGTGAGATTCATAGAGAGATCCTCAAAGATTGAGATAAACACTTTGTAATCCTATTTTTATAGTGGAGATATTTTACTGGACTGGGTCCCGTTGTTTTTCCCGAGAGGGTTTTCCACGTAAAAATTTTGGTGTCATCTTCTTCTCTACTTTTTTATCTTTACGCTTCCGCATAATGCCCATTTTACGTTCATAGAGGAGGGAACAAGTACTGCTATTTCCCAACAGTGGTATCAGAGCAATTGGTTCGAAAAGTCATAGTCATATGCAATTCAAGATGGAAGGAGCATTCGATCATGATGGAGACATGTTCAAGCTAACTGCAGATAATTATTCCTATTGGAAGCCAATGATGGAAGACCATCTATACTGCAAGGATTTGTATGAGCCAATCACAAATAAGGAAATGCCAGAAGGGAAGACTGAAAAAGATTGGGAGATTTTGAATCGTAAAGCTCTTGCTATGATTCGAAAATACATCGACAAAAGCTTGTTTGACCGTGTGCTGACTTATACCAATACGTATGAGTTGTGGACGAAGCTTGAATCTATGATTCAAAAGAAAACTCCTAGAAACAAAGCTCATCTTGTCAGACGGTTGGTAAAATTAGAGTACTTTGACGACCAGAATATGATCAAGCATCTAAACACCTTCAAAGGTATTGTGAATCAATTAATGAAAGCAGATATGAAGATTGATTATGAGTTACAAACTCTTCTAGTCCTTAGTTCTCTACATGAGAGCTGGGACACATTGGTTGTCACTCTCGGCAACTCAACACCGGGCGAAAAGCTTAGTCTGGATACTATTACAGATAGTCTGCTGAATGAAGAGTCCAAAAGGAAAGAAAGGGGATGAGTAGTCACTTAGAAGCCAATGTTGTTGAGAATAGAGGAAGGAGTGAGCATAGAAGCAAAGGAAGTTGTGGAAAGTCACGAGGAATATCCAAGTCTCACCCCAGAGGTTTGACATGTTTCTATTGTGGAAAATATGGCCACAAGAAGCAAGAGTGTAGATTCTTGAAGAGAAATCAGAAGGTTGCATCAGTCCATCCTGACTTGATAGATCCCAAAAAGAAGTTGGAAGAGAAAATCACAACAGCGATGACATCAGACGACGAGAATGTGTTCCTTATTAGTGAGGTAAATTATCTAAGTGTTGCTTTTGATGATTGCACTTGGATAGTTGATACCTAAGCATCTTTCCATGTTACTCCTCATGAAGGATTCTTCTCATCTTATCAAAAAGGAGATTTTGGAACAGTGAAGATGGGTAATCATGTCACAAGCAAGATTGTAGGCATAGAAGAAGTTACTTTGATGACAGAAAATGGAAACAAACTTGTGCTAAAGGAGGTAAGACATGTACCCGAGATGCGCCTAAACTTTCTCTCAATAGGTAAGCTAGATGATGTTGGAATGAACAACCAGTTTGGTGGTGGAAAATGGAAACTTAGTCGAGGAAGCATGATTGTTGCTTGCGGCAAGAATGAAGGCTCTTTATATATCATGCAAGGAAAGATATGCAAAGGGGAGACAGATGTTGCTCAAGAAGAAAGTAAGGAGTTGTGGCATAAAATATTGGGTCACATGAGCGAGAAGGGTTTAGAGATCCTTGCGAAAGATCATCTCCAAAGCATAAAAGGACAACCACTTGAATTATGTGAAGATTGCCTAGCAGGTAAGCAGCGCAGAGTATCCTTCCGTAGATTTGATGGTGGAAGAAGAAGAAAGCATATTTTGGATCTTGTACATTCAAATGTTTGTTCAACATCTAAAAGGTCCCTTTGTGGTGCTCAATATTTTGTTACCTTCATTGATGACCACTCTAGAAAGTTGTGGGTGTATCCATTAAAGAGAAAATATGAAGTCCTTTGAGGAGTTTCATGTCTCAGTTGAACGAGAAACTGGTAAAAAGTTGAAATGTTTGAGAAGTGATAATGGTGGAGAGTATAGAGGTCCATTCGAGCACTATTGTAAGACTCACGGGATCAGAAACGAGAAAGTACCTCCCAAGACACCTCAAATGAATGGTGTAGCTGAAAGATTCAATAGAACGATTGTCGAGAAGGTCAAAAGCATGTTGTCTCATGCAAAACTTCCTAAGTTATTCTGGGGGGAGGCAGTGGTTACTGCAGTTGATTTGATTAACTTATCACCCTCAAGACCGTTAAATGGAAAGATACCAGAAGAAGTATGAAGTAGTAAAAAGGCCTCATATCGCAACCTAAGAGTTTTTGGATGTAAGGCATATGTTCACATTCCAAAAGATGAAAGGGCAAAGCTTGACGCTAAGGCAAAAGAATGTGTATACCTTGGTTCACCAAGAGACGAATTTGGTTTCAGATTATGAGATCCTATAAATAAAAAGATTGTTCGAAGCATAGATGTGGTGTTCTTTGAAGATCAAGACAATCCAAGACATTAAGAAAATGGAGAAACCAACACTCAAGGTGAGTAATGATCAAAGTCCTCTTGTGGTGAACAACTCAGGGGGGAGACTCCTCAGACAAAGCCAGATCAAGAGCTACAACTTGATGAGATGGCTGAAGAACCTGATCAGATAGATCAACCTAACATGGCGCTAGAAGATCAAGCAATTGAGAATGTTCAACAGGAACCCCAATTGAGACGATCAACAAGAGAGAAGCAACCATCGAGAAGGTATTTTTCAGATGAATATGTCAACCTTACTGATGAAGGTGAACCTCAAAGCTTTGCAGAAGCCATTGAGATGGAAGACAAAGACAAATGGTTGCAAGCCATGGAAGAAGAGACTCAATCCTTAAAGGATAATCAAACATATGATTTGGTAGAATTACCAAAAGGGAGAAAAGTATTGCAAAACAAATGGGTGTTCAAGCTCAAGAATGAACAGAACAATCCAAACCCAAGGTGCAGAGCACGAATTGTCGTGAATGGGTGCAACCAAAAGAAAGGAATAGACTTTGATGAAATATTCTCACCAATGGTGAAGATGACATCTATCAGAGCAATTCTCGATCTAGCAGCAAAATTAGACTTGGAGATTGAACAATTGGATGTCAAAACATCATTCTGTTGGAACCACAGGCAACACTAGAAGGGGGGTTGAATAGTGTATTGAATATATTTAACATTTTGGAATTCTTAGCATAAGTTATTAATTCATTAAAACAAATTTAATGAGAAAAGCTTATTATCATAATTAATACTTAAATTGCGGAATATAAGAAGGACAAGCATAGAGAGTAAGAAAAGGTGACTAGATCAAGAACTTGTTTGTACTTTTGATTAAACTAATTTAGATATTCAGATGCATCTCAAGATACCTTCTGAAAGAAATTACAAAGAATATTTTCAGAACAGTTTCTGAGTGACCTCAAATGATTGATCATCGTCTGAAGCATACTTCTAACTTCTGAACTGAAACTGTTTTAGATTCACTCCAAAGAGTTATTTCAGACGTTCTTCAAAGTATATTCTTTGTAATACTTCAAACGATATAAGATTCACTGAATGAGTTATTATCTTGGAAAAC